>CM021105.1:249903527-250370435 GCA_007115665.2 Sequoiadendron giganteum
TAGGTTAGCTAGTTACCTGTGGGGCCTAATTTTCTTGTAGTGGTGGTTCATGTGGCTGAGGATGAGGCATACCTTGATGCATGTATTCTCCCATGAGCCTTCTTTTGGATCTCATGTTGTAGTATGATTGAACTTGTTGAGAACTGGTTGTCAAAGGTTTATTTTTGAATACCACATCTTCTTCCTCCATCCATGAAAATAGTGCTTCATTAGGCACAATATCTAGCTGTTTATGCAATGAAATTTTGTGCATTTATCCTCTAAAGTGGAAATTTTCCATTTCGAGGGACTCATATCCTTCCACATTCGGAAGCATGGATTTGTTCCTTTGTTCCGCTATCTTCTATTGCATATTTCCCCTTAGACAATTTTGGGGCATGTGACTATCACTACATGAGAAGCACCATACATTCTCATCTTCTACCAAGTTGTTTTGGCCTAGGATTATTTCTTTACTTTGTCTATCCTTGATGATCTGTAGTGGCATGATGAACAAAAATATCTAGTTTACAAACATCACTTGTTGACATCCTTGAATCGAGGGTCCTTAGTACATGTTATAATGATAGGATGTCCTTCCTCCCTGATAGGTCTGAGTGGCTTGCTTCAGAGGTTCCACTTGCTTTTGCTTGATGATAACTAACTCATTAGAAAAATACCACATGAGTCTCTTCATATCGCTAATGTTTGTTGCTATAGAGGAAGAACCTAATGTACATGGATGCATGATGGGATACATGTACATGGTTTGTAGTTTGGTAGATCTTGCTTCTTCCCAAGGACTGCTAGATATTTCTACAAGTACAGGAATCAAAGGTCATGGTGGAAGTTTTCTCGCATTGATTAAACTATTCTCTATGTGCACAACCAACTCATATGGATTGGGTAAGATATCTCATCCCATAGAGGTTATCATCACCACATATTTTAATTAAAGGGCTTCATGTAGAACATAAACACCATCGTAACTTGAGGTCAGGAAGTCATAGGGATCCTATGCCAAGTTTTGTGAAACCTAGTGTTGAAGTCACTCATGACTTCTTGTGAGGCTCTTTTGATGGTGATTAATTGATGTAGAATCGAAGAACGATCTTCCTTCTTTGAAAATTTTTTTAACAAAATTTCTCCGAGTTGATCCCATGACTAGATAGAACTAGAGGTCAAAGATCAATACCAATATTTAGCCTTTCCTTTGAAAGAGGTTTCCAATAGTGTTAGAGAAATATTTTCTTTTGCTATATTATCTACCATACATACCTCCACTATATCTTGGAGGTGTTCGAAAGGGGTTTTGAAGTCCTCCCTGAAGAATTTTGGAATAGTCTTGAGAGGGTTAGCAGGTATGGAGGGCCATACATCTGGGGGCATAGGTGGTTGTAGCGGACAACCACTATCCTAGATTATGAAATTTCTAGGAGCAAGGGCAGGTACATGAGCCATGGAGAACAAATTCCTATGAATCGGGTAAACTAGTATTCTTATTTGGGAAATTCGGCCTACAGGCAGAGTAGATAAGGCTCTAGATTATGGTCTCTTACTCCTTGTTCTATTACTCTGTATAGGTGATAAATAACTTGTAAGTCTTCTTCTCCTAGGTACCAAAGAGGGTAATTGGGAGTACTAGAAATGGCCCTTTGAGGATCCTCTTGTTTGGATTTTGGGCATGAAACTTCTAGTTTCTTTCCTTGGCCTAATTTAAATAATATTTCAGACTTATAATCAGGCATTCGAAAAACTTGGGTCCCACCGAACATGCTAGAAAAAGAACTGTTGATCATGAAATCTTGTGCCTCTCTGATAGCCTTATGGTAAATTCAGCAAGTGGGGAAATAATTTGTACCTCACTAAATACCTTCAGAGTTTTTATAGAAAGTTGACTCTTCTCTAAGTTTGGGGAAAAGGGTAGAAGAAAATGTAAACATCAAACATGAAAAATGGCGATGCGCCAATTCTTTTACAAAATTTCAAAATCCAAATTCTCTTCTATGAATGATATATTAGACATTGAATGTCACAACCCTTCATTTTTGAGAAGAGAAAAAGCAACAAAGGCTAAATACAAGCACAATGTAGTCTTTCAAATCTCCATGTGGGAAGTTTTTGTTATGATTCAATCAAGCATAAAATTTCCAAGAGTTAACAAAAATACATTATAAAAGTTGCATAAACCCTTCCTCTTAATACAACATAACATGAAGAAATAATAACCCTTAAAGAAAATAGAAAAGTTCAAGGACATAATCCAATTTCAATAGGCTATTACTTTATCATATATGCTTACATAATGAAAATAAACTAATCAAACTATTCAAATTGAGCTTAAAACCATGTTTTATTCAGAACAAAAATATAAAGAAAGAACTTGACAAAGGCCATGGGTATGTGCAAGATCATCATGGAAAAATTAGGCCCTTAAGTGGCAAAAAATTTAGAAAAATCAAAGTTAGGCATCTTGACATAAAAATTTGAATAAGTTATCTATATTATTTCAAAAACATGTAAGAATAAAATTTGTAGAAAATTGAATGTAGTTTCTAAATTACTAGGTTTATTTACAAAAAAGTAAATCTATTTGATGAAAATTTGAAATTTCAATAGAGTAGTATTTAAATTTCAAGGAAAAAATAAGAAGTAGGTGTCTGTCTGACCACCCTAACCACATTAATACGATAATATTTTTTTATAATATTTTATATCTAAGTAGAGGAATCATGTCCCAATGTGATGCATATTTGTTTGTAATTTTTTTCGAAGTAAATAATTAATTTTAAAGATTTTATGACAACTTAAAAAAAATATAAAGACTCATATGCCTGACCATCTTAACTTGGTCAAAACTTCATGAAATTCAATTTTTTTTGTTTTTAATCTTATAGTATGCAAAGCATAAAATGTGACACATGTTTTGGATTCAAAAAATATAATATCATTTGAAATATATAGATGTTTTTCAATCAGCCTAAAAATCAACACTTTAGTCGTAATTGAATAGAAAATGAATAACAATTATTTATTAAATTCAAAGTAAAGAATAATTTAGACTGGTGGAAAGCTAAGAATCTCCTTTAAAAACCCTTTTCGTTTGATCAATTTTGGGTAAAAGAAATGTCATCAGCCACATACCCATCATATTGCCACTTTTTGGCCCATCATGATCCTGCACACACCCCCATATCATGCACAGTTTCAATATTTCTTCCAAATAAATCATACTTAAATATCAAATGAACTTTAAAACAAAGGTCGGATGCCAATCTGACAATAATTTCAGTTAAAACAATATAACATGCCAAAGAGAATCAGGGTTTTGCTAACTTCTAAAAAATACTCCTATAACTAAGGAAAACTAAAGAATTTATTTCCAAAAGGGAAAACTTTAGGAGCCCTTTCTTTCTATTGCCACCTCTAATTTATAGCCAAAAAGAGAGAGAAACTCCACCACCACCTAGAAGTAATTACTGTCAAATGTTTGCACCTTATAGCTCACAATCTGATTGTAGATCTTTAATAAAGTTGTGACAATATTTACTCATTAATTACCAGCTACTACATTAATTTACCTTAGATATTTAGCAAATATTTCCCTATGTAAACAGTCAGATCCTAAAAAACTAGCCTGGAAAAAGTCTTTTTGACCAATTATGTGGCTCAGTGGTGTTGACTCAAAGTTTCATCCTAAAAATAAAAGAAACTAGCATGCTCTGACAAAATTTAAAGAGAAGTCTCCTTAAAAGCACAACCTACTCACAACGAAGAGATGACATGTCAAGTGGGTAGTGATTTTTCAAATTTGTGAAAATCATCCTTGAGAAAATATCCACCAAGCTAATACATGTCCTAAATTTCTCCTTAAAGGAAAGTGATAAATAAAACCTGTGCAACCACCACATGGCACATTGCATGCCTTTGGAAACCAATTTTTCTTTTATGTGTAGATCATCCCGAAGCTAAAAAAGTACAAAGTCAAAAATCAAAAGAGACTAAGGAAAAATTTACTTTTAGCACCATTCACTAGACCTTCCCACACATACACACCACCACCATATTCACCTCCATCTTAAACCACAAGCAATGATCCTATCATTAACCACCTTTTACAGAGCCTTTCATCCATTCAACTTCATGTTTCCATAACAAATCAAAATCCAAATGGTCCACCTTGCTACTATCTCAAAAGAAACCCACTATCTTTGGCCATATTGAGAAACTTGGTGCCACAAGGTATAAAGATAAATAGATTTGACAAATATGGAGGAAAGGGGGATCTTTCTAATCGTTTTAATGCCTTTATTGCTTTTTGTAGTGACTTTATCCTTGAGGACAAAATTTTGGCTAAGCTTTTCCCCCAATCCTTAAAAGACATTACCTTGGAGTAGTGTTTTGTATTACTGAATAACTCAATTTTTTCATTCAATAAACTTTCTGAATCCTTTATTAACCATTTCCAAGTGCATATGGTTCGTAAAATGACATTAGTTGATTTGATGAGATGCAAGAAAAATGAGAATGAAAAAGTAAATAAGTTTATTTCATGTTACGAATCGCTTTATTGTAAAATCAGTGTGAAGATTCCTAAGTCTCACCTTCAAAATATTCTCATAGAAAATTTAAAAATTAAGATAAGAGATAAGCTTACCATGATGAAATTCCCTTCCTCCATGCACTTGTGCACTGCCCTTTGAGACTATCAAAATTTCATAGGTAGTTGTGAACCTAAATCCACCTCTACCTGTCCTCAAAAGTCCAAACCTTCAAACCAATACAATTACCAGCCTTTTAGAAGATAAAACAAAATTTTCCTTCAACTAAATCCTACCTCCCAACCTACCAAACAAGTTGATACCTAAGTAGCTGCTATAAAGGAGAGTAATCCTTATTTCTTTGGGGATCTGCAAAGGCAATTCACTCCCTTACGTGACACACTTCAATACATCATGACTCAATTAATAAACAAGAATATGATTGAATTACCTCATGTTCAACCTCTTCACACTATCAAGCCATTACCTACGAGCTTTAGACATAATTCCTATTGTGATTATCACCAATGAAAAGGACATGATACAAAAAATTGCAAGCATCTTAAACATATTGTGCAATAACTCATTGATTCCAATCATATCCAAATTGGAGGTGTGAATGACAAAGGCAATAAATCTGTAGCTCCTCCTAATCAAAACTTGCAAATCTTTACCAATCTCATGCCTAACCACAATATTTCATTTGTTAAGTCTAGTGTAAGTAAGCTTGATGTAATGAATGTCGACACAGATGATGATAACATAAGTAATAGTGAACAAAATCCTACGGATACTAATGAACAAATTCCTATTAATACAATGATAAGAGTGATTGATATCGAGCCTTGTAAATAGAAAACCAAAATTCCTATTGATAATACTTTCTATTCCAAAGAAACAACCAAACATGCACCTGATGGTCCTCTTTAAATAGCTGACAAAATCAATAACAAACCTACTCCTCGTATTTTAATTGATCCCATGTTTGCAGAGAATGTGATCACAAAAGAACTATTACATGTGCATGAACTTACTCAAGACCGATATGATAAACCGAAAGCACAAATTAAAACACATGATGGTTTTTCTCATGCTATAATGGATTCAATCACACTCCCTTTACAAATAGGATAGAAGAAATTAAATGTATCATTCTTTATCATCTCTAATTTAGATCAATTTCATGTGAAGCTAGACTACAAATGGCTTTGCTCCATGAATGTAGTCCCATTTGTTGTCCATAAGTACTTAGAGTTTCTAGTCAACAAACATCTATAGCTTTCAAATGGTATCACATATTTTGAATCCAAAATATGTGTCACATTCTATGCTTCACATACTATAGGATTAAAACATAAATAAATAAAATTCATGAAATTTTCACCAAGTTAAGGTGGTCAAACATACAAATTTTTATATTTTAAAAACGTTGTAATGAAAAAATAATAATTAATTATTTACTTGGAAAAAAATTACAAAAAAATATACATCACATCAGGTCATGATTCCTATACTTATATCTAAAATCTTATAAAAAAATATTATCATTTTATTGTGGTTAGGGTAGTTAGACAGACACCTACTTATTTTTTCCCTAAAATTTAAGTCCTATTGCATTGAAATTTAAAATTTTCACCAAATAGATTTTTATTTTTTTAAAATAAACCTAGTAGTTTAGAAACTACATTAAATTTTCTACAAGTTCTATTCTTACATATTTTTGAAATAATATAGATAACTTATTCAAATTTTTATGTCAAATTGCCTACCTCTGATTTTTTGAATTTTCATTGCCACTTAAGGGCCTATTTTTCCCATGATGATCCTACACATACCCACCCCATGAGGACTTCCTTTTCCTATCCTACCAAAAGCTCAAAGAAAAATGCATAGCCAAATTATCTCTTGAGAAATTTTCTCCACCCATGCTTGAAGCTTCACCACTTACAAAAAACAATGTTGAGCCTAAAGCCTTTCCAACAAACCAAGATCCATCCACCCAGATAAAATTTACCTTTTCCTACAAGAGACCAAGAGAAAACCAAAAAATCCTAATCCACCTCCTAAGAAAAATTATAAAGCCGAAGAGAAAGTGGTTGAACAACCTTCCATGGGTTTTTCCATTCTTACCTCATAAGAAGAAAATGAACCTATGGTTGAACAACCCACTCGTACACAAATGAAACTTGACAAGCATAATAAAATAAACCAAAATTCTAGAGAGTGTAGGTGTAGACATTGTGCTATTGCTCCAAAGATGAATGTGGAAAATAACATTTAAAATAAAAATCTGAACTTGATAGATGTAATAAACAATGAAGCTCCTCCATTACCATAAACAAAAAATCCTATGTCTCCAACTCAACAAGGGCCAATTCCTTCTATGGATATTATCATGTATCCTCCTATTGTGGTTTCCTTGGATGATGATGAAGAAATAACTAAAAGTCATGAACAAGTGCATAATGAATTGAGTTTTCTATTTTCCTCTTCTATGAGCTTAAATGATAACAACCATGATGATCCTCCTTGACCAAGTGATGCACCATGTGTTGAACCTAGTTATTATCCAAGTACAATACTTGATGTTGTCCCTCTAACTAGTGATCTGCATTTTGCATATATTGAATGATATTGGGAGGCGGATGACCTACTCTAGGTTGAATCACCTATGCTTTAGTAGTCTTTTTGCTTTCCTTTTTTCTTTATTTTGTGTGATTGCATGTGTGTAATGTGATCCCTTAATGTTTTTTTAATTGTTTCCTCTCTTTATGCATTCCTCTATTTGTACCTTCATTCTTCTATATGTTGTAATATTTTACCTTACCATTGATCTTTACCTTTCATTTTCATGTTTTTCTTGTGTTTTCCTTTTGGGGATGATGCAAGAAATTGAGACACCCTATGTCTCTTCCATAATGACCCAAAATATTTTCCTTATCTTTTTATTTTCTATTTCATTTTTGTCTTTTTTTTTCCTTTTGGGGATGACACAAGGCATCAAGACACCCTATGTCTCTTCCATGTTGACTCAAAAGGTTTTTATTTGTTTTCTCTCTCTTTGTGTCATTCTTCCAGTTCTATGTGCATTTGGGGAATGATGACAATTTCGACCTCTCTAATATTATTGCAGCAAAGACAAATACTAACCCCAAATCCATAGATCCCTTATGTGTTTCTAGGGGATAACCATCTTCTCTTTTCCTTTTTCATGTTTTCCCACTTTAAATTAATTTCTCATAGCATGGTGTTTAGAAATTTATTTAAAGTGGGGGCATACATTGGGACATTAATTTTGCATGATTTCATTTTCATTTTCTATGTTCCTTGATGTGTTTTTATCTTTTTTCATGACATTGGGAGTAATGTCCTTCAAGAATGTGATCTATCTTATCATATTACATTCCTCTTAGTGGTGATGGGACATACTACATTCCCTAAGGTGCAAATCTTGTATACCTTGATTGGTTCTCTCTTTGAGACATTAGGAACAATGCCCCCTAAGATTAAGACTTGACATGAACTAAGTGAAATCCCTTAGAACATACCTCTTTCTTGTTGTGTTTCATATTTGTATCTTATTAAAGTCATGGAGGTATGTCTTTGATATGGTTTCCTTGGGGCTCACATAGTGAACAACTAGCTTCACTAAACCTTATGAGCATGCATTTTTGTACCTTATTAAAGTCATGGAGGTATGACTTTGATATAGTTTTCTAGGGCTCACCTAGTGAACAACTAGCTTCACTAGCCCTTGTGAGTGTGTGTTTTCTTTGTGTCCTTATCATAGTCATGGGGGTATGACTTTCATATGGACCTCTTGGGGCTCACCTAGTGAAAAACTAGCTTCACTAGCTCATGTGAGCATGCACTTTGTTTGCATAGTGGACAATGTGTTCCACTTGTAAATTTTTTTGGAAAAATAGCCTAGAACTAATCCACAACACATTTAAAAACTAGTTGAAGCTTGATCTGTTGCATTTTTCTTTTTTTCTTTTTTCTTTTTCCTATCTTTGATGGTGTATGTTTGTGATCTGGTTATGGCTTCATATATCATCCATATGTGTGTTCCTTTGTGCCTATGCTTTTTTTCCATAGGATCTTGATCCTAGGGGCTTGAACACCCTCTTGGTTATTGTCATCCTATCTTACTACATTTGCACATTTGAACCCCTCTTGGTTGCATGGTTCACTACATTAGTGTGAGTTTGAAGCAAGTTCATCCCCTCACTAAAGTGGAGGCTAAATGTAGTGTATTAAAATGAATACCCTTTAATTTTCACACTTTTTTGGGTTTTCCTTGCTTTATTTATCTTTATTTATGTCTTAATTGGTCCTATTTTCCATCCACAAGTCTTATAAAATATATATTTTTATGGAAAATCTCAACAAACATCAATGGATAAATGATAATTTAATGATTCTAGTTGAGTGTACTTGATTCTTGGGTTAGGACTAAGTCACCACCTAGGGTGTATTTGTCCCCCCAAGGTCTTGGGACCCCCTTTTCAATGGAACCTTAATTGGGCCCCTTTTTGGAGTCTCTACCTCAAGTTTAAAGGACTTGGGACTAAGACACCACCTAGGACATCTTAGTCCCCATTAAGCTTGTTTCAGTATTTAATTTCAAATTCTAGTGGGATTTGACCTCCTTTATTTAATGATTTCATATGTTGGCTTGTTGTGGTGTAAGTTTGGGATATTAAACATGAATAATTATAAATACAAGGTTCATTCATTCATTTCCATCCTAGCAACTTGAGCATTCATTCCTAAGGTAATTTTAAGACATCAAGAGGAATTCTTCAAGAATTTTGAACCATCATCAAGATTCAAGCATCATATCAAGGAGATTATTTTATCATGTGTATTTTTCAAGGAAAGATTTATCAAGAATTCAAGCATTTCAAGATCTACATCCAAGCTAGCCATTTCACACAAGTTTGTAAATTTCACAACAAGGGTTTGGTGAGTTGTAACATTACATGTTGTTCATTCATCATTTCCCTCCATTTCATTTCATTTGAATGTTTAATTACCAACAAGGGGTTTGACCAAGGAAAACCCCCATTTACTAACAATGAACAAATTTTTCTCCTCTTGTGTGTTTTTAATTGTAGATTTAGGTTGAAGAATTGAAGATCATTTAGAGTGCAAAGTTGAAAAATTGAAAATTTGAATAAAATAGTTGTCATCTTCACATAAAGCCACCTACATGACATATTTGGAAGATTCAAATCCTGATATTTAAGAAGAAGGAAGTGTAGACCCTGGACCTCAAGATCACATTCAAAGATTTCAAAAAATTAGAATGGGACTAAGTCACCACCTAGGGTGCCTTAGTCCTCCTTAGGTCATTTTTCAAAAATTCCTTCAGATCAAGTTCTGACATTCGAAGACTCCATATTTTCCCCCAAAAAAAGCATTGGGACGAAGACAACAATAAGGGTGTCTTACTCCTCCATAGTACCTTTTGATATAATTTTTGCATTTCTAGAATCCTCATTGAATTTCTAGAACTTCCAAGTACACATACCCTATCTTGATGTTCCATAATTTCATTGTTTGCATCATTCGTTTAGCTTGCATTATGAGGTTTTATGAGTTGAATTCTTATTTGTCTTTTCCAAGATTTTTTCTGGTGGCAAACCCCTCCTAGGTCCTTCCTTGTTGAGAATTGACTCACCTTTGAGGTTGATAGTCAATCTAATTTGTGACCCTAGGACAATATAGAATTACCTAAGGAAGATAGGTGACACCCAAACCCCATTTTCTTTACAGTTCATAGAAAAAACCTCTTTCCTCAGTAAAAAGGATCAGAGAATCAATATAATTTACAAAATGAAGTAATGCCAAATTGACATTGACAAACCTTCAACCAATATCTTCGATCAATATGCACATTCTTCAAGCTCTCGTAACACAACTATGGAGGCTTAACATTGATATGATCAACCACATCTTCATGAATACACTCCGACATGAGATAGGTAATGACTTAGTATAGTAAATTCAGTTGTACTTATGTTATTTCATTTATGTTTTGTTGAATTCAGTGTTCTTAATCACATTTTGTGAGTGAATGAGCATAGATCTAGATTCTTTTTTTGACTAGATTAGTTTCTATTTCATTGCAATTATCTTGTGTACACTCTTAGATTTACCCCTCACACAAATATAAATTTAAATATTATAAATAAATGAGATAGGTTGAATCATATAAATATTGAAAAAAATCTAAATACAATATTTGGATATGTTTTGATGTAGGTTGACTAGAAGTCTCACTTTTTTACGAATGGTGAAAAATGGCCATCATAGTCTCATGTATTCATCTTTCTAGGCATATGTTTCTTATGTTTGTTGTCAAGAACATATTACTACTTGGGGCCATTACAATTTTGTGGGATGGTTTGGCTAGGAATAAACTGGAGATATGTGTCTATTTTTTGAAATCCAATTCCCCTGCAAAGTTTGAGGGATCTCAGGAAGTCATTTCATTCCTGTTTTACTCTCTTTGTGGCTACGATCCTTTTTTTTTTTTTTGGAAAAAGAGGGTAAAAATTTATTGAATCAGAAAGTCATTACAAAGGAAAAGAAAACTCTCAACAAAAGCAACAAACAGCACCAATCAAGAAACACCTAAGAAACATCTCATATCCTCCATAACTAAATCCTCAAGAATCATAGCCAAATCAGCAGGAAGATTGTCCCAATCCGCCATATTCCAAGTCCCCATCTGCTCAGAAGCCCACCGAGCCAAGCCGTCAGCCACCTTATTCCACTCTCGTGGAACATGACAAAAAACAACAGAGTCTAAGGTATTGCCCAAAGCAACAATTTGCTTGACCACAACAGCTAACTGCTAATTCACCTCTTCCAGCTGCCTCCTATTCAAAAGATCAATAACAACCTGAGAATCAGATTCACAAACAATCCTTCTCCATCCCAGAGCACAAGCCCGTTCCAAGGCCAGGAGAATGGCAGTGGCCTCCATAAGGTTATTAGTATGCCGACCTCTATAAATAGAGAAGAAAAACACCACCACTCCTGTGCTATCTCTACCAATGCCACCAACCCCAGCATGCCCAGGATTACCTCTAGAAGAACCATCAGTATTGATTTTCAATTCCCCAAGCGCAGGGGGGCACCAGTTACCAGCCCGATTTACCTTCTCCCTCCTGCTCCCATGACGAGCAGGCTTCACAATACCTTTCCCCCCTAGAGATAGCCCCAAAGCACTAGTAATTCCCAAATCAACAGTATCCACCGGAAAAAGATCACACTTAGCTTCCAAAGTTTCCTGGATACCCCCCACAATTCTCAACCAAAGCTGACCAACCAACAAATTTCTATCCAAAAAAATCCTTCGATTACGTTCCAACCAAATATGCCAAATTATCAAACTAGGGCCAATAGCCCAAGCAATTAAAAGAACAGGTGTCCTAACCGCAGGCAATCCTTGGCCATCCCAAAGATCTTTCAGAGAAAGAACATGTCTACACGGCATATGCCACAGACTCCACCAAAAGTGCCAGATGGTTTTCGCAAAGGAGCACTGAAAGAAAAGATGAGAAATGTTCTCCTCATCTCCAGCACATAGGATACACATGGAAGGTCCCTGGAAACCGCGCTTGCAGAGATTATCCTAGGTAAGACATTTTCCTTGCACCACTAACCAAGAAAAGAAATTGCACTTAGGCCATGCAAATTTATTCCAAACCTTCTTCCACCAAGAGTTCCCAGTGCTCCCAGACAGCTGCCTATCAAGGACAGCATAACCTGAAGCAACAGAAAATTTACCTTTTGGATCTGAGTCCCAAGCCAACACATCACACCCAGGGAGGGAGCTACAAGCACGTCTAGACAAAATTTCTGCAAGCTCCTAACGATCTTCAGCTAAGCCATCAGGAGGCCAATCCCTTGGGTCCTTCCACCTGGAAATAGTAGCCTGCCCCAATATTTGCTGAGTTTTAAAATCAGCCACGTGACAAAAACCAACATCCGAAAAGTGTTGACACAAATTTTGCAGATGAGGATGGGAAGTCACAATGGGAGGATGACCATCCCAAGATTCAAGCCAGAAAAGAGCTTCCTTACCCTTATTACAAATCCAAAACAAGCCTTGTTTGACCAGTTTGGCACCCCTTTTAAGAGTGCACCAAATCATAGATCCCTTCCCTTCAAGACTAAAGCGAGCCACATCCGCACTCTCGATCGCCCCAAGATACTTTGAGGTAAGAATTTTTTCCCACAACTGATTCTGCTGAGAGCACCATCGCCAGTATAGTTTCGCAGCAAGAGATTGCCCATTCAGATCAGTCCTACGAAGCCCCAATCCTCTTTCCTGCTTCAGTCTACAAATAACATCCCATTTAACCAAGCTCCACTTTCTATGAAGAATATTGCCGGTCCAAAGAAATTGCCTAGACAACTTTTCAATTTCTTTGATAAAGCTAGAAGGTGCCGAGAGAACAAAACACCTGTATATAGGGAGAGCTTGAACCACAGATTTAAGCAAAGTCACTCTACCAGCAGAAGAAAGCCACCTGCAAGTCCAATGGCTGACCAGATTCCGAAACTTATCTATAATCCCTTTCCAAAATATTTTTGGGAATGTGCGGACAGTAAGCGGAATGCCAAGATAGACAAAAGGAAGAGTACCAATCTGAAATCGGAGGACCCCAGCGATCCTCCTTTGAATACTTATTGGAGTATTAAAAAAGTAGATAAAGGATTTACCTTCATTGATTCTTTGGCCTGAAGCAGCCAAGTAGCTATCTAAAGTGCTACGCCATCTGACAGCTTCCTCAACCTTGGCACATCCCATGAGGGCAGTATCATCCACGAACTGCAAATGAGACTGGGAGGGAATGTTATTTCCCCAACTCCACCCTTGTAACAAGCCACTCTCCACCCGAGATCTGATATATCTCCCAAGACCTTCTGCAAGCAAAATAAACAGATAGGGGGACAAGGGATCTCCTTGTTTGAGGCCCCTAAAAGCCATGAACAACTCAGAGGGTTCACCATTAACCAACACAGAGAAGGAGGAAGTAGTGACACAACTCCTAACCCACTCAATCCAGTCACTAGCAAAACCAAAGGCTTCCAGAATCTTGAACAGAAAGGCCCATTTAACCCGATCATAAGCTTTTTCCATGTCCAGCTTGATGAACATGGCCTTCTCTTTGGAGCTCGCCATAGAGTGAATAGTCTCAACAGCAATAATGACACCATCAAGAATTTGTTTGCCGGCAACAAAACCCCCTTGTTCTTCAGAAATTAGTCTGTCTAGCCGAGGTTTCAACCGCTCAGCAATCAGCTTTGTAATAATTTTAAACACCACATTACACAAAGCAATGGGCCTAAAATTATCCAAAGTATTAGCCCCCACCTTCTTAGGAATGAGTGATAAGAAAGTAGCATTCATAGATCTCAACATTTGTTTGTTCAAAAAAGATTCTTGAACAACAGCCAGAAGGTCCCATTTAATCACTTTCCAAAACTCCTGGAAGAATTCAGCCGGAAACCCATCAGGCCCTGGGGCTTTTCCTCGTTTCATCTGAAAAACAACTGTTTCAAGCTCAGGTAAGCAGATAGGACGAAGAAGAGATTCATTCATTTCTCTAGAAACCAGAGTCGGGATACTACTCAGGATCAAAGCTTCATCTTCCTCCGCAGGAGGGGAGTCCTCGGACAAAAATGAAGTGAAGAAACGAGTGGCCTCGCCAGAAATAGATGCGGAAGATGAACAAATCTCGCCATTCTCCGACACCAAAGAAGAGATAACATTACCATGCTTTCTATCCTTAACCGAGTTGTGGAAGAAGGCGGTATTCCTGTCTCCAACCTGGAGCCACTCAATTCTGGATTTCTGTTTCCAAAAGATCTCCTCCCTTAAGTTCCATTCTTCCACATCTTTCACCGCAGCAGCTTCAAGCAAACCCAGTTCAGCTGTGAAACCTTGATCCTGAATCTGCCGAGTAATAGAGTCTAACTGGGCCTGAGCTTTTTTCTTTTCTTGGAAGAGATTACCAAAATGCTGTCTATTCCAACACTTCAGCTTAAACTTCACAAACTAGAGCTGCTTAGTGAAGGAGAACATAGCAGTCCCATGTGCCGGCTTCCCAAGGCTCCACCATCTAAAAACTAAGTCATGAAGAGAATCATCCCTGAGCCACATAAGCTGAAACTTAAAAGACTGGTGAGTACCTTGTCGAGGTAGTGCAGCAGAGAGTTTGATTGGCCAATGATCAGAACCCCTGCCATCCAAAATCTCAGAGTTAGTCACCCACCTATCCCCCAACCAAAAGCTGGACACCAGGAATCTATCTAATCTTTCAGAGATAGCCACTTCCCCACATCTTCTATTACTCTAGGTAAATATCCCATTACCCGGCTTGATATCTACCAGGTTCAAGAGAGCTATATTATCCTTCAAGAGAGTCGAAGCAGAATCCAAACAGACATTACCCCCCCTCTTCTCTTCTAAAGAGGTGACTGCATTAAGATCCCCAGCAAGAATCCAAGGAAGGTATGGGTCCAAAGACCTCACATATCGCACTTGATCCCATAGCAACACCTTACCCTAAAAATCAGTCAGTGCATACAGGTTTGAGAGGAGAACTCTCTCTCCTGACTCAAGATGAGATGCAACACAAGAAATAAAACCTCTACCAGAGAACCACCAAACAGGTCTGACTTTGCGTGGATCCCACAAACAAGCCACCCCACCAGAATTACCAGAAGCCCCAACACATTGGCACTGGCCACGACTCCAAATCTTAGATGCCATTGCCAGCATATTGTCAACAGACAACTTAGTTTCTTGTAAGAAAACTACATCAGGAGAATGAGTCCAAATCAAATCTCGAATAGCCTTTTGTCTAGGGATGCTATTCATACCCCGCACATTCCAAGAAAGCACAATCATCGAGGGGGTTGGGAGAAGTGAGTATCAATAGTCTTCACCGAACCAGACTCAACCAATGTCTCACCAGCTAGCTTGACTTTTTCCTGATCCTTCTTTCTACCCACCTTGAGGGATTTCTCAATAGCCCCTTTCTTAAACTTTTTTTGATGTAGGCCTAAACCAGGGACATGAGACTTCTGCTTACCTAGATCTGAAGCACCTTACATCTCAGAGAGGACTCCACCAGTGTCAGAAGGTCCCCCAGATGCCTCCATAACCAAATCAATCGTAGCCAAAGCAGGGTTTGGAGAAGATACAGAATCAACAATCTGATCACCCTGTACTCCAATCTGAATCAAACTTGGAGAATCATTAGATTGAACACCATGCACTTCTACAGCCGGAGGATTCACTGTTGTCTGTAAAACTTCTTGAAAACCTTCCTCTTGAACTAAATCTTCAAGAACCTCAAACTTGTTGAGAGTCTCTTCCTCTTGCCTCTCTTTCAAAGATCTCTTATGGCCTCTAATACGATTCCTAGACTTGACCGGGATGAATCCCTCCTTATCAGCCCCCCCCCCTTGCATTGAAGCTTTACCCTTATCTGCATCCATAGGAGGTTGAGAAGCATTGCTTGTACCAAGAGCACCTGTATTAAGAGGACACTTCCGTTGTAGATGCCCATATTCATGACATATTCTGCACCTGAAAGGTAGCATCTCATAGTCTAATGGTTGGACCCAGGAGCAGGAGCCAACAGTCATATCAATAGAATCTGGTAGTGGCTTACTCAAATCGATTTCAACACAAAACCTAGCATAAGAGAAGATTCTCTTATTCAGAGTCTGTTGAGAGGGGCCAAAAGGTCTTCCGAGCAACAATGCAATTGACTGGAGTATATCACTTCTCCAACATTCTAGTGGGAGTCAAGGCAGACGAACCCAAACTGGGACTCTAGAAGGTAATTCCTCTGCCGAGTTGAAGCCAGCATGCCATGGCTTTATGAAGAGACCAACCTGATTATAAAAATATGGTCCACCTTCAAAAGCCCTGTTACGATCAGAGATACACGAGAAATCTACCATAAAGAAGTTATTTGCAGCCATTAAAATATCAAAATCCCCTTCCAGGTTCCAAGTCTTACGAATCCAGTTATCAAGAAAATTGAGAGAAACCCTCATTCCCAAGAACTTACAGATCAAAACATGATTGCAGTAATAGTCAATATCTTCAGCCACTGATTCAGATTGCACAACTAAAACTGGACGATCTTGGGACCTTTCCAAACATCCATTCACCTTGTGTAATTTAAGAGCACCATTTCGAATCCCAGCCGATCCAGAAGAATGTTGAGAGTGGGTTTCCACATTCACCCCAGCCGAAACAAAATCAGAACTCGCCATATCAAGCGATACTGGCGTAACCCTTTCCATCAGTAAATGAGGGTTTCAGCAGCCCCCCCTGCACCCCAGGCAAAGTCTGATAAAAGCCCAGAACGAGCACCCCAGCAAAAACAGAAAGCAGGGACGCACCACACTTAGATCAAAAAACGCAGTGAAGAGGAGGAAAACGCGTGTAAAATACACCAGATCAACTCCTTGCGCAGCACCACGGAATGGCAACTCGTCACCACCAAGTAGAGCACAAACAACATGATGCACTGGTCCCCCAGACCCCCCGCAAACATGAAAAGACCCCTACGCGTAGAAAGAAACAGACATGCAAGCTAGGGCACGGCTGCCCTAGCTCGCCTGAACACGCACTCTGTCGCCTTCCATTCGCACCTTTTTCTTCAAGGGGACAATATCTTGATGCAAGTGTGAGTGGAAATTATTTTTCTTTGTGGCTAGGATCTCAAGTGTAACAATTTTTCCCATTAATATAATGGGAACCATCCCTTTGGTAGCAATTTGTTTTATAAAAAAAATATGTTTCATATCATTTAATTATTTTATCTTTTTACCTTAAATTTAAATTTCTACTCATTTTACTTAAAATTATTCTTTGTAATTTATATTTTTACAATAAATGTTGCTTTCTACTAAAATTTTTGTTTTTTAGTTTCATGTTAATTTAAAATATTGAAAAAAATTCTTATTATTTTATTGTCTTTTCTTGAGTTTTTTATTCTTTTTATCTTAATAGCTATTATATTTTCTATTGTTTATTTAAAAATAAAAACTTACAGTTCTTTTTATAATTATTATCATTTGATTAAATTTATATTTTTAAAGATGGTATATTTCTTAATTGATCTTGTCAATGAATAGTAAATAAACTTATACAGAGGAGATATAGTTTATAAAATTGTAACTAAAAAATATTGTAATTGCATAACATGCATAGAATAACCGCTCTTTAAGCTAAGCAGTGGACAATGTAATATATAATTACCTAAGTCGACATGCTCAAACAAATCCTAATGGAACATTTTTTTCAATAAGCACAACACTAATATTGCAACGATAGCATGTTGCACTTGCACAAAAACATGCACACAAGTCTCACAATGACGTAATGATAAGAATAATAAGACAATTTCATGATTGTATAAGAAAGGTGGTAGTAGTGGAAGTCTAATCAGTCATGGGATAAATCCACCATAATGAGAAAATGAGAGAGAGAGGGCAACACCATTATGATGATTGATTACAAAACCATGATCAAATTCTCTCACAATACCACACTTGGATAGTATGAGGAAATCATCAACCTCCAATCCACGCCCAAACACACCAAGCAACTCTAATACAAGGGAAAACATTCAAAAGAGGTTTCCTAACAAAGAGGCACAAATCACAACTAACTATAATGGCAACATGTCACTTGTAAATTACCACATACTTCCCAAGATGTCCCATTGCAACCTAACAACACAAAAGTAATAGAAGGCAACTCCACAACATCCTGAACCTATGAAGAATGTTGGGAAAACAAACAAATGAACTAATAAGGATTACAACCTTCCCAAGTCTTCAAAAGACTATGTGAAAAATCTCCCTAACCATAGGTTTGACAACCAGGAGCCTTCAAAAGAAGGCGTGCAAAATGATGAGGAAAGATAAGCCACAAGTTCTCAACAAAAAATAAGAACAAGAACATAGCACCACTAGACCCCTAGGACCATGAGAAAAAAGCTTAAGTTTACATGGCTTTCCCAAAGAAGGCCTCAAAACAAAGAAGAATGATCAAGTCCTAAAACAAAGAGGCAAGCGATACTTGACTAGGTTTACGAGGGTTCTAATGACTAAAACAACTAGAATGAAAAATATACAAGGCATAAAATATTATTCATTAATGGAACTAGAATTAAAAAATAACTTGATAACTGAGGTTAATAGGGTTAACATTCTATTTTTGTATGGGAATGATGTTTCCCAAACACAAGAGTAAGTTGCCAAAATAGAGATAAGTGAATTTGAGCCTATCAATACTCAAAAAAAGGTTGCTCCATTATTAACCAAGCCACCCCAGTATGGTACTAGGGTGCCCAAGTACAAAAAAGGCCACCCAAAATAAGATAAAGACATTTTGCATGAGTTTAGAGATTCCTAAGCAGACAAGGCCACCTAGATATAGCACCAGGCCACTCAGACTCATTAGAAGACACTAATTCTAATTTTAAACTAGAAATAAATATTCCTAAGTTCATTTAAACCTCCCAATACATAAATATAGCATAGTATAATTATGGCCAACTTGACACCTATTAGAGTAGTCATGGATTAGCTAATAATTAATTAACCTTTAATTAATTATTAGTCCAATTTATTCTCATGCACTTAAGCTAAAGTTAGGAGTTATTTATTCAGTTAACTAAGTGTTTTTTCATATTAATTGAAGAGAGCTATTATTAGATCATTCCATATTATTACATGTGATATTGAAACTTATATTGATCTAATCCCTTTATCATTTAGGGTGGATCCTATATAGCACTCAACTCTTCTACTCTCTTGAGATTTCATATCATTTGATAGTCTCTTTCTTTCTGTAGCTTTTCCTTGTTGAGGAATATCATAATTATTTATTTTTAGATCTCTTGTGTAGAAGGTGATTTTCTTTAATGTTTGATCCTATGTCTCTTTAATTAATTATTATTATAATTTATTCTCATTCACTTAAGCTAAATTTAGGAGTTTCTATTTAGTTAACTAAATGATTTTCTATGTTAATTGAACTTAGCTATTATTAGATCATTATGTCTCATAACATGTGATGTTGACACTTGTCCTAATCTATTACCTTTACCATTTAGGGTTGCTCCTTGTATATGAGTGAATTTGAACCCCTTAGGACAATTCCCCTTTCACATACCCTCACCTTAAAAAAACCAAGTCTGAAGGAAAAATTACACATCACATACCTACCTTCCATCCACTTGGTGTCCATTATGTGTGACAATGAGAGATTATTTGTTAGGTATGCAAGCATGACATGTGGAAATTTGCACAATGTGCTACTGTCCCTAACGTATTTGTGTGTATGAAGTTGGTAGAGGTGTCACACACCTAATTGGGGTCGAATTATAACATCCCTCTTCAAACAACTAACCCAAAAATAGCTTATTATTTCTCATCCCACCTTCAAAAACATTCTTGATTCATCCATTTGATCCTCTAAGGAATTACTCCATTTTTTCCTCATATCTTCACACTCTCAAGAAACATTCTAGCACTCTATTGTGAGCATTGTAGCAGATTTGAAGCTCCATCAAATCTACATTACAAGTGTGAGGCCATAGAAGTGTGGGCTCAAAGTCTTGCAAGACCTCCCTTCATCACTATTGTGGTTGTGGCAACATTTCTAAGTCCATACCTTGCATTCTCCCTCCATTGGCTAGTGAAATTTGGGTGTAGGTGGCAACACTTTACTCCTCTCCTTTTTAATTTGATAGAGTATCATAGTATTGTTTTATAGTGTTCATTACAATATTACTTTCTACTTTTTTTATAGCATATTCTACTTTGTTTATTTCTAGTTGTCTATGGAGGTGGAAACACCAAAACGAGGGTCTGATTGAGGTAGACCCCTATACAACCCCAACAATTTTCCCCTTCTTTCTTCTATGTAGTTGGACATACACATGGAGCTAGATGGAAAACTGGCACTTTTTTGAGATTATCTTCATCACCCTAGCTTTCATTTATTTTTTGTACTTTCTTATTCTATTTTTTCCATCAAAATCAACTAGCTAGGATGTTAGTAAGTTTTTAGGTAGTTTCTAATGTACTTTATCTTTTCTAGCTATACAAATGCCAACATGCTAGAGAGATGCTAGCACACTATGTTGTCATCCTCAAAAAAAGAGTTGTCTAAGGTGTAATATTGACTCCAAAAATAAGATTGCCTAGCCTCAAACAAACTTTCAGATCTATAGAGTGACAAGAGTACTACATAGTGCTTTTCATTCTTGATCTTCACCTCAAAACATCCTTTAGAGTGAGGTAAGTTAAGGAAACCCTCCACTCTTGGTTCTCCATGACCTGGAGCCTTGACATGGTTTGTCCCCCTCTCTTACATTTTTGGTGAATCTAACATGAGCAACGTCTATCCATTTGTTTGTGTTGAGACTTTTTGTTCCACTATTAATGATCATCATGAGCCCGAGTGTCATGAAGGTTTATGAGCATCATAGCCCAGTCTATGACTTCCAGCTATGTGGTTAGAATAAGTGTGTGACACCTACCAATGGAGAAGATGATGGTCACTGCTAGTTTCTCTACAGGCCTTATGCCAAATCTTCTTTTGCTCTGTTTGCCCAAGAAAAATTATTGAGGGGTGAGGTAGGTTTCTTTAATGAATTCGACTACGTCCCCACTCTTCCTACCTCTTCTACACCATCATCAGTAGATGATTACAAATCTATTCATATCCCTGTAGAATATATTTTTACCCTAAGAAAAGGGTTGGGTGACTTGGAGAATCACTTGGAAAAGGACCTGAAATTAGCTAGAGCCACTCAAGTTATTAGAAAAAAAAATATATGGTGGAAAAAGATCGAACGAGCATAAAACTCCTAGCTAGTTTCACAAGTCTGACCAAAGCATGTGCCCTTCCAAGTAACACTAACCTTATACAAGGGGTCACTCCAAAAGATCATGAGAGATAGGTAGAAGTGCTTATTCCTACCACATCCATGTATATGGTTGAAATAGTCCCATCAATCAGCCTCTCCTCTGCCTTTGAGAGGTCTGAAACTATCAAAGAAAGAGAATACCCTTAGGTTTTAGCTTCACCCCTCCTGTCACCTCTAGTGGTGGAGGCTTTGGTGAGCTAGGTGGTGCAGGATTTGGTAGTGGTGGTGGCATTGGCAACAAAGGTGGCACTGGTAGAGGTGGATTTGGTGGAGGCTCTATTGGTGGTGGTGGCTCTGGTGGTGGCCTTGGAGGTGGCTCTAGTGGTGGTTCTGCAGGAGGTTCCACTGGCTATTTATCATCCCAATACCCTATTCTAAATGCTCTTCTTCATAATATGGGTAAGATGCAAAGCTAACTAGAAACTCTCTCCTAGGCCTTTGCCTAGCCTATCTTTCAACCCTTCTTCCAACATAGCCCATTTTCGCTAACAATCCTAATTATTCCCCTCACACAAGGAATGAATATTCCCAAATTTGAGAATTATGGCGATAAAGGGGACCCTCAAACACATGTTTTCACCTTTAATACCATGTGTATAGACTTCTTCCATCATGACACATTGATGGAAAATCTATTTTATCAATTTCTTAAGGATACAACATTCAAGTGGTACTATTCTATGCCTGACAACTCTATTTTCTCATTTGAGGATATGTGTAGGATCATTATCGGCCAAAAAGTGGTGATATGTAAGTGATATGATGGGCCATGTGGTTGATGGATTTTTTTTACCCAAAATTGATGAAATGAAAAGGGTTTTTAAAGGAGATTCTCATCTTTCCACCAATATAAATTATGCTTTACTTTTAATTTAATAAATAATTATTATTCATTTTCTATTTGAATTACGACTAAAGTCCTGGTTGATAGGTTTATTTAAGAACATCTATAGCTTTCAAATGGTATCACATTTTTTGAATCCAAAACATGTGTTTTATTCTATGCTTCACATACTATAGGATTAAAAAAGAAAAATTTCATGAAGTTTTAACCATGTTAAGGTGGTTAGACATACAAGTTTTTATATTTTTTTTAAGTTGTAATAAAAAAATCATAATTAATTATTTACTTGAAATTTTTTATAAAAAAATATGCATCACATTGGTACATGAGTCCTCTACTTATATCTAAAATCTTATAAAAAACTATTATCATTTTATTGTGGTTAGGGTGGTCAAACAGACACCTACTTCTTATTTTTTCCCTGAAATTTAAGTACCACTGCATTGAAATTTTAAATTTTCACCAAATAGATTTTAAAAAATAAAAATAAACCTAGTAGTTTAGAAACTACATTCAATTTTCTATAGATTCTATTCTTACATATTTTTGAAATAATATAGATAACTTATTCAAATTTTTACATCAAGTTGCCTAACTTTAATTTTTTGAATTTTCATCGCCACTTAAGGGCGTGTTTTTTCCATGATGATCCTACACATACCCTTGATCAACTTTTAAATAAATTTCTCCAAAGAGAAGGTTGTGGAGAATGAAGTGAAGCTTGAATATGTACCTAAAAAGGATCAAATTTCTAACATATTTACTAAGGCTCTTCTTAAGGATACTTTCAGTATCTTTAGGCGAAGTTGGGGGTTATTGTCCCTTGTTCTTTGAACTAGATGCATATGTAGATACATTAGTCCATTGGATCTATGGATTCATTCCTTGTCTTGATCGATGTTTGTGGCTACCTCTTAGGAGGAGTACATAGTAAAATTATTGTAGTATGAAATACATATCATTTTATAGAGGTTGTTGATTTGGTTTGTGTATAGGGTATGTGCAGGATCGTCGTGGAAAAAATAGGCCCTTAAGTGGCAATAAAATTCATAAAATCAAAGTTAGGCAACTTGACATAAAAATTTGAATAAGTTATCTATGTTATTTGAAAAATATGTAAGAATAGAATCTCTAGAAAATTTAATTTAGTTTCTAAGCTACTAGGTTTATTTTATTTTATTTTAAATCTATTTGGTGAAAATTTGAAATTTCAATGCACTAGTACTTAAATTTCAGGAAAAAAATAAGAAGTAGGTGTCTATCTGACCATCCTAACCACATTAAAATGATAATATTTTTTTATAAGATTTTAGATATAATTAGGGGACTCATGTCTCAATGTGATACATATTGTTTTGTAATTTTTTTCCAAGTAAATAATTAATTAGGAATTTTTTATTACAAATTTTAAAAAATATAAAAAATTGTATGTCTAACCACATTAACTTGGTCAAAACTTCATGAAATTCAATTTTTTTTTTTTTAATCCTATATTATGTGAAGCATAGAATGTGACACATTTTTTGGATTCAAAAAATGTGATACCGTTTGAAAGCTATAGATGTTTTTCAATTAGCCTATTAATCAGGACTTTAGTCGTAATTCAAATAGAAAATGAATAATAATTATTTATTAAATTCAAAGTAAAGCATAATTTATATTTGTGGACATTTGAGAAGCTCCTTTAAAAACCCTTTTTGTTTCATCAATTTTGGGTAAAAAAAAAGTCGTCAGCCACATGGGCCATTATATCACTTAGATATTGCCAGTTTTTGGCCCATCATGATCCTACACATACCCTATACTTCTAAGGGGGAGTATTTAGAATAATATTAAGTATCTTGGTTATATTTCAAAGGGAGAGAATAATACAAAAGATCTTATCATTTGTCGTTGATGTTAAAGGGGTGGAGAGATAAGTCATGTGAAAAGGTTTGTTTATGGTGAAGGCACACCCACATTGCTTTCATGCCTCCAAGGGGTAAAAAGTTGAAACTTTGTTTTGTTTTGATTTTTTTCATGTAATAACGTGTAAGAAGAAAATTTCATGTGTGTTGGAGTCGGTTTTGAGTCATTAGGTGTGAGTTAGGATCTAGATGCAAAATATTGTCAAAATGCACAAAAGAATGTTGACAAAGGTTGTAAAAAGATGTCATCTTTGTAACCCAAGTTGTTAATGGGTGGTTGGGATGGTTGATATAGTTAAAAATACATAAATATGTAATTCCAACTCAAATTCAAAATTTGGAGAAGATTGGAATGCAAAGAAACTTCATGTCACCATGTTTTACTTACATTTTTCTATGTGAAACAACTTATTGTTCACATTGTAAAGCCTTGTACAGTTGAGTACGACTCTAAAAATTACATGGATGGAAAGAGGATTTAATTTCAAATGATTTTTTTCTTACCATTCCAAAAGAAAATTTTGTCTAGTTGGTTTACCATCTCAATCTTCTTAACAACCCTGTTCGGGAACTAGGGTTTCCAATAGATAAGAAAAAAACATATATTTTTATTCCACCATCAAAAATATATAAAAATTGTTGAAAGGTTCTATTTTGAGGGTATATAAAAATAATCTAGATGATATTTTCCATTTTGGTGGAGTTACTAAGGTATGTGCAGGATCATCATGGAAAAAACGGGCCCTTAAGTGGTGATAAAATTCACAAAATCAGAGTTAGGAAACTTGATGTAAAAATTTGAATAAGTTGTCTATATTATTTCAAAAATATGTAAGAATAGAATCTATAGAAAATTGAATTTAGTTTCTAAACTACTAGGTTTATTTTTAAAAAATCAAATCTATTTGGTGAAAATTTGAAATTTCAATGCAGTAGTACTTAAATTTTAGGGAAAAAATAAGAAGTACGTGTCTGTCTGACCACTCTAACCATAATAAAATGATAATATTTTTTAATAATATGTTAGATATAAGTAGAGGACTTATGTCCCAATGTGATGCAAACTTTTTTAATAATTTTTTTCTAATTAAATAATTAATTATGAATTTTTCATTACAAATTTTGAAAAATATAAAAACCTGTATGTCTGACCAGCTTAACATGGTCAAAACTTCATGAAATTCATTGTTTTTTCTTTTAATCCTATAGTATGCAAAGCATAGAATGTGACACATGTTTTTGATTCAAAAAATGTGATATCGTTTGAAAGCTATAGATGTTTTTCAATCAACCTATCAATTAAATTCAAATAGAAAATGAATAATAATTATTTATTAAATTCAAAGTAAAGCATAATTTGTATTGGTGGAAATATGAGAATCTCCTTTAAAAACCCTTTTCATTTCATCAAATTTGGGTTAAAAAAAAGTCATCAGCCACATGGGCCATCATATCATTTACATTTCGCCACTTTTTGGCCCATCATGATCCTGCACATACCCACTAATGAAAGTTTTTTTGCATTGTGTGTAGATAGACCAAGAAGCCCTAGTGATTTGGGTAAAATTTTTGTAAGCAACTGAAGGGGTGATCCTTGATGTAGGAATTGATAATTTAGGCCATGTATGACATGTTGAAAGTATTGGAACAATTTTTTGTACAATTTGAAGCCCTAAACACATTTGGAGCATGCTTAGTTGCTAATTAGGCCTAGTTACAATAAGAGGACAATCAATTTTTGGGGAATTCAATACAAAATACCCTACCCTATTTTTGAGATACATTTTATAATGGCCAAATGGGTTTCTGAAACAAGTTTAATTTCTTGGAGATTAGTTATGGTTGGGAAGTTATGCCAAAAATGCCTTTTTGAAAGACTAGAAGGAAGAACAAGGGTTTGTGAAGGAAAACCCACCTTTTGATAAACAAAGGCACTTGTTTAAGGTTGTTTTAAGTTTTATTACCCTTGATCTACATAAATTGGTATTAGATACCAAAGATCTAGGCAAGATAAGTTTTGGGAGTTTGTGTATTTTTTTTTAACAGGTTGAAGGAAGAACTTAGGTAGCAAAAGACTAGGCCAAGGGAAAAAGAAGTGGGCCTAAGGTGAGGTATCACAAAGATAATAATAAGCATTGAGAAGAAAGAATGTGAAAGAGAATTACTTGTGGAAGGAGAATGGAAATCTTGAGAAGATTAGTCCATGGAGACTTGTAGAGTAAGGAGTTACCAATCAAGAAGCAAAAATACAGAAAAAGAGAGAAAAGTGAGATGAAGAAGAAAAATGAGAAGAAAATATAGTTGAAAATACATAAAAATGTAATTCCAACTTGAATTTAGAGGTTGGATAAGATTGGAATGCAAAGAAATTTTTCATGTTGCCATGTTTTACTTGCATTTTTCTATGTGAAACAACCTGTTATTCACATTGCGCGGCCTTGTACGGTTGAGTATAGCCCTGAAACTTACATGGATGGAAATAAAATTTAATTTCATATGTTTTTTTTTCATACCAATCCAAAAGAAATGTTCTTTTAGTTGGTCTAGCATGCCAATCTTCTTAACATCCCTGTTTAGGAACTAGAGTTTCTAGAAGATAAGAAAAATGCCTATATTTTTATTCAACTATCAAAAATCTATTAAAAATTGGTGAAAGGTTTTTTTTTAGGGTATCTAGAAACCCTTTTGAGGATATTTCCTATTTTTTGCATTTTGGTGGAGTTACAAATGAATGTTTGCTTGCATTTATGTGTAGATAGACCAAGAAGGCCTAGTGATTTGGGGAAAACTATTGTAAGCCATTGGAGGGATGATCCTTGATGTAGGAATTGATGATCTAGTAAATGGATGACATTTTGAAGGTATTGGAACAAGTTTTGAGATAATTTGAAGCCCTAAACACATTTGCAGCATGCCTCGTTGCTAATTAGGCCTAGTTACAATAAGAGGACAGCTAATTTTTGGGGCATCTTATTACAAAGTACCCTACCTTGATTTTGAGAAATGTTTTATAATGGCCAAATGGGTTTTTGAAATAAAATTTCTTTCTTGGAGATCAATTTTGGTTGGGAAGTTATGCCAAAAAATGTCTTTTTGAAAGGCTACAAGGAAGAATAAGGGTTTTTGAAGGAAAACCAAACTTTTGATGAACAAAGGCACTTGTTTAAGGTTGTTTTGAGTTTGATTATCCTTGATCTACATCAGTTTATAAAAAAGGAGAGAGATAAGTCATGTGAAAAGGGAAAATTTGAAATGGGGAGAGATAGAGAGTGTAGGAATCTTGTTATATTTTATGGTTTTTCACATCTTGTGTTTCCATAAATGAAAAGGGGGGAGATTGTTGCAAGTATGAAGGTGTTGTCATTGATGTCAACAAGATTTTTTTGTCATTGGTGAAAATTGTGTAGTTTTTGAGAGAGATTGTTTCTTTCATTAGTTGTATTATGTTGTCATCAATTAAGTTTCTAATGTTAACCTCTAGTGTTGCTTTGATAAGCTTCTATTTATGGTTTAGATGTCAAAGATATTGAGAAAATTGATAAAGGAAATAAGGTGTTGTAGAGGTGTTTTTGTTTTGATTCAAATTTCTTCAAGGTTGAAGATATACTTATTTTCTTTGTAAATGTTGGTTATAAGTGTTCAGAGTTTCTATATCCAAAATTTGGGCTTCCAAATCGATGTACGAAAGAAGTTAGGTGAATACCACTAGTATGTAAATTGGTTTTGCAATGTTGCTTATAGAGGTATCTAAAAGAAATGTTTCTTCTCCACATTTAAGTGTAATTTTTTTTATGGTCTTGTGATTATGAAGGTATGCTGATAGTTTTGATATATTTCTTGTGTCAAGAGGATTTATTGTTTGGTACTCTGGAACATGGATTTTAGAGTTGCACTATTTGGTAGTGCAGTCTAAGTGTACAACCTATGTACATTCTGAAGGTGTGAATTTATGTGAAGCATTTTAGTGGATTTCAAGGTTATAGAGGAATATTCTAGATCATAATGAAGTGTGTTGTGTGGTTTCTAATTTTCATTCTTTTATTTGAGGAAGGATGTAATTCAAATTTTAATGTTATTTGCATGGGTAATGGACAACCTAGTGTTTACAATACATTCAAAGATGTTTAAGTATTGAAGAAGGCATATAATGACATGTGAGTACTAATTTGGGTCCCAATTAAGTTTTATATTAGTCCATTTTCATTCTTATCTACCACGAGAAAACTTAGTGCCAAGTTATTTTTACTTTGTAAAGTGTAAGGTGAGTGTAGCTGACTTGAAGATGTCTTTCAAGTTATGGATGGTATAAATGCAAGGTGAGTTGATGAAAGATTGTGTGTGGAATATAATTTATTTTTGTGAAGATAAATTAAGTACATAAGTGTAAAATACAATGCAAGCTATTATGCAAGATTGCTAAATGTAGTGAGCTAAGGTATCTTGATCTCTTAAAGTCTGCAAGTGTTGATGAAGTTGTTGTGGTGGATTCTTTGTTTCATTGAGATAATGTTCTCTATGTAACATTATATCTTCTTTCTTCCTTCTATTCTAGTAGTGAGCTTGGGCTATGAGCCTTTTTGACAGTGCATCCTATTTTGGCAGTGAGCCTCTTTGTACTAGTTTTGCAATTATTTATATTGTGAGCTAATCCTCATCATGGTTTTTCCCTTCTAATATTTTACAGGTAAATTTGGTGTTCTCTTGTGTATGATGTTGGTTGCTTCAGTTTCTGTTATCTCTTTTTCATTTTTAAACATCATAATAGATTAAGGGTGTAATGAATGCTTCCGAATATAATTACTACTAAGGGTATTGATTTTTTAATTTGGTACAACTGATTCACATGCCCTCTTAGTTTTCTTTCTCATTGAATATCCCTATAGAGCCTAACATACAAGAAAACACTAGTGGTATTGGTTATTGTCCCTAAAAAGAAGAAAAGGCATCAAAAATTCCTTCACTCAATACCAACACTATTGAAAAAGATTCTTCTAAGCCAACTTTAACCTTGGTGCATCCTGAACTAATAGAAACCACTAGTGGTCTTTATTATTGTTCCTCAAAATGAATAAAGAAAGCTTCACTTAATATCAATGTCATTACACAAAACATTCCTAGGACATCTTCAAACACATTTCTTAGTAATGATTGGGGTTCAATAGATTTTACACACTCCTTTAAGGGAGTGTACAAAATATCACAATCTACAGAGTCTTATGTATGTATGACAGCTCATACTAAGTAGGAAATATCTTTGTCACAAAATAAATGAACGTCATCTACCATTGATCAAGAGAGTACCTTGTTGAGGCTTCTCCAAGCTCACTTGATATCTCTCCCTCCAAGAACACAAAAGAAAATTTACAAAAAAAGTTTATTTTGTGCATATCATAGAGTCCATGGTCATTCTACTATTGAATGAAAGGATTTGAATAATAAAATTCAACATCTTAAGGATTGTGGTGCTCTTCCTTGTTTTAATTCACCTATTCCATATGATTCATGTAGATTTTCATCCTATCATGTTTCTCCTCATTATATGGAATTAGTAGTTTTATGTGTTTTGCTCATTAATGTTCATGGTGGTACAATATTAGGTGAAACTTGTGAATGATAACCTACATGTAGCTAAACATGGACAAACAAAAGATAATTAGTCAATAAAATAAGCACAAATATCATCCCTATGGAATTCTTGATTATTGTTTGTAGTTATCTTTGTGCATCTTTGGTGTTATACCCATTACCATAGAAGATGAAAACAAAACTCAAAACATGAAGTAAACATGAAATGAAAAAATTGAAATCCTAATCTAAGCTACTCAAACCTCATCCCATAGGGGGATTAGTGTCATTTTGATGTGGAAAGTGGCCCTTTCTGAATCCTCAATTGATAAACTCCAAGATCTTGATGTGAAAATGGTGATTTTGATGCAAAATGAAGATAAATTAAGCTAAGATGATGATGAAAGTATTTGGATATGTGATAAATTTGATCATAATAACAATGCATGAGATTTTGGATGAAAATGGATTTGATAAATACCAATTTCCCTCAAATATAATGATAGCAATTGAATGATTTATGGATGAAAGTGAGTATAATGACTTTGTATGACATGATGGATCCATACTCAATGGAGAATGCCTCTATTTATAGGACTCAAGTGTTTAAGAATGGGTGAAATTGGAGGATGTGGGACTAAAATGGAGGCCAATAGCATTGTGACACATGTCACAAGGCTATTTAAAGTCATGGGGTTGTGTGTGGAGCACATTTTGAAGAATGTGTAGAGTTAAGGAATGGTAGATGGATTTGTAAGAGAATGTAAGAGGGACAAGATGGCATGTAAGAGGCTAGTTAAGAAAAATAGGGATCTTTTAAGAGCATTAAAGACCTTTGTAAGAGGTTATTTAAAGCCTTTGGAGGGAGATTCAAGTTGAGGGAATATTCATAGAGAATATTCCTTTGTGAGGAAAAATAGGATAATTAGTTATTTAGGAGAAATGATTTTCATGTGAAACTTTGTTAGTTGACCATGGGTTTGTTCAACCTTTATGGGGTTAAAAGCTAGAGAAATGAGTAATGAGGATTAGGAGGAGATTAAAGTTAAATAATTCAGAATTAACAAACTTGAGTGGATGAAGGGATTCATATTTGTTAAATAATTAGATTTATTTAAACAAACGAGAGGATATTGGGTCTTTAATTAATTAAATTTATTTAATTAATTAAATGTGATGAACATTAGTTAGGAGAGGATGAATTAATTTGATAAAGTTAATTATTTGATTAATAGTACAAGTTGATGAATTTAACTAAATAATAAATATTATATAATTATTTGGTTAGTGCAGAAATTATTTAGGAGGAAGTGAGGTTAATTAATTAGAATCAGATGCTTAATACTGATGAGGGCTTTTTAAGTGTCTAGACAACCATACTTCTCTTGGAAGCAACATGATATTTCTTGGTGGTTGTCTTTATCTCTATGATTTTGGGGCAAGGATCTAACTAGTTTTTCAAGTTGTGCATTCTTTTTAGGGATCACCTCTTCCTCTCTTTCTACTTAAAATAACAACATAGCAAGTATGTTGACATTTCAAGTGTGGGCATATTTTCCTCTATTTATCATTTGCATGTTTCCTTCTTAGTGATTATAGTATACATCTCCTAGGAAGTATGAAATTTTTATTCAAAATGTGGTCTTCTCAATTCACATGATGTGTCTTCTTGGTGGTGTCACTAGGTTTGATATCATTCAATAGTGTGACCTTTCTTGGCATATGATATTCCTCTTAGTGGTAATGCTACAGATTGCATTCCTTAAGTTATGAATCTTTTATCCTCAACTATTCCTCTCTTGGAGACAATAGGAATAGTATTTCCTAAGGTGAGACCTTTCATGAACTAAAAAAAACCACTTAAAATATCCTATCTCATTTCATGTATGAACCTTTGTCAAGGCCACCAAGAATAACACAGATTTCTTTCTAGTAGAACCTTTTTAACGAGTGCCTAGCATAACGCATCTTGCTAGCCTTGTGACCATTTTTGTGGTTCATTATCAAAGTTATCAAGAGGTATAAATTTTTAATGGTTGATGTATTGGAGCCTATAGACTTGGCATTCCTTTCCCATCAACCACATTTTTTGGGGGCTCACCTAGTGGACAACGGATTTCACTAGCTCATGTGCGCATGTTTGTTTGCATAGTGGACAACGAGTTTTACTTGTAATTTTTTTTGGATGAACAACTAAGGCTTGATCCACATCAATTTGGAAAAATAGATGAGCCTTGATCAACCCCTTTCTCTTTTATTTATTTCTTTAATACTTTGAAATTGTATGTGGGTATGTGCAGGATCATGATGGGCCAAAAAGTGGTAATATGATGGGTATGTGGCTGATGACTTTTTTTTTACCCAAAATTGATGAAATGAAAAGGGTTTTTAGAGGATATTCTGAACTTTCTACCAATATAAACTATGCTTTACTTTGAATTTAATAAATAATTATTATTCATTTTCTATTGAATTAGGACTAAAGTCTTGATTGATAGGCTGATTGAAATACATATATAGCTTTCAAACGGTATCACATTTTTTGAATCCAAAACATGTGTCACATTCTATGATTCACATAATATAAGATAAAAAAATTAAAAAAATAATTTCATGAAGTTTTGACCAAGTTAAGGTTGTCAGACATACGAGTCTTTATATTTTTCAAAAGTTGTAATAAATTTTTCATAATTAATTATTTACTTGGAAAAAAATTACAAAAAAATATGCATCACATTGGGACATGAGTCCTCTACTTATATCCAAAATATTATCATTTTAATGTGGTTAGGGTGGTCAAATAGACACCTACTTCTTATTTTTCCCTGAAATTTAAGTACTACTGTATTGAAATTTCAAATAAATTTCAAATTGTCACCAAATAGATTTTATTTTTTTGTAAATAAACCTAGTAGTTTAGAAAATACATTCAATTTGCTACAAATTCTATTCTTACATATTTTTGAAATAATATAGATAACTTATTCAAATTTTTATGTCAATTTGCCTAGCTTTGATTTTTCTTAATTTTTTGCCACTTAAGGGCCTATTTTTTCCATGATTATCCTACACATAGCCATGTTTGTGTATCTTATCTTGCTATTTCATATCATAAATCTTATGTGTGTCCCATTGTGCTTATCTTGGTTTGCCATGGGACCTTAGATCTTGGGGGCTCGTGTAACCTCCTTGATCTTTTTCATCCTATCACATTGATATTCATATGCTTCAACCCCTCTTGGTGTTTGTTTGTCTACTATAGTGTGAGTTTGAGTGCAAGTTCATCCTCTCACTAAATTAGGGGCTAAATGTAGTGTAGAAAAATGTACTCTTATACATTTCACACTATGTTTGGGTCCCCGAATTTAAATTGGAGTTAACTAAGCCTCTAATAAGCCCAATAATTAATTGCAATTTCTAAAGGGGGAAGTGTAATTTAATTAATGCATTTATTATTATTAACACCCTAAAATTCAAATTCTTGATAACTTAGGTCAAGACCCATTAACCAATGGGTAAATGGGTCCCCTTTAAGTTTAAAATGTAAATTTTAAATATGTTTTTGGCTGTATTTTAATTATCCCAAATTCATATTCAAATGTCAACTTGTAATGTTTAATTTTTAGGAAATTATAAAATCATCTATAAAAGAAAGGTTATTTTATCAATTAAAAATGTCTAGTAAGAGGTAAACTTTAATATGAAAAAATATTATTGTCAAGAACATTCAAGAGAAAATTCATCAAGAATCTACAACAAAAATAAAGATATCAATCATCATGCATGTTTTTGGAGCTAACATTGTGATGTACGTTTCAAGTTTCAAATCAAGATTCAAGCTATCAAATCAAGATCTACATCCATTGAAGACATTTAATGCAAGATCAAAATAATTTTTTTAGATTTCTAAAGGTTTATTCAAGGGTTTAGTGAGTTGCAACATAACATTTCTCATTCATCATTCCTTTCATGTTTTGTTAATTCAATTCAAGGTTGAATTACCAAAATGGGGTTTGACCAAAGTAAACCCCTATTCACCAAAAAAAAAATTCCCTCTTTCTTTATGTTGTTGGTCCTAGGTTGAAGAAAAATTGAAGAATGGAGATCTATAAAGTGGGAAATTGGAAAAGTTGGAAAAGTTGTCAAAGTTGCAAGAAAAGTTGTCAAAATCACGAAAACTCAGATCTCGTCCTTTATTTTCAATAATATTTGAGTAAAAACAGTGGGAAATTGTATCTTATATATGTCTTTAGAGGCTCCCAAAAATTTAGTTCAAAAGGTTTTCTGAGGACCCTTTCACCATTTTTGGGCACTTAACAACCAATTTTGGAGGCAAGTTTTAAGTATCTTCCACTCATCCAATTTGCACAAAATTTATTGTTTCTATTAGAGCTATGATTTATCTACATGAATCAGGTCTGAGGTTATAGATTTGATGTCACTTAATATTTTATTTTGATCTCCTAAAAGTGTTGTTTGAAATTTACCCCCATCCACATAAACATAAAAGAAATTGCTAGATCTCATACTAGCTATAGATATGTTTGGCTCACCAACCTCTCTATAGATATGACACCCCATCTCATCTTGTCAGAGGTCTAGACAACATTATGCAGAAAGCACTCCAAAAGTTCAAAGTTATGCACATGGACCTAAGTGATGAATTTTTCTCTAGGTATCTTCCTTATGACTCCTTCCTCAACATTACTTCTTATCAAAAAATCTTCTTTGATTTGGTCCTACACCAATCTCCTCATCAAATTGCACTCTACACCCTTAATTATAAGAAATGCACTTTAGAATTGGTTTCATTAGAAGTTCCCAACATATTTTTAGTGAAGTTGGTATATGAAAAATGAAGGTATTTCTATCCAATTTATAGAAAAAATGGCATCACATCTATAAAATAACTCTAAATGGATTTTTCTCGGTAGAAAATAAAGATGTAAGAATGCTACAAATATTTTTGAATTTAATGAACATAGAAAATGATGTGATTTGTTTACATAATTATAGGTTATTGAGACTTCACATCAAACGAATCCCTTTAAAAAAATCGCAAAGAATGTGATCACCAAGGGATTGAAACATAGAAAAATGTAAACCTTTTGACCCTAGGGTTTAAACAGTTTTTCAAATGGTTTCATTCATTCTAGATTTGATATGGTTTGAGTGGTCTCATTGATTGGACAAGGTATGAGATTGACTTATAGCCTAAAAGGTGAGTCAACCTGCCCTTGACTAAATTTAGAAATGACTTAATGATGAAATGTAATGATCTAATTGTCCTTATGATGCAAATTATCTCTTTTGTGTAGAAACAACAGATCTAGATATCACAGAGGAAATTAGACACTAGAAACAAAAAGAGGAGGATACTATGCACTTGCATGTGGTATAAATTTGAATAGAAATTTTTAGGATTTTTGTTCATAGGATTGCACCATCCTAAGTTAGGTATTTTTTAGTTTTCTTTCTATATTACTTTGATGTGAAATTTGTACATCCATTTCCTACTTACAAACTGACAAGATCACTCCCCAATATTTGTGTGGGTTCACAAGGACTAGGGGTTTGAATGTAACAATGAAAAAAGTGTCTTCAAACCTCCTTTAATCCTCTTCAACCTATAACTTGCACATTCACAAAGAGGGAAAATGTTTGGCCATTTTAGGGGCTTGCCTCAATCAAAAATTGTGATTCTATTTCCACTTCCACAATGGCAATGCCAATGATAAACCAATAAAAGAAAGGGAATAAAATGATGAATCAACCACTTTTTATAACTCACCACCCCTTAATGGCTTCCTTGAAGGACTAAAATCACACACATCACTTCAAGAAAATTGGATCTTTCTTGATAGATTTTCTTGAATGTTTGGATGCTTGGATACCTACAAAAATGTTAGCCTTCACACAATATTGATAACAAGTGAAATAAAATACACTTTGGCATGATGTTAGATCTTGAATTATTGTAATAAATCTATTAATGGCTGCTCTTGATTTGTTGAATAATGATCTTGATGATTTCTTTATCATAATCTCTCTAACTTGCTAGACCATAGATTTGAGATAATATAATAACTAGTTATTTATAGGCATATTATTCTAATTTTCCAAAAAAAAGATCTTGATGGACGATTTTAGAAATTTTATTTTTAAATAATAAAATACCACCTCTGACATATTTGAATTTCAAGAAAAAATAGGGGGACATAGGCACCTCAGGAACCACTGTCCCAACCCTATTTTGTAAGGAAAACACTCATGTCGAGAGAAAATTATTAAGTGAGATTCCACCTCTCACCTTTAAAAATTTGGGCCCATGCCAAGAGGACAAGGGCACCTCTGGTGCCCTTATCCAAATCAACTTTTTTATGATTTGAAAACCCAAAGGAAAAATATGGAATAAATTCTTAGGTTTTCCCTTTGCAATTTGTCAATAAATAGTAAAATGGGCCATGGAATGCATACTTTGGGGAATTAAGTGTTAAATTAGGACCTTTAACTTATGGGGGAGAAAACCATAGTGTGAAATTTCCATGGGTGATAATTTATGATGCTACATTTAGCCCCAAGTTTCGTGAGAGTATGAACTAATGCCCAAACTCACACTAAAGTGGAGAAATATGTCAAGACAGGTTTGATTGTATAGATGTTGAAGAGATAAGATGACTAAAGATCAAGGGGAAGAGATCAAGCTCCTAGGATTTAAGATCCCATGGAAAACCAACATAAGCACAAAGGAACACACATACATCTTGAAAAACATGAAGCATACACGATAAAAACACATGGAATGATGGAACATAACTTGATGATGATGAAATGAAAATAAAAATTATGTAAAAATGAAGAAGACACACAAAATATAAAAAAAAAAGCATGGTTAGTACTAAAAATTTGAGTTAAGTCAAAGGGAACTTAATCTTGAATTGTCTCAAATATGAAACATCATCCATTAAATAAATATTAGCTCCAATGAGGACTGAAGTCATACAAATCACTCATGGAATACATGGTTATACTAGCAAGCATGTTTTATTATGCTAAGTGCCCATGTTAAAAGGAATTCATGACTCACTCAATAAAAAAGTCTGGCATTTGCTAGGTGAATCATGAATTGGGAGACACATAGGATAGTGAAGTTTGATATTCACTAGGTGAGCCACCAAAATAGGTAGCAAAATGAAAAACACACACTAGGTCTACAAGGTGTGCCCAAATATATAACAAGAGTTATAATCCTTGATGATTTTGGTAAAATGCTACAAAAATGATCAAAATCATGAAGTTCATCCCTATAAACAAAGTGATGCCATATATTGCCATATGGTTGGCAAGTTGTATTATTATCAAGTTCCATGAAAATAAAATGCTTGAATATGGCTACAAATCTATATTATGCTAGGTTCCATGAAATACAATGTAAAAGACAATTATAAAACCTCAAGAGATGGTGTAATAACACCACCACAAGATAAAAATTTAAAACAATCAAAGGAGTTTTCCTTAATACATGAAAGGTCACACCTTAGGGAATATCACACTAGATATCACCACCAAGAGAGTAATAGCAAAGGAATAAAGGATTCATGTCTTAGGTAACACTAAATGTAGAATTACCACCAAGGGGAACTTCATATCCAAGAAAAGTCACACTCTGATGGGGCATCAAGCCCAATATCACAACAAAGGAGAAGCTAACATAGATCAAGAAAGCCACACTTTGACAAACAAAGTCACACCTTATAGGAGATGTAATCTATCATCTCAAAGAAGGGACAATGGATACAATAAGTGAGGGACCATATGCACCCCTTTAACTATTAGTACTACACTAACATTTTAAGGAGAAATAGAGGGATCCCAAGAAGGAATACACCTAGGATAAGGCTACCTAACCCCTTTCCCCCAAGTGTAAGGATAAAGGTGACCTAAAATGGATGATAATATGATTCTCCTTGAAAAATTAAATATGATTGCATAAAGCCAATTTTTATACCTTAATGAATGGTAATGAGCATTGTGTGATACTCCAACTACCACATGACAAGGAGAAGCAACGAATTGTATTTATTTTAAGTGAAAGGTTTTTCAAAGTTTTTGTTATCTTTGATGGACAATATCCAAAACCTCTTGTTGTTCCTTACATATTAGGCTATATATGAACATGAATTCCTTGTTCTATCACTCCACATCCTTTTCCATTTTATCCAATTGTTTCAAAAGTTGGTGACCTCTTCCATAAATTTTTTCCATTTTTTTCAAGGAAGCTAATTGTTCATGATTATTCTAATCATAAGTGAACATTTAATTTATATCTTCCTATTTTGTATAAGTTGTGTAATAGATTTTTTGATTATTTAGTGATATATTGTGTTGATCCAATGGTAGCTTCTTTCTCCTTTCTAATTTGTGTGTAATCTTGTATTCCCCCATGGATTTAGGTGTGAAATATAATTAACTCCAAACATCATCTACCAACTTTGTCACATTTAAAAGACACTCATCTTTATTTGAGAAACTTGTAAAGGTTCCATTTTTGTAGTTGCTGTTAATGTGCTAAGAGGATTCTTTGTTACTATTTCAATTTGTAAATATAATAGAATTTAAGGTTAGAGTTTATTGTAAACAACACTAATCTAAGTTTATTTCAGTATATAGTGTAGTGTTGAAGGAACTACATTTATTTCATGAATTCATGGTCTACCTAAGAGGAGATTATATTAAAAGTCATCAGATATCACATGGATTGGAGTTTGCAACATAAAATTCTAACTTTGATAGGTAATGTTATCACACCAAGTGGTTTCTTACCCATATTATCAAAACCATGGATGGAAAAATTATTTGGTTGAATCTTAGTCTTATCCACTCCAATTTTCTCAAAAATATTTACACTACAAACTTTCAGTCCTGAACCATTGTTAATAATGGTACCTCTAATCCAAAGCCTATTAATAATAACCACTATCATCACAACATCATTTTATTTTTCTTTTCCAAAGGAGGTAATTCACTTTCATGAAAGACAATATCCAAATTAGGTTGATTCATATTCTTAATCAAAGCTCCCATATCATTTGGTTGCACACTAGGAGGGGTAACAAATTTTTACAAATCCTTTTGAAACATGTCACAATAAGAAGGTGATGTTTTAATCAAATTCCATATAGATATCTTTGCAGGAGTGTTATGAATTTTCTCAACAAGATCAAATTATTTACAACTATCTTGTGAGATGTTAGGTGTAGTTGGAAGATATGGTTGATGTAATGGGATGGAAGTTGGAGGTTTTTTGGTTACTTATTGTTTCTAGTGTTATATGTGTGAGCTATAGTGTGATAACTTGGTTGTTACAACACATGATTACTAGTGATTTGTATTGAAAAGTTTAAGATAGTGCTCAAAGGTTCAAGATGTCCTATAATGAGAGGTGGCTTAGGAATTCCAATAATTCAGGGATTTTTAGGAGTTAAAATAATTAGAAGACTCTTAGGAGGCCAAAAAAGAGTTTGAGGAGGTCCAATAATTAGAGGACTCTTAGGAATCACAAAAGTAGTTTGAAGAGGTCCAATAATCAATGGAGACCTAATAGCCACTTGTGCATTCATATCCTACATAGAAATGATCTTTTGTTGGTTATTTTCTAACAAGGGGGATCTAAGGTGACCTTATCATCTTCATCTAAGAAATACGTCTCATGATTTTTTGAAAAAAATGTATCAATTATTTCATCCCCATGTCCAAAAATATCTACCCAAGTAGAAGAGCTAGGAGGAGAGAAACAAACATGATTCTCATGATGCTCAATGACTGGATCCTCTAACACCAAGATACCTTCTTCACAAGAATGTAAGGTTTCAAAAGAATAACAACTATGATTGTTATGAATTTATATTATTGTATCTTCTTGCATGAAAAAATTCTCACAAGTGGGAGATATGTTAGGATATGAATGAATACTAGGAAAAGTGATATTAAGAAATGTGTCGATTATTTCATTCTCTTGCACCAAGATACTCTCACAATTAGGAGAGATTTTGGGAGAATGACTAACATGAATGTCAATGATTTCATTTTTCTTCTTTAGATTATGCTCATAAGTACAAAGATTACAATCATACAATCCATGTGTTACTCTATGAAAACCACATCTTTGAAAAGGAAATATGTTTCTACTTACCCTATGGTTGAAATGATCAAAATCAAATAGTTCTATAAACAAAATTACAAAATAAAGACTAGATTTGAACAAAGGGCATAAAAAAGGAATTTCATAGAAAATTTTAGATCAAAATATCTAGACAAGGCACTTGCCTAGGGTGCCTATGTCCTACATAGGTTTTTGTAAAACTCAAAATTTCATTGTGTACTATATTGTTTAAGGATCTTAAGTCTTTATGCAACTAGGTCGGATATTGAGTATTTTTCTAGAATTTGCTTGGTTTATGATAATGTAATTCAAAATGCAAGTATACAATTTTTTTTTAAATCCTTGAACAATAAATGACAATTGTAAATGCAATTTCCAGATCTAAGATGCAAAAATTAGCTACCTAATATTCTAAACTTGAAAATGATGTTGTGAATATATTTTTTGAAAGAAAATAATGAAATTTTTCACTTTTAAATTATATGCAACACACCTAAATGCATGAAAATGACATAATGAAGACAAATATTAACTCAATCTGAATGTAGATATCAGCTAAAAAGACTAAAATAAACCCTATTTCAACCTTTGATGAAATATGATACGCAATTTTTAGAATTTTTATGATTTTCATAATGCAAAAGTAGAATCCTAAAATAAAAAATTGACAAACAATAAAATGAAAAAGCTAGATCTAGGATGCAATGTTTCAAATTTTAAAAGGTCTATAGTGTTATCATGTTTGGTTCACCAAAATGAAACATAGAAAAAGGTAAACCCTAAGATTTGACCCTAGGGTTTATGCACTTTTTAAAATGGATTCATTGATTAGATATTTGATATGGTTTGCATGATTTGATGAATTTCTAGACAAGGTATGAGATTGAATTACAAGCTAAAAGGTGAGTCAATCTTCCCTTTAACAAATTTGAAAATGACTGAATAATGAAATGCAATGATCTAATTGTCCTAATGATGCAAATTATCACTTTTCTATAGAAACAATAGATCTATAATATCATAGAGGAAATAAAACACCAAAAATAAAAAGAGGACATTGTGCACCTATGGTATAAATTTTAACAAAAAATATCACAATGTTCGTGTCGAGGGCACCACTATCCTACTAGGTAATTTTTAGTTCCTTTTCTGAAGTCCTTTGATGTAAGATCAATACTTCCATTTGTTTCTTACAAACTATCTAGATCACTTCTAGATATTTTTGTAATTTAATTTTCACAGGTTTTCAAGAACTAGGGTTTCAAATGCAATAAGGAACCAATTATCTTCAAACTTCCTTTGATCCTCTTCAAAATGTAAACTACACATTCAAAAAGAGGGAAAATGTTGGACCATTTTAGGGGTAAGTGTCTCAGTCAAACCTCGTGTTAGTTTTTCCACTTCCATAATGGAAATTTCAATGATAAATCATTAAAGGAGAGGGAAGGAAATGATGAATAAACCACTTGTTACAATACACCACCCTTGAATGGCTTCCTTGAAGGACTAAAGTCACATAAATCACTTCAAGGATCTTGGACCTTGCTTGATATATTTTCTTGAATGGGTGGATGCTTGAATGCTTAGATTCTTGGAGACCTAGAACAAATGTTACCCTTCACAAAAAAATGATAGTGCATGAAATCACATACACATTGGCATGATGTATCTTGAATTGTTGTAATAAATCCTTTAATGGTTACTCTTGACTTGCTGAATAATACTAAATTATTATTTTATCATAAAATCTCAAGCTTGCTAGATAGATATGAAATAATACAATAACTAGGAATTTATAGGCATTTATTCTAATTTCCCAAAAGCTAGATTCTAAAGTCTGGCATTAGACATTTAAATTTGAAATAATAAAACACCGCCTCTGACATGTTTTAATTTGGAGCCAAAATAGGGGCATAGGTGCCTAGGGTGCCACTGTCCCAACCCTATTTTGTAAGATAAATAGTGTCATGATAAAATTATTAAGTGATATGTCACCTCTAACCTTTGTAAATTTGGGTACAAAACAAGAGGACAAGGGCACCTATCATGCCCTTGTCCAAATCTATTTTTCCATATCTAAAATCTTGGGGGGAAATATAGAATAAATGCTTAGGTTATCCTTCTAGAATTTGTTGGTAAATGTTAAAATAGGCCACAAAATGCATAATTTAGGGAATTATGTGTTCAATTACGACCTTGCAGTTAGGGGGGAGAAAAACATAGTGTGAACATTTCATGGGTGATAATTTATGATGCTATAGGGATATATAATTAAATGTAGAGTTTGGAGGTTACATTATTTCCACACATACAAAAGGCCACAAGGATTTCTTATGAGGAGTGGAGATGCACTAAGCCTGTCAAAATTAAATCGATAATAGTAATGTAATTATGATGCTCCTAATATAGTCATAAATTCCCATAAGGGTTGACTATGTAAGAATTGGGTAATGATTCGTGAAAATACCACTTAGAAAGATGGTAGTTCGATTAACTAAATAGGTCCAAGAATGAGTATCAATAAATATACATTATGAGGACATTTGGAAGGTCTAAAATTTGGTTTTTGATGACACTATATTATAGATGAAAATAAATAAATATTTTTTTGGAATCACTTGTTCTAGATTTATTCATTTTCTATGAGAATTGTATTTTTAATATAATGTTATGTTTATGTGTGAGTCTTTGAACTTGACTGAAAATCTAAAGTTTCATTCATTTGTGAATCAAATACTTTATCATGTTATGTTCATTCTCTTTGGAATCAAGTTAGGTCCTATCTAAAAGATCATTTATTCACTCACCAATTTATCTTAATCTTTATATTGAAATGTTAGTGACACTCATTTTAAGTTTTTTGCATTGGTATCATAGTTATGAACTAATATTAGACTACATTTTATTCTTTCTAATTAAAAGAATTCTTATATAAGTTAGTTGAACCATCTGAAGGAGTTGTACCTCACTAAAATTTAGAGGAAGATCACCAATGAAATGGTGATCTCTCCAAATCTTAGTAACCTTGTCTTTATCTAATGGGAAAATGGAGTTAGTAATCAACTAATTTCCATAAGGATTAATCCTTCCACTAATAGATTTGTGTCAACTCTTCTCAGGATCAAAATAAGAAGTTCAAAAAGTTTCCTTATTATGATTAAATATGGTCCTACTACATGAGAATTTTTTCCATGTGTTGTAGCCAGATCTTGATTCGGTTCATGCATAGTAGGAGGAAATAATCTCTCAATTAAACACCTTAGCTTGGATACACAAGAGAAATATTGCAGAGTATATGAGGGTAAAATTTGTTCTAAAAGAATAATAATTTGCACAGTAACTAATAGTAGTTTTAAGAGAGATATAGAGAGGTTTCCCAAGGTAATCATCATGAGGAATCCTTATCCTGAATGCAATGAACACAATCAATGAGATCACCCTAAGGATTGAAATGCACCACCTATGAATTGACTCATGAAGAAGCTTAGAGATAAGGAAAAGACCTCAAAAAGAAAGATTTTGTTTCCTCCAAAGGGGAGTTGGAAACTCTATGAAATTTCCTTTGGTAAAATATATTAGTTTACATTATGTTTTTTGTTGTACCTTATCTTTTGAGGACCCATTTTAGACCCCTGGACTTACCTCAGTATAGTTCTACCTTTGAGATCAAGAAGACATTTTCAAAGTTCATTGTCCATAGAGTTTACAAGACCTTGATAATCATATTCAGGTGTTCATTATTGCATGTGGAATTCTAGGAGTTTAAACGAAAGATGTGTTTGTGAGACTTATTTTGAACTCCTCATTGAACATGTGAAAAAATATTTTTAGAGATTGGAATATGGATGCATAACTAATTGGGGTAGCTTGAAGAAAAAATTTCTTCACAGATTTAGATTTGTGGTTAATCTAGGTTCTTTATTATACCGATTTTTCTAGATTAAGAAAAAAGTAGAAGAACAAATTAGAGAGTTCATAGATCATTTAAATAAGATTTTCAAGTGAATCCCTCATTTTAATTAGCCAAGTAAGAAAACCCAATTTAATATTTTTTATTGTTGCATTAAATCATGATGTCTAGTTTATTTCGAAGCAAGATAAAGTGTGTGATCTTGAGAAAGAACAACAAGAGGTTGTTAATATTAAAGATGAGTTGATTCTATATGAATTATGCAAGAAAAATTATGTTGAATAATATGCATAAGATTGTGTGACAAAGAAATATAAAAATTGGAACTTTCAACCTTTGCATTAACAAAAAATATCCTATGCTCTTTATTTGAATGTTCTAATCTCACCATTTTTTTATCAAGACCATTTTCAAAATAGTAAAGTAAAAGGCTTGATAATTGAATCTTATAATGTTGAATTATATAACTTCAACTATGAGGCGAATGAATATTTTTTAGACACTTAAAGTGATGAATAATATCTTTTGCCTTGCATAAATTCAATAAGTATTGTATCTTCCATTTCAGTTGTAATAAATACTAGACAATCATCTACTAGTATGAGTATTTTGGATCCCAATAAAAATAAATGATTGTTAACATCTCTATATTCCTCAAAATTTGAATATTTCTTATTTGAGAGCATTGATGTGGGCTTAGTTGATGTTTTGATTAACATAAATGTAAAATATCAACTTGTAGAAAATGAAGGTATTAATGATTTATCAAATTATTTCTCTCAAATTGATATGTAGCTTGAGCTTGAGGAGAAAGTACAAATTTCATTACAAATTAGTGTTTGGAGGTTTTTGATAATGATTTTCACTATGGAGAGGATGTTTACATTCATTCATCACTAGTCTTTGAAGAAGAAAGCTCCATTGTGGGAGTCAAAGATACCACAACCATTGGAAAACCTTTCACTCTTATGGACAAAAATGAGAAAAACTCAAGAGAGACTTCATAGATTTCTTCTTTTCTTCTAGCAATGTAGGCCTTCAGTTTTGAGAATATTGATAAATATGTGATATGGTGTGCAAATGATAATGGTGAAACTAGAAATCAACCCTAAGTGGAGGACGGTGAATCATTAGACATCCATTTTTTAGCATGCATGCAATCTGAATATGAAATGTTCTATTTTAATGTTGAATGTGATGAAGACAAAGCAGTAGAAGGAGAGGTGATAAATCATTCCATTTTTTATTCTTTTCATTTGGAAGGGGGCAATATAATAGGATCAAGTCATTTAGACAAATTACTTGAACCTATATGTGGGATATAAAAATTAAGAAAGAAATTGAAATGCATGAATCAAGACTTTAGTCTATTAAAGTTGTCGATGCATACACTACAAGTTGGGGTATCAATATTTTAAATAGTGCAATATCAAATGAAATAATTTCTACAAAAATCACTGAAGAGAAATCTCAATCTCAAGGTTTTTGTAAAGGATGCCAACTTTGAGGGTTGATTTCTTCTAACACAAAAAAACAAGGGCAGAATTATGTTGCATTTAATGTTGAACAAGAAGTTTTTATGACCATATGAAAGATGATGTTGACACAAATTAAGTGATTATAAAGGTTTATCGTACAAGATGGATTTTTTAGCATCACATTTTATTTAGATATTTTATACAAAGAGTTGTTCTTAGTTGTCTAATTATAATAGTGGCAAGTTGGCAGTTGGCTATACATGTGGTTTTTATTTATCAACCATTATTTCACACGAGCAACTATTTATCCCAACATATCAATGGCTTTGCATGATCATCATGAGACAATTTGAGGTAGGGTTTCCCCTACCCTATATATTTTGAAAATTTGATGTGTTTTTTCTGTAAAGGAGGGGATTCACTACTCTTGACTCTCTAGGATGAGGAAGAGTCTACATGGAGTGAATATCCCTCAATAACCTCAAAATAAAAGATGAAGTGACAAAGTGTGAAGAGAGAAGAGTATTGTAATAATTTAATCATATGAAATACTAAGCATGAATGATGAAATTATAAATTAATAGAATCTGATAAATAATTACATAATACTAATTATCGAAATAGAAGGATAAATATTTATGGATTCTACCCTCAAAAGGATAGAGTCATGGCCAAGAAATGATAGCACTTCATGGGGATGTCAGTACTTGAAACTATCATCCCTACCAAACCAAGTGGTAAAAACTTGAGATCTTCAAGTATCCAACTCTTCAAAATTCAAGAACCTACACACAAAAAGGGTAAGAATTTTTTTTGGGTTTGTTTCATGAATTTCCTTAGTCAAACCCCCATTTTGGTGTTTTCACCTCCATAGATAGCCAGATGGATTGTAATAGATGATATGCATGATAGAAACAAACCCCAATGTGGAGGAGAGACCCTATCATAAATAAAATAGACAAGAAAATTATATATTTTCAAATAGATGAGATAAAGTACACAAGAGAGCATTACCAACAATCTATGGCTCCCTCTTGTTTTGATGGATGAGACATTTTTTACAAGAGAACCCTGGTTGTTGATGAGATGAGAATATGGAAAAAGTTCAATACAAAAAAGAGGTGTAGAAGAGAATATAGAAAGAGAGCATGATCTATTGAGAGAGAGAGAGAGAATAAATGAGAGAATGAAATAAAAGAGGGTTTTTGTGAGGTTGCATGGGTAGGATAAGTCATTACACTTGTGATTCTACCACAATGATGCATGTCATAGGAAAAGGTCATGAGATTCCCTAATTTGATACTTGGAAATTTTGGCAATGCTATTGCATCCCACAAACATTTGTAAGCCACATAGGCATCCTACTAAAAAAATTTCAAGAAATGAGGCAACAAACTACTAATGCTTGGTCATTATTCCTTATAGAGTTGAAATCATGAAATTCCAACTCATAAGGCTTTTTTCTTTACTGTGAAAAGGAACCATAAATGCAGTGGGCTAAATGTGAAAGCATGAAATTTCCAAAGGATGCATTTTATTACACTACATTTTCCACCCACTTTAATGAGCTAAATTTTCCAAGAAAAAATAGCTACACTAAAGTAGAAAATAAGATATAAATTTCAGATTGAAAATTTAATTTTTTTATATATTTACATGAAAAAGGATATTGTAGATGTTGTAGAGGTCAAGTAGGTAGATACTTGAAGTGTTTCCATTGTTTTAGCTCAGTGAGAAGCTATAGTTCTTGATGTGAAGTTTCATCCTACAAAACTCAAATTTAGGTTAGTTTCAAAAGTTGGAAGAAGCTACCAGGATGAAAAGAGTGATTAAGAAATTTTGGTGGTTTGGAAGAAAAATATGATGTATATATGAATATATTCCCCCTCTTGCTTTTACCCCTAGCTAGGTCAAGTGAAAATAGGATGGATGGAAGGAACATTTTTGCTAAGAAAAATGGGTGAAAATGGCCTTTATATGCCTAGGTGGGCCCATGGAAGAGTCATTTTCACTATTCATGGTGATGATCTTAATGAATTTTGTGAGAGAAGAGTCACAAAAATGCCTCATAGATGAGGTTACGTAGCCCTAAGGATTGAGCAACTCTGTGCAATAGTAGTGATGGGTGACGAGATGGAGGAGGTATGAAAAATTTCTATCCATCTTGTCATTTTGATTCATTTTATAGATTTTTGTTCTCCCCAAATAGCGTAGGCTAACACTAGTGCAATTTTTTGATTGGTGATTAGACCCAAGGACAATGAAAAATAATTTGTTGATAAATCCCTACCAATATAATCAAATGATAATGCTATGATAAGAAGATGTATGAACTTTGGAATCATTATATAAATGTTATGATTTTTTTATTATATCTATTCTAGAGAATCAAATCTATAACTTTGATTGTGTTTTCATTTGCACTCATGAATGGTAAATATTTAATAGATTCTTGCATACCTGATGTCTCTTTGATTTCAATGTCTCCATAAAATCAAGTTATTTTTTCAATGGATTCAATTCTTATCTCTAATGCTAGGAAGAATCTTGGTAGGCTATGCATTACTATTCTCCATGGTAGTCATATATGGAATATAATCACCATGTAAATTATAAAATTTGGAAAACATTCCCTCTTAAGTAATTAGATTGCATAAATATTTTTCCTATCTACTTTAGGTACATTTTGTATCCAACTCAGTGACTCATGGCTACCTATTACTAGATTGATTTGGATTCAATCTTATTCATGAAAAGAAATGACTATTGTCTTTTCATAAATTTTGGTCTACTAATGCTTCTTAGAGGGTATTTTAGAGTATTAGGTTCAACTAATAGTAAAATATGTCGACATGTGATAAAAAAATAATTAGCTATTTAATCCTCTTTATTACAACATGGTGACATTTAAACGTAGGTTAATACCATGAAGCTAACTAGACTTAATTATCCAAAAAAAATTAACACATTCATACTTAACTATTATAAACATAAGTGTATTTGATTGGTTAGATTTGGTTAGTTGAAAAGCATGAATGAAACTTAGTTTGTTCTACAAATTTCAAGAAGTTTGAAAATATAAAACCAAAAATTGGTTGAACATTTTAAAATTAGAATCTCTTCAAATATTTATGAAATAATCAATTGAATCCATGCATCAATATTGCAATGAGATTTTATTTTAATGAAATGTTGAAGATGTTAGACGACACCAACTTTTTCTCAAAAGTAATTGGAAAAAATATCTCAAAACCCCTTGCATATTGTGACTAAATTAGGAACCAATCTAATATACTAGTTATATTCCAAACATTTTATATAAGTTTTTACTCTTACTCTTTATTACGGAGGTATCCTACAGTCACAAATGGATTGAAGATCTTGTGTTAATAAATAAAAACTCAATTTATTTTGATGGGTTGTAGAGAGTGGCATGCAATGGCTGGGAAGAAAGTGTCGGCATTTTGTAATTGAAGGTTCAAATCTACACTGCAAATGCAATAATAAGATAAACATTATATTCAAGAAGAATGATGTCCTCAACTCTTCCCCTTCCATACACATTACCTGTAGCAGGCAACGGGTGCCATACATCATCTCATAACCGATGGGAGTGGAAGAGTCTCATGATAAGGTTGGAAGAGTGAGCATGGAAGAAATTATAAAGAAGAATTCTAGAGGATTGCACTTTACCAAGCTTCACACTAACAAAAGGGTCGGGAGATGGAATTGCAGACAGCATAGGTAAGTAAATGCTAACAAAATAAATTTTGTTTTGTTTTCTTCAAAGTACCTTAATCAGTGATAGAACATCCATCTTAAACTTTGACAAAAAATCAGGGATCCAAAATTCAAATGAGAAATGAACCTGTTCTTTGTAAAACCTTACACAAATTTAAATATCTTGAAATAAGAGACAGTCCAGCATATCAAATAGTGCATTTCTAAGCAGCAGCAAGCATTTGGAATCTAAAGATTGCATTGAGTATGTGCGATTGCATGTTTATTTGTTTCAATTCAATATTCTTTGTTGTCGCATAATAATTGTTTTCCTAATTATTTCTTGCATATCATTCTGTAAACTGCTTCTATATTTCTATTGCCATTGATTATTTGGTTTATAATATGGCACTTGTAGCCCAACGAATGGTTTCCTTGGCATGCTCGAGATGGTTTCCATGATAACATGGTGGTGGTAAATGCCATTGAAAATCCAAACTTCAAAGCATCTCCTACATCATAATATCCTCCCCTCATGTCCACCTGAAACAAAAAAAAAAGTATTTATGTTAAAGTGTGTTTGTAGTGTTTGAATGTGAATGTTGGCCACATATATGTTGAGGTGTGCTCTTAGCTTAGATATTATTGTATTTGTGTAAACATTACAAACACGTATTTTGATTTAAATATACTGTTTTGAATTAAATAACTAAAAATTTATACATAGTAAGTAGCTCCATCACAAAGGTCAGAATCTCCTCTTTATTTCATCCTCTGGTTGTAGGGAAGCTTGCCAGATCTCTTCCCTTCGAAGAAAAGAATGGATTTAATAAGAGCATCTCTATATTTATGAGCAGCCTCTACCTTAGCCAATACTAAAACTAAAGCTAAGGCTAGCAATGCTTGCTTTCCACTCATTCTAGAGGCCTACTACAAACTCCCACTCAATTTGTTATAGCTATACAATTCAACTTACTCTCTTAATTCCCTTAGAAGAATGTGATTCAAATGTATGTTTTGATATGATTTAAACACCTATAAAATCATTTGGCTTAAATAATAGTGGCAATGTTAACTAATTTAATAAATGCCAGAAAATAAAGTCTAATATATGGGTATAGTTTTTAATATGATAATGCTACTAAATAACTTAGTATATAACAAATTATTTAATGTATGTTTCTATAAATAGTATGTTAACAATCTTTATGTTATAGATTTAACATACTTAGTTAAATCACTACATCAAGATGAGTTTATAGATTTACCATCAGGGAAAATATTAGTGATCTCTCAATTAAATTAGTAGAAAACAATATAGATATGCTAAATATGCATATTCACGCTTTAACAGTATGTTAGCAGGATGCTAAATAGAAGAAGGTCATCGGCTCATTTTGCTAGAATGAGGATACCTTGACGTAATAATAGGTTCATGTTGAGAGATTATGACTATGACAATAATCTTGAGATATATCATTAGCCACTAAGTCACAAGGTTCGAATTCAAATTTGAGTTCGGCAACATTGAAATTCGGATGAAGTTTGACAAGGAAAAAATTCGAAAAGTGAAAAATTCGGATTAAATTCACCTTGTATAATTTTGATTTTTTTAAAATATAAATAATAAACTTAAAATAAGTAAAAAAATAATATTAATATACTAATATCGAATATGTTTAAATATATTAATAAAGCTAAACACAAAGCAAAATAAATAATAAATATGTTTAAAAATATAATTTAAATTTTAAATATTATTAATATATAAATAATAAATAAATTAAACTATATATTAAATAATAAATATATTATAATAAAAGTTTAATTTATTTGTTTTAAAATATTAAATTTTAACATTATGAATAAAAAACACAATTAAATAACAAATGGACAAGATTTAAAACATAAAATATAAAAAAATTAAGAATATTAAAATATAAATACATTTAAATTTTTTAATTTTAATACTATAACTAGAAGTACTAAATATATTCAATTGAATATATTAATAATTATTATTAATAATCTAAATTAAATATTTTAAAATATTAAAATCTTAACATATTAAAAGTTAAAACAATGTTCATACATTTTTTATATCTTAAATTTTATAAAATAAAATGAATAAAGCGCAAAGAACAAAAACTTAAAAGCTACGGATACCGATAAAGCACAATTTTCATACATTTTTAATATGTTAAATAAATAACAGTTGCGAAAGTGGGGTCTGTGGCCATAGACCTTCAACTGGACCTCAACATTCTTACCAATGAACTCCACACAAGTGGTCGTCTTCACTATGCACTGGATGTCGTCAAAGCAAGCGTTCACAAGCATGGGAGTGAGAGCATGTGGATTGCTAGGCATTCTCTTGGCGCCACCATGGGCATGTTCGCAGGGCGAAAAATGGCAGAGGAAGAGGGACAATTTATACAATCGCATCTCTATAACCCGCCCTTCGTTTCGCCATAGAGGCATCTCGCTCACCTCAAAGGAAGCACATTTTTTCCACATATGTTGATAAATAAACTGACCCATTTTTTTTGACAAATTTTAAGGCGAACAAACGAATTTTTGGGTTTTTATTTAAATTCGCCAGATTTCGAATCTCATGGATAATATTCGACGAATCTTGTGACTTAGGTTAGCCATAATGAGATTTAAAGCATATCCCCATTGTATGAATTAATTAGATATCTCTTAGTTCAGTCAGTACAATAAAATCCTGTCTTTTCTATATTGCTAATTATGTTAACAATTAGTATGGATAGTTATAATATTAAAATTAAATTAAAATATTATAACACTCTTAAGTTGGGTTAAAATCATTTAATACAAGTTGATATTTGTTAAATCTTATAACAGATATTAATTAATCATAATTAATAGTATGGAATCATAATTTATCTTATTTTATATTATTTTATGCTATTACTCATTTGGGTATGTGTAGGATCATCATGGAAAAAATAAGCCCTTAAGTGGCAATAAATTCAGGAAAATCAAAGTTAGGCAATTAGAAGTAAAAAATTGGATAAGTTATCTATATTATTTCAAAAATATGTAAAAATAGAATTTGTAGCAAATTGAATATAGTTTCTAAACTACTAGGTTTATTTAAAAAATAAAAAAATCTATTTGGTGAAAATTTGAAATTTCAATGCAGTAGTTCTTAAATTTCAGGAACAAAATAAGAAGTAGGTGTCTATCTAACCACCATAACCACAATAAAATGATAATACTTTTTTATAATATTTTAGATATAAATAGAGGACTCATGTCTTGATGTGATGCATATTTTTTTGTAATTTTTTTCCAAGTAAATAATTAATTATGATTTTTTTTTTACAAATTTTAAAAAATATAAAAAACTCGTATGTCTAACCACCTTAACTTGGTCAAAAATTCATGAAATTAAATTCCTTCCTTTTTAATCCTATGGTATGTGAAGCATAGAATGTGGCGCATGTTTCAGATTCAAAAAATGTGGTACCGTTTGAAAGCTATAGAATTTTTTCAATCAGCCTATCAATCAGGACTTTATTCTTAATTCAAATAGAAAATGAATAATAATTATTTATTAAATTCAAAGTAAAGCATAATTTAGATTTTTGGAAAGTTGAGAATATCCTTTAAAAACCCTTTTCATTTCATCAATTTTGGGTAAAAAAAAATTCATCAGCCACATGGATCATCATATCACTTACATATCGCCACTTTTTGGCCCATCATGATCCTGCACATACCCATCTACTATAACTAGAATTTAGTATTATTACCTATTTTATGAAAATTATGATTAGTTTAATTATATTATTATAATATTTTATTATTCAGTTATATTTTATTATCAATAGTGCAGTAATACTATTGCAAAATTTAATATTCTTAACCTGTATATATTTCCACTTAGGGTAATTATTACAATATATATAATGTTTTTCTTTTAGGTAAAGGTGGCTGAGCCACAAATTTTATTGATATAAAAATGTGTTACATAAGGATGAGGAGTTGCCAAAGGAGATCAAAAGTGCAGCTTTGAATATTACAAAATCAAGCCAATTAGGCCAGGGCAAGAGAGTTTGAAAAGAGAAAGAACTAGGAGGACAATACAAAATCCTGGTGAAATATCCAAAAGAAAGAGACAACATAGAAAGAAGTTGATGGAGTAGAAACTGATTGGAGTCCAAAAGTCCAACAAGAAATGGAGGAGAAGCCATCTATACTGAAGTGCTTCCATCCGGAAGACTAGAAGACTTGCAAAAAGATACCAAAGAGACCAAATTGTTCCGAACTAATAGAGATTCCATGAATGAGGATAAGAATGAAATGTGACCAAACTTTTAAAATGAAAGATTGAGGAAGAATCCCTAATAGGAAGCAATATTAGAAGGTGGGGGAAAATGGGGTTCATCATGAGGTTCAATAATGGCATGCTGAATGAAAAGGAAAATTGATTTATACATCATGTAAATTGGATCACTAACTAAATTACCATATTGTTGAGATAAGAGCCTAAGACAAACCTTGAATTCACTATTACTTTCATTTAGCAATCCATATGCCATTGCCAAAAGAAATTTGGAGAGACGATAGTCAGTAAGAAGATGTTGTCTGCTAATAATTCCTCCTACTAGACTTGATCCTTGAACTCTCCAATGCTAGTTGAAGAGAAGAAAGTGGACATACATGCGGAAAAAGGAAAGTGCCCGCCAGGAATTTGACCATCTCAATATCTCCGAAAATGTCCATCAGATTTGAAACAAACTTAAATGCCATTTCATATGGAAAAACCATTGTGTGCATGTCTAACCAGTCAAAACCCAAAACTATTTGAATTGCATGAAATACCTACTTACATTCGAAGGAGAAATCCCTTCAAAGTTTTTCCTCTTTGCATGGAGAATCAAATCTTACTTCGTGGATGCGACTAGGAACAAAAACCCTGAAGAGATTGTCCATTTACAAACCCAGAAACCAAAGAAGTATGAAGAAGCAAGGAGTTGGCATATATAAAAGATGCATAAAATAAGAACTGCCATAGCCAGCATAAATCCTTTAATTTGTTTGAATGCATGCACAATTAGTAAGCTAGAGAAAATGAGTACCATCAAATGTTGCAATATTGTCAAGTGCTTGTCTTGGAAAAGAAGTAGAATGGTGGAGTCTTCAAGAAAATAGCATTCGCTAAATCATAGAATGGTTTCTTCCAATTTCCAATCATGAGAGAAATCTCTCTTGGTCTAACACTAAAGAAAGTGAAGTAGAAACATTTCCAAATCTATCCCCAGAAATCTAGACCGTCACCAATGAAAATGGAGCCAACAATACAAAATTCTTTTAATGACAATCCAACAAATCTGAACATTCCTTGAGAATGTCTTATCAAAGGACAATACAACAAAATGAAGCAACAGAGTGGTACACATATCAATTAAATTCTTGGAAATTACAAATATATAGTTCATGTGCCTATAGGAAGGGGATACAGTTAGTATTGAATTGAAATTAAACACTGACAAGACCTTTAATTCTCGTTAATCATCATGTGACAAGCTAAGTCCCAAGAAATTTCAAATGTAAAGAAATTCAATGACTACCACAGGAAATAACCAATGCCAATAATTACATACAAATTCAAAATCGATGGCTAGGGATTAAAAATTTTCCACTCACTATTATCTCTTATTACCACTTCATAATAAATAGTGCTATGATCACCAAGGGATGACAAAGGATGAGAAAGGAACTTTAATAAGAAACCTTAAAATCCTTATGCAAGACAAAGTCATTGATGAAGACTGTGATAGAGAAGATTACATTCCTCTTATGAGAATTCACAAGAGGAAAGATTCACATCAATGGCTTTATTGGCCAAGAAGTCAGCTACAAAATTTCATTCCCTATAACACTAAGCAATAGTGTAACTTGGGAAATCATCAATTTGTAAGAGAATGAACTCAAGAATGTAGTCTAAATGCCATGAATGAGTACCATAATTCCTTAAATCTGAAATTTTTGTCATTGAATCACCTTCAATAAAGAGATGAGAGATTGAAAGGTTTTTGGCGAGATTTAGACTAAGACTTAACAGTATAAACTAAGCCACATTATTGGTGCCATTCAAAATTTGATCACAAGTTTTTTTTATAAAATTCTCATTCGAGTCTCTGAATACAACAACAATACTTGATTTCCCCGGGTTACCCCTAGAGGCTCCATCAAAGTTTAGATCGATGAACCCAGGGGGAGGAAGAGACCAAGAGGAAGTGATTCTTTTGGAGATAGAGGTATTGTGATAAAAAGAGCCTAGCTTAGGAGATTTTAAGAAATGCCATGTTTTCATAATAAAGGAATCTCACTCAAAAAAAAAACTATTTGAAAGAGATTTCTTAAATGTGACAGAATTAGTTAAATTTTTTGAATAATCTAGGGCAAAGTGGAATATTTCTTTCTGAAAATCCTATTGTTTATTTCTAGCCAGATATTCCATATTAGAATGGAAGGACTAATATCCCAAATAGGAGAGAATATCGAAGAAGGAAACAATTATGGCCAAGACAAAAAATGGAGATACAAAGAGTTATGCAAAGGGCTTGACCATCCAAGATTATTAAGAAGCCACTACCAACAACTTTGAGAAAATTCACAATTCAAAAGAAGATGATCAATAGATTCGAAGAATTTCCCACACATTACAAAAGGAAAAATATTAGTGATGCCCAATTTGTCTAATCTCATGCCAGTTAAAATTGTTTCTTTAATTGCTAACCAAGCAAATGCATCTGCCTTAGGAAGAATGCGAGGACCCAAACAAAGTTTCATAGGAGTAGAAATTATATGGTTAACATTAACAAGAGAGGTGTAGCCATCTTTGAAATTATATTATCCTAATTTAGACTTAATCCATATTATTCCATGTTGTTTATTGGATAGATAGACTTGTCTCTTATCTAATTCACACTTTAAAGAGGTTTTTACATGAGATGGCACTTGAAGAAAACTAAAGTCTTTCCATTTACAAATGAATGGATTAGAAGGATCAAAATATATAATATCTTACTTTATGACCTCATTTAGATTTTAATTCTGATTCAATCTGATTCCAATCCCCCAACTGACAAAGAGGCTTGTGTCCATTCCAGGCATCATCCCAGAAAAGGGATTTATCCCCACTGTTAATCACCCAAGAAAGGTGTGGAAGAAGAACTAATTTGCAAGAGGAGATAAAATTCCATATCTTAGAGCCCTTGTGAAGCTGCTTTTGAACGAAGATTCTTTATTTATCAAGAGAATCCAAGTATTTATATCTCATTAATTTACACCATTTAGTTTCAGGCTTAGTGTATATTTTCCACACCAATTTTCCTTCTAGAGGTTTAATTTGGAGAAAAGTATTTCTCAAACCAGCACCACCAAAAATTTTAAGTTCAAAAATGGTGTCCCAAGGAACCAGAGGTAAGTTATTTTTAGCTATCACATTTTTGAACGAAATAAAATCTCTAACAACTTTTTGAAGGATTTGGCCTTTCCCCTTGGGCATAGTTAAAACTGACATCAAATAAATTGGTAAAGCAAAAAGAACATATTTTTTCATGATTAATTTGCTCGCAAAGGAGAGCCACTTAGATTTACAAAGAGAAATTATGTTATAAATTGAAGAAATCAAATTGTCCCAAAAGTCATGTTTTTCCTTTCCAGAGAAGAAAGGAATTTCCAAATATTTACATGGAAGAGAGTCACATTGAAAACCCAAAAACTTAAGTAATTGAATTTTTATCAAAGGATTAACATTTAGAAAGAAAATCTTTGATTTTGCAGAATTGCAGACTTGCCCAAAATAAGAGCAATAAGCTGAAATAATCCTTTTCATAACCTTAGCCTCAGCCATGTTGGCTTGTCCCAACATAAGAGTGTCATTAGCAAAAAGAGAGTGGGAGACTTGGAGATTGGGTAAGGAAAATAATGAATAGAAATACCTTTCCAAATTCTTTCATATCAAGCATAAATTATTGATCTACTCAAGCCTTCTGCTAAGAGTATGAACAAGGAGGGAGAAAGGGGATCCCCTTGTCTCACTCCCTAGGAGGAGGTGAAAAATCCACGAGGAGAACCATTGATCAGAATTGAGAAGCTTTCCCCTAAGAAACATGAATGAATCCATTTACACCAAGCTTGCGTAAACCAAAATTTTCTACGAACATTTATTAAAAAATCCAATTTGACATTGTCATAGGCTTTTAACATGTCTAGTTTCAAAATCACAACTGAATATTTTTTAGATAAGATTGAATGCAAGGCCTCATGAGCCACAATGGCACCCTCAAGGGTTTCCTTCTCGGGAATGAAACCACCTTGTTCCTCTAAAATGATTAGAGATAGTACTTTTTCCAACCTAGAAGCTATAGCTTAGGTGAATATTTTATAGATTGAATTATAAAGAGCTATAGGCTTGAAATTATGAAAAGATGAAGGGGCAGATTTCTTAGAAATGAGAGCAATAAACATGGAATTGAAATCCTTTAATACATTTATGTAGATTAACTATATAATGTAATGGAGATTCTTACTACTAATCACTTAATTATCAATTAATATGATTATTGTTATGCTTACTAATTTAATAGCATCAAGTCAATTATAGTATTAAGTTATATTAATCTTATTTTGCTTAATCAAAATAGCATGATTAGGCCTGACACAAGCTCTTCAAGTCATTCGCTTAAATATTCTTAATTCAAAAATGTATATTCAATCATCTATTAGTTTATATATTAAATACAATTAACAATTAAATTATTGGGTTAGAATTATAAAAAGTTAAAAATGATATTATTTAAGTAATGAATTTAGTTTTAATTAGGCCTAATTATATAGTGACAATAATTTAATGCCTAGAGAATATAGAATTATTATATTCTATTACTTTTTATTAATTTCTAATAAGTAAAAACTTAAATGTGTATTTTATTATTGGTTAATCTTTGTTCAAAAATAAGAATAAATTATTTTGTATTCAACATTATTTTAGAAATAATGATTAAAAGAAATTAATGTGAAGGTTTAGCATAGATAATCATTTGATAATAAAATTAATAGTATTAAGTTAAATATTTTTAATAGTAAAGCTATAGATAATGATTATGTTATTAATTTAATAGTGAACCACCAAAAACATGCAATAGGGAAAGAGGATTCCCCAATAGGCTCCTAGGGTTTTTCACCTAGAAGCTAGTTGAGAAATGGCCTCTTTCGCACTAAGGGATTCTTGGTGTTCATTCAAATATTAGGGGTTTGTTATGTGATGTGTGTGGAATGTGATGACCTAAATGCAATAAACTGGAAAGGAAATGATTTATCGATGTTAAATCTAAAGAATGTGAAATGCTGGAAAACATAGTGTTGTATGCAAACATTTACAAAATGACCTAAAAATGTAAAATTTAACAAAATAGAAAGCTGAAAATGAAAGAGGTGCACCTAGAAGTGTGTTACAGACTTGGAGGAACTCTGAAATTCTGAAAATACTGAATTTTATGTCTAGTGGGACACTTGTGCCAAGCTGGGCGACCTAGTCTTTTTTTGGGGTGATTTTAGAAAACTACTTCAAGGCCTATTTAAGCCAAATAGGTATTTGAATCCATAGAAATCTCTGAAAATATGCACAATGGGACTAGGTCACCACAACTGGAGGAAGTGTCCCTTTTTCCTTTTCTGAAAATATGAAGGTGGAAATGAAGGCTCTTGATCTGCACTTTCTATTCCTCCAGGTGTTTGGACTAGAAACCTTGATTTTCGGCTTGTATGTGTCTTTTTGTGTAGGTTCTTGACCTATCCAACAAAGATATTCCATAAAAAAGTCTTTAGCGCATTCTTGAATGATCTCCAAGCTTCCACGATACTTGAATCTACAAACACACAAAGAGAGAGAAGGAAATGTTGATTGTTAGGGCATGGGGGTTTTCCTTAGTCAAACCCGTTTTGAGTAATTAAACCAAATGAAGATAGAAATGTAATGAATCATGGAATGAGGGAGTTAATACCTTTCCATGATGAATGATCTTGAATCTCGACAACAATCCAGCCCTTAAATGCTTCAGCAAAGGATGTCTTGATGACTTAGGATGCAAACCCTAGCTTTCATGAGAAGAGTATTGGATGAGTGATTGAGAAGATTGAGTGAGGAGAAAAATGAGACTTAGGAGGTGAAAAATGAGGGGAAAAACCCTTATTTATACATGTTATTCCCTAATTCCTCAAAAATAACACATGATAGGCCAACCTTAGGGTTTTGGAGGCAAATTCCTGTTAGAATTTTGTTTTAATTTTGAATTTTATGCCAAAAGGGACTAGGTCACCCAAGGTGGTGACCTAGTCCACTTGGAAAAATTCAATTGGAGGTCAAGAATTAAAAGGTGGTTAATGATTTTGAATGGGCTTCTCTCCCAAAACACACTTAAGTCGGGCCTAAAAGTACATTAAGGGGCCAATTTAACATAGGAAATGGTTGAATTAATGATGAAAATCCTAGGAAAAAAATGTATTATAAAACCTTACAACACTTTGGAAAAATGCTTGCAAAGGGGTAAAAAGAGGTCCGAAATCCATTGGCAAGGGTCCAAATGAGTGAAAAGTGTCAAGGCTGCACTTTTTGGTGACACATTTAGCTCCCACTTTAGTGAGAGGATGAACTTGCTTCAAAATCACACTAAAGTAGCCCAATGGAGATGGTGAAGGATGAGAAAGATGAAGAAGGTTGTCAAACCCCCAAGATTCAAGATTATAAGCCAAAGAGACATCAGTGGAAGAGGTCACATTCAAGGGTGAATTATTTGCAACAAAACGAGATACATGATCATGCAACAACAACAACTAGAATGGAGAAAAGAATGAAAGTAAAAAGGGTTGGATCAAAATTTGAATGTTTGTCTAGCTAGTTGTGGATGAGATCTAGGTTGTTTGTCCAAAAAGAATAAGATGTAGGTGGTTTAGTGAGACATTCATTCGAGTGTGTCGGCTTCTCACCATATAATGAGAAAGTCATGCCAATGTGTCGGATTCCCATTATAGTAACCATAACAAAGTTACCTTGCATGATAACTTTGATAGGGAACCACAATGCTTGTGTAAATTATTTTGAATATTATGTGAAGATTTTGCTGAAGGGGATTTTTCTTAGTTCATGTGAGTTCTTCTTCTTAGGGAAAATTATACCTAATTTATCCAAGAGAGGCCAAGTCAGGGTGTAAGATCATTAACCATGGGATGCCTAATTCACATCAGGCCACTTTAGTTGATCATACACTCTTGGAAGGTATCAAACCCAATGAAACCGCCAAGGAGAGGATACATCACAAGAAAAGGAAAATTAATGCAATTAAATTTATTAAAAAGATGACGTCTATGTATGCCCCCACTTTAAAGAAATTTCTAACACCATTATTGTGTGAAATAGCTTTAATGTAGCCAAGGATAAGTGCTAAGAAGACATGAGAGCCAACTGGGAAATCCCTATGCCAAGTCATATGTTTTTGAAGTAAGCTACGTCATGAAGAGGAGTAGTATGTAACTTGCGAGTCAATATTAAGACACATCATCCATGTCCCAAGCTTGCTCTTATAATTTTATAAAAGGTTAATGACTAGTCAAGAGAGAAAACGATAGGTGAAATATGAGGACAAGGCTTCTTAACCCCTTGCCCCTACTCAGTGTAGGACAAAGGTGAGCCTAGAATGGATGATGGTATGTTGCTCCTCATGAGGGATGAAAAAAATTTGATAGTGAGTATGCTAGGTTCCTACAACTATTACATTGCAAGGAGCAAGAACTAATTTTATTTGTGTGGATAAGGAAACATAGTTTCAGAAAAGTTGGTGTTGATAGTATACACTTTGTCATATATGTGAGTAATGTCATTGTAGCTTGGGTGATGTGAGACATTGCTCATAGATGGGGGAAATATTAGAGGATTATTATGAGGTTCAATAGTAGATGGGGATCTAATGTAAACTTGTGTATGCATAACCTTAGTGGGCTTGGATTTATGTATCTCTAAGAAAGGGAAATTGAGTATTAACTTGTTACCATTACCTAAGGAAGACACAGTAGTATTGATTGAAAGGATTGAAACCATGTTATTTTCTTTCACCATGGTACCTTCCCTAGTAGGAGAGTTTGTAGGAGAACTACAAAAAAGATGTTCAAGACATTCATTGTTTGGTTCTACACTATTGAATTCATTACAAGTAAGGGAATGATCAATGGTAGAAGTGTCTTGTTCCATAATATTGTCATGATTCTCATCAATTGGGTCTTGTAACACCATAATATTTTCTTCACTAATAGGAGAGATATTAGGAGAGGATGAAATTTGAGTGTTGTGATTGCTGATGGTTGCATTCTTTTCCTCTAAGATGGAATTCTCTTGTGCCATAGTATCTATCTGAGGAGGAGATATTTTTGGAAAGTGACAAACAATAGGTTCATCACATGGCATGATTAGAGTTGTTAAATTAGCTTCATTGCTTGGAGGATAGGAATTAAGAGAAAGATAACTAGGAATTAGTTGTTCAAATAGACCCTTCCAAATGTGAGGAACATTAGGAAGCAGAGAAATAAAGCTATAACTCTCAATTATTATATTACTTGATACCAACATAGCCTTAGTTATTAAAGCATTATCACAAATAGGGGAGGTGTTGGGAGATAAATGAAGGCTAGGTAAGGTAGTAACCATGATTTTAGCTTTGTGTGTCATAAGGTCTTTGCAATGGGGAGGAGGAGGAAGACAAGCAAGACCAACATGATCTTCAATGATTGTGTCTTCTTTCCACAAGATACCTTCATCACCAATGGGAGATATATCAAGAGAAGAACAATTATGATTATCATAATTATTGATGTTTGCATCCTCTTGTGGAAAACATTTAGTGGATAAACGAGGAGAGATGAAGTCCTCAAGGGATTCATCTAACATATCCAATTCATTTCTATTAAAGGGATTAAGAAGGGTGTGATTGGGTGCTTGTCATATTGTTAAAGTGTTGTTTTCATTTTGTAATGAATGTGATCTAAATGAACTAGGAACTAAGGTTGAAAATGAAAATTGAAAAATTCTCATACTATCCATAAGTGCCATGAATTCTATGAAATGTAATAGAAGCTATGCAAACTTAAAATGCAATGTAAAGACATAGGATGAAATGCAACTTTTAGATTTAAAACAATGTAATTGATTGATTGTAATGAAAAGAAAATATTGTGAATGCAAAATGGAATTTAAGCAATGCATGAAATGAGCCAAATTGAGCTAGAGTAAAAGTAAAATGCATCTAATACAAAGACAACCCATTGATAGAGATAGATAATGAAACAAAATAGAATCTTAAAAATAAGGTTTCTAGCCATGTAAATGGTAGTTTCAGGGGCCTAAAGGGACTAAGTGGCCCAGGGTGGCGAATTAGTCTAGGTAGTGATTTTTTGTTTAGAATTTTTAAATTTTTCTAGTTGATTTTGATGGTGTCTAGGTTGTATGATGTAGAACTAAGATGAAAATGCAAATTTTTGATGATTTTGAATGATATGTAATGCAAAAATGCAAGCTAAATGAGCTTTTTACTAATGAAAATTTTAAAACCCTAGAATGCAAAGTAGAAAATGCAAAATGTAATGCAATAAAAATCTAGGAAGAAAAAGAACTTCAAATCAGAGAAAAGGGGATTCAAAAGTTAGGTTCACTAAAATGAACCACCAAAAAAATGCAATATAGAAAGATGATTCCCCAATAGGCTCCTATGGTTTTTCACCTAGAAGCTGGTTGAGAAATGGCCTCTTTTGCACTAAGGTATTATTGGTGTTCATCAAAAGATTAGGGATCTGTTATGTCATGTGTGTGGAATGTCATGACCTAAATGCAATAAACTGAAAATGAAAGGATTTATTGATGTTAAATCTAAAGAATGTGAAATGCTAGAAAACACAATGTTGTATACAAACATTTACAAAATGATCTAAAAATGTAAACTTTAACAAACAAAAAAAAGCTAGAAATGAAAGAGGTGCACCTGGAAGTGTGTTACAGACTTGGAGGAACTATAAAATTTTAAAAATACAATTTTTTATGTCTGGTGGGACACTTGTGCCTAGCTAGGTGACCTAGTCCTTTTTCAAGGTGATTTTGGAAAATTGCTCTGAGGCCTATTTCAGCCAAATGGGTATCTAGATCCATAGAAATATCTAAAAATATGCAAAGTGGGACTAGGTCAACACAACTAGAGGAAGCTTATCTTTATCCTTTTTTGAAAATTTGAAGGTGGAAACAAAGGCTCATGATCAACACTTTTTATTCCTCCAAGTGTTTAGACCATAAACCTTGATTTTCAGCCTGTATGTGTCTTTTTTTATAGATTCTTGAACTATCCAACAAGGAGATGCCCTAAAGAAGTCTTCAACCCATTATTGAATGATCTCCAAGCTTCCAAGATACCTGAATCTACAAACATGAAAAGAGAGAGAAGGAAATGTTGATTGTTAGGGCAAACCCTTTTGAGTAATTAAACCAAATGAAGATAGAAATGTAATGAAGCATGAAATGAGGGAGTTAATACCTTTCCATGATGAATGATCTTGAATGTCTATAGTAATCCAACCCTTGAATGCTTTAGCAAAGGATGTCTTGATGACTTAGGATGCAAACCCTAGCTTGCTTGAGAAGAGTAGTGGATGAGTGATTGAGAAGATTGAGTGAGGAGAAAAATGAGACTTGGGAGGTCTAGAATGAGGGAAAAAATCCTTATTTATACATTGTATGCCCTAATTCCCTAAAAATAGCACATGATAGGCTGATCTTAGGGTTTTGGAGGCAAATTCCTATTAGAATTTTGTTTTAATTTTGAATTTTATACCAAAAGGGACTGGGTTGCCCAAGGTTGCAACCTATTGTGGTGGTTGGGAATTAAAAGGTGGTTAATGATGTTGAAAGGGCTTGTCTCTCGAAACACACTTAAGTTGGGCCTAAAAGTATATTAAGGGGCCAATTTAACATAAGAAAGGGTTGAATTAGTGATGACAAGCCTAGGAAAGTGTGAAAATATATTACAACACCCTACAACACTTCAGTACAAGGCTTGGAAAGGGGTAAAAAGAGGCCCAAAATCCATAGGCAAGGGTCCAAATGAGTGAAAAGTGCTAAGGCTACACTTTTTTTGTGACACAAATAGTATTAAGTTAAATAGCTTTATCTTATGCTAATAATATATATTAGATATATCTCTAGTTTTGAAGATTTAGCATAGATAATAGATAACTACATAAAGTAATTAGATGATTTAATAAATTAACTAGATAATGTTAATAAAACACATAATTTTTTTTTAAACTAATGATAATGTCATATGATTATTTTTCTTTACAACATAGTTGAAACAATTATAGTTTAATCTAAATATAATTCAATTAATTTCTATAAAATTGTAAACTGGATTGCTTTGTTCATGAATTTTTTGATTGCAAATGCAAAAACTAACCCACAAAAGAAAGAAAGACTTGTGAAAACGGAGGAAAACAAAAATAGTAAAAGGAAGGAAGTACAAATCTCATAAAATATTGGTAACAAGAGCAAAAAGATGCTTAATTTAAAGCTAGAGAATCAAAATGAATTCAAAATCACATAGGTATATACATCATCAGCCACCAAGTGGAAAATCATACAAGGAAAAATGGAACCCAAAAATGGAATCAAATTCAAAGGAAGGTCATTTCAAAATTGACTTTAGAATGCCACATTATATCACTTGGTTGAACAACATCAAAATAGACTATAGGAAAAATTGTGCCACAAAAAAGAAAAGGGGAGAAGCAAGAAGCTAGAAACCCCATAAGGATTTAAAGGCAATGAACAACAAAAGGTTGGAGACAAAATGAAGTACCAAGAAATAGTAGAGGAAGGAACCCAAGATTAGATGGAAGAAGGGACATATTCATGTTAAGATAGATTCAAAAGAACATAGCCAAGTACCTAAAATGGATGTCCAACAAGAGATAGAGGAGGGTATTGGCATCTTAATGAAACTAGTCATCATATTAGTGATTTTTTAGTGGCTAATATTTTCCAATTGGCTAATAGTTGAAATTTAGGAATCCAAAATTGGCTAATAGTTCAATCTATAATGTGACATGAATCACAAAAAATTTACAAAATTTTATTATAGTCTTATTTAAATCACCAAAGAATTTATTTTGGTTTTAAAATCTAACTAAAAAAGTCACCACAATATTCGATTCATGATTAGATCAAATTCGCCTAAATTATATAAATTATAGTAGAAATCTATATTAATTTGCCTATAGTATATCATAATAATTAGTTTTTTTTAGGACAATATTTATAATCTTTAGCTTACACCATTTATGTATAATATAATATAATGGACCTTGTTGTATTCGATGAGGTAAAATGTACCCATGATCAATAATGTTCATGAGGCCCAAATTTTTTGGTCTCAAGAGCATTATAGATTATGGGTAAATTTTACCTTGGGTGATCCCACAATAGTGGTTTAAATTTTTTGGCCAAACTGGACACTAAAATTATTATTTTTAACTAACATTCAAGCACCTATAGTGGCTAAACCATGAGGAATTTGAAGATGATGCCAACTACAATCTCATCACATTTTGTCCATAGATTCTAAAAATATTTTTTTCCAAATTTTTGGAATCAGATTGCATTTCTTTTTCTATCTCCCATGAAAACTATTTTTTTTCAAAAAAACATTTTTAGAAAGTGGTGCACCCCGTATAACACATAACATTTTTTCCATGAAGGATAAAATTCTAATTCTTTCGAATTTAGATTTGTAACTCTGATATCTAGTGCTTCCACTTGGTTAGATAGCTTTTTATTGAATATTTTTTCTTTAATCAAGTTTTGAAGTCAAACCAATTACAATTTAGACATAGCGCGACCATATAATCTATAACGTTTTTTGTATATATTGAAACTCAATTTTTATTTTATTTGGATCAAGGACTTCAATATCTCGTGCACTCATATTTTCAATTTTTTTTTATAATATGCTATTTATACATGTACAGAACAAAGACCTTCATTTTCGATGAAAAAACTATTTTTAATAAAACTAAAAAAAAAATACATAATTAAACCAAAACATATTCAAATTATACTCATTGGATAGCTCCTTCTGAGGACTACTTGATTTATATTGGGTTTGCGAAGATTCCTCCATTTTAGTCTTCAACCTGAGCTTCAAAGGGAAATTTTTTGCATATTTTTGGTGCCAAAGGGGGAGAAAGGGGGAAAAGGGGGGTTTGAGTGAACCCCCCTTCGAGAGAACCCCCCTTGATCCATTCGAGCAAAGGGGGGTTCACTCAAACCCCCCTTTTCCCCTTTGTTTTTTTAAAAAATGTGACATTTTTTGGTTCGAGCAAACCCATCATGGAAAAGGGGCTTCACTCGAACTAGGGGTTTGAGTGAACCCTTTTATGGGTGTGAACTACCTAGTTCGTGTGAACCCCTTAAAACTCAAATTTTTGATTATGGGAGTGTTTTTACAATTTTTCTTCCTCAACAAAATTGTAAACCACTATTATGGGTTCACGCCATTGTAGAATACAAGAGTGGTCCTTAGGTCAATGATCTAAAATAAATTTTGATCCCAATGAGAATTATAGATCATGGGTACATTTTACCTTGTAGAATACAATGAAGGCCATTATATTATATTTTAAAACAATGGTAGCAAGTAAATATTATAGTCTACCCCTGAAACCCATCATTAATTTCCACCCTTGGGCCCTTACTTTTCCATGAGAATTATTTTTAGATTGGATTGATTCACCATAATAATTAATGTATTTTGTTATTAGTTTTCAAGATTCGCCAAAATTTTCTACAAAATTTAGTGATGTCAAAAAATTCATCAATAAATTTTATTTTATTTTGAAAAAAGGGAAATATTTGCGAATAGAAATTAATATTTTTTCCTAAAAAATGAATTATTTTCCAAGATTTCATATCTTGTTTTGAAGGGAGGTTTCTTAAAGTTATCACTGCATCATATGCAAAATAATTGGACCATTAAAAGGAAGAAAATTCATTGAGGAATGGGCCCAATCAAACATTAAATAGAACCACTATAAAAAACTCTAATAAAAGGAAACAGACAAAGTTGTTGCTCTGTTTCCCAAAACAACTAGGAATACCAGAACTCAGAATGTAGAATAACAAAATAAACAATTTAGAGACACGCGATTGGGAATGCAAACTTGCTTCTTCTATTAAATTAGAAAATACATCATACAAAATGATTCATAAACTTCAAACAACAAACTACTTGCAGCTATTTGGAACTGCATTCAAACTTACAAAAAACTGGAGCTTCTAAGAGCGCCTTACAACAAAATAGAGCTTTTGGGAGCTCTCTCTACTTCATATTCATATGGAGCTATCTGTTGCTCCCTACACACACTCTCGCTATCTATAGCTATCTAGAGCTTCTCATAATTATTGTTCATTCTCACCAAACATTCTTTGTTGTTGTTGCTGCAACTTCAAACTTCTTACAAATTAATTGTTGCTCTACAAAATCTACTCTCTCTACACTAATTGATTATTCTCATTCCTTTTGTCTATTCAAAATTTCCACTCAAAATTCAAACTCAGCAAACAAAATAAATTCTAGAATTTGAAATTTTTTTACCCTGATAACTTCAAAGTAGTTAGGATCAGGACAAGGATGAAGATCCCAAAAATAAACTTTTTTTGAAAATCTCCTAATAGGTAGGTGATCTGGGGAGTTGACATGATGATGTAGTACAAAGGTTTCACCAACTCAACTTCTTTGCAACTTGATTCCACAAGGCTTAAAGACACCAAAAAACCAAAACATGGTTCCAAACTTTACTAGACCCTAATACACCTTTAAACATCTTGATTTTGACAAAAGAAAGCAATAACACTTTCTTACAATAGTGTTTTATTAGACATTCAATTACTTGAAGTATTCCACAATAGCAAAATCGAGTATATATTTTCATCTTGATTGAATCTCCAAATAACAAATAAATTTTTAGAAACCCATTACAACCTCATTAAACATATTCCAAACTTAGGTAATGTTTTGTTTAAAGAACATAAGAAAAATGACTATATCGTAACAATTAAGCCTAAAATAGGTCTAATTTACAAGGCAAGTACAAAAAAATTAACTCCAAAAACTCAAATAACCATGGAAATTATTTTATCAGATTATAAAATTGTAGAATCAATAGATTTTTTGATCACTTAAACCCTTTTAAAGGCCACAAAACACAAAAACCTTATTTTAGGCTTTTAAAACAATGCTCAAATGAGTGAGGGTTTATTCAAGGTATGCATACCCAACCTAAAAACACCTTGAAAATGCTTCAAAAATCTTGAAATATGTCTTCTCATTCTATTTCAATCATCTCTCAAGGTTTAGCACCTAGTTTTCACAAAACACTAGCCTTGCCGCTCTTGAATTTGTTCCAAAATTCCTCTTTTCTAGCCTAAGGCCTCCTTGAGACCTTATCAAAAATTAATATACATCCTTGCAACTTTGGAATCTCAAAGAACATGTTAAAATAGACTTCCAAACCAAAAATAATGATTTTTTACTATTTAAAATGAGAGTTATGTATTTTTTTGTGCTTGTTGCCACTATTTTAGAATTTTCAAGTTGCCTATAAAGAAATTAACATATCTTTCGCATAACTAAATGAAAATGGGATAATACCAATTGCATTAGAAACTAAATTCAAAATTATTTCACCTCCAATCAAAGATAAGTGAGTTTTATTTCTGTACATTTTCGTACAATGGGCTGCAAACAGAGAAAATACTAGAAATGCACAAAAAACATCTTGTAATGCCTCACCAAGTAACCTTAAAGGAAGTTGCAATTAACATCATAAGCGAACCAATTTTTTTTTTATAAAGTGCATTTAACATACACATTCACTTACTAGTTAACAACAACCTCTAAGGCTACAAGGTTAGGATTACTTAAATCCACATATACATATTACATATAACCATAGCCTTATGAACTTTATGAAATCACCATCATACATCATAAGAATATCACATAACATAAAAAGATAATCAACCGAGATACAATCTCATAAACATTATCTTAAACCAATAGTTACATCACTCATTCCCAAAATGAGGTAGTAGTACAAAAGATTACAATTACAAAATTCCACCTCATAATCATAAGAGGGATAAAATAACTTATACAAGTTAAAATATTAAAATGCAAGTAATTACAACAAGAACCACGAGCTGTCCATCTGGATATCTCGCCACCAAGTACTGAAGATCGATGGGGACCCAATGGTTTTGGTGCATGTTCCACCCTACCAATGTGGTACCCAAAGGCCCACCCCCCATGCTAGGAGATAGTAACAACGTAACATGGACTAAGATCTACAACCACTAACCAAAGGCAGACTCATACTGACTCATACTGTTATAACCAACCAAATGAATTAACAAGTACAACTCATTCACTATACAAGTACGAATCAAATACAACTCAAGTACAATATAAGTACAAATCAAATACAATACATGTATAAATCAAGTACAGTACAAGTACAACTCCAATATCACTGACATAGGTCACATTGCTTCCAGACATAAAGTAGATCAAGTATGTTCAAAGAACTATACACATAAAATAATTAACAGTTGTCATAGATAGAGTGTCATCGCAAGGTTTGTCATGAGATCTCCTCTAGGCATTCTTCATAGGCTCCGGCACAAGTAATCCTGGTGGCCTCAACCGAATCCCGGCACTCATACTCACTCATGCGGAATCAACTACCTCTCGCAAGAACAAGATAGTTGATCTTGCCATTCCAGGCCTTCTCACTCATCCCAAGTCTAAACAAGCCCTTGTGTCTATGAGTGAGGATTAAATTATCTTGATTAATGTGAAGTTAGTCATAATCTTCTAAGTACATTATTTTAATTATCACTTGATTAAATCACTCCTGAAGGTTATCCAGTTTACCTCTTTGGGCTCTAGCGCCTAACAGAAGCCACTCTTCTATTCGACAACACACATCCAAACAATCCACCAAGGGAAACACAAGTGCATACCAACTAGGCATCATAATCCACTCCAACACAAGGAGGATACAAATAATAGAACTCACTCCAACATCTTGGAGGCAACAAACACATAATCCACTCCTTTCACAGGAGGTACAAAAGATCTCACTCCAAACATCTTGGAGGTAACAACACATAGTCCACTCCTTTCATAGGAGGCAACAAGATGAAACCACATAACAAGGTCACTCCATACAAGGAGACACGGATCCCATAATCCGCTCCTAAACCAAGGAGGTGCAAACATTCTCATTCGTGAAAATCGAGTAAAATTGAAAAGACGCCATGCACTACCCAAAGGAAAACAACTGGATGGCACAAAGATTCAACAACTCTTATCCTCTAAGTTCTTCTGGAAGACTTATAATATAGGACTAACACTAAATCCCAAAACCAACAATGCAACTTGACGACATAGCAACAAAGGCATTCAAGTCATCAATCAAATCTAATATTTGGATTTCTTAAATCCATACTCATTCAATAGGTAGTGTTGACAAAGTCAAAGACATGATAAGTAGATCATCTAATAACCCCTATTTCCCTTTTCATTATTGGAAATCTAAAACAATTAAACTTACTTCCCTTTACTGAATACAAAGAATTAAATCTTTTAAGATAAGCATGAGGAAGATACTACTTTTGGATATACTAAATCCATACCTCTTTCATAATCCAATCACAATGATTCAATTAATCTAAATAGAAATTAATAAATAACATAATTGATTGCCTCATCAATAAAACAACTTCTTAATTTACTTTTAAATCGACACAAATCTATGCAAGTAAACTTTTCCATTTCCTAACCAAATCTTACATCTCATTCAATTTTCTATTTTAAACATTCAATCACTTTAATATAATAACATATTGTTTCTCTATCCATTTTCTATATACATTAATCAATCCATTTTTAAATCTCTATTCAATAATACATTGCATTTATCTCATCAAAATAAAATATGATAATGAATTTTACACTGAATATATATATATGCTCCATATTATATAGACACCATTAATATTCCATTAACAATGACTAGATTACTCTATGGAACTAAATAACACATAATAACTATTTGCCTTTTTCAATATAGTTAGTTCTTAAATTTACTTCTAATGCAACCTAACCCTATTGCAACCAATCTTTTCCAATTTTTTAATCGGAGTCTATGACTGATCAACTGTCCATATAAAAATATGCAATTTTATCAATGTATAAAAATGTCTTTTAGCTTGTCTATTTGGCCACGCATTCATATTGTTTATAATTAAATCTCATAATTAAAACAAACATTTAAATATAAATATTTCTATAATTCTTCAATATATTTAAATATCCTTTTCCTTATCAATTTTGACCATACATTCAAAACTTATCATTTAAATTCTTCATGCAAAGCTAAATTACATGCACTCAAATAAAACAAGGTAAATACTGATTGAAAATACTCATGGATATATATATACATTTCAATATATTTTCTTCAATCATATTAACAAAATAAATATTTTCTTTTAAATCAAGTAATTACTTCTATTAAAAAAAATATCTTTCTCTATACATTTTCTACACATACTAATCATTTCTTTTAAAACACTAATAATACCCAATTTGCAAACAACAGAATAAAATAAGATAAAATATTATTTATTCTCTCAAATGGATATATACCTTCACTATATATCTACTAAATATAAATTAATATATTTAAATATATTTAATCATTAACATATATTCTATCCTTTGCAGAATATCAAATTGATTAATTCAAAATAAAATATCCTTTATCATCAATATTTCAAAATATAAATATATTTTTCCAATTAAATCAAATTAATAATGGACCTTTTACATATGAATTTAAATTTCAGAATTCAATTTTAAATTATGCATTTTTTAAATCAAATATTTAAGTCCTTCAATTAAACTTTAACATGTCATTTTAAAATAAACAATAATTTCCCCATACATTTATAATTTTAATTCCACTAATCTAATATACAAATTTTACTTAAAATAATATAAATAAATACAATACTTTAGTATTATAAATTATAATATAAAATATTATTAAATAATATTTTAATATTATAATAACAATACATAAAATATTAATATTTATAAATATCAATTTATTATTATTTTATTTTCAGAACAGCCATGGGAAAATAATTTAACAACAGTCTCATATTTTAAGTATAACTCAAAAACTACGATCTGGGTATTTGCGATTTTTGGACAGGGGTTGGAAAATTGCAAAATGCAAAAAACCTTTAAATTTCTTGAAAACCCAGTTTGTGAGAGTAAAGTTATAGGTGGCGCAACCAGACTATTTTACCATAAAAATATAACTATACTGCAGATTTTAAAATCCGATTTTTAATAATAACAAAGGGTTTCATTTTCTAAAAAACATTCTAAATGCATTGTTCAATCTCTATGTTTGATTTCAATAACATTAAAATCAATTTTTCCAAATAATTTAAGTTCAACTAAGGTTTTCACAATTTTCACTCAAGAATTTTCACAAGCAAAGGCTGTAAATTTGTTTAATTCTTTTCTTCTAATATCAAATTTATTTTCTAAAAAAAATTTAACAAATAAATCTTTAATCACTACTATTTAAAAGAAAAAACAATCAAGAACAATAAAATACAAAGAGGAAAACCTGGTACAAGAAGCTACAGGAAGAGATGAATTTTTGTTGCAAGCCTCCTCCAAAGATTTCCTGAATTTTCTTCAATCCTCCAATGAATCCAATCCAAAATCCAACAAATGCAAACAATCTTTTCTTCAATCAATTCTACAATCAAACTTTCTTCAAACCCTTGTGCAAATTTTCCAAAATTTCTTTCTTGCTGTAAAAATGTATTTTTCTAAAAACTCTCTTGCCTTAAAATTAAAACATATATTCTTATAAATCAAAAATACCTAATTCAACCCTAATTCACATTACATGCAAATTAGATATTTCAATTTCAATATTTACAACCCTAATTCACATTACATGCAAATTAGATATTTCAATTTCAATCTCAATTTCACTTTTCAAAACCCACTTTCAATTTTAAAATGAAATTTCAAATAATAAATTAATTTCCAAAGTTGCAACTAATTTTCCAAATAAACATTTAATTACAATTTCTAATTTAATTCTCATACGTTGGAATTAAATTCCAAAATTAATTCTAATTCTTTTATTTCCTTTCATTCTCTTGAATCACATTTAATTAATTAATTTAATTATTCAATAACTAAATTCAACCCCCTTGGATTAAATTTAATTAATTAAATAAACTAAATATAATTAATTAATTTAAGTATAAACTGTTATGCACATTGCATTACTTAAATTAAACAACCATCAACATGATTTAAATGCAATTATTGTAAATATCTATTTCCAACTCAAGAATGCTTCAGAATTAAATAACATCAAAGCAAGATAGACAATGACTCGACACACACAACTGATGACACACTAAGGCTAGGGTATAGACTTGACACATTTTACCTAGCTAATATCTCCCGTTCAACTTAACCGTTGGATCGACATGCTCAAACCTGTGAAGCCAGGTGGAGTCGATGTCATGTACCTGCAATCCTGCAACCAAGTAAACAACATCATACAATATATCCAGCATATAATACACACCGTGAAGAAGAAATTACGGATTTGTAGGGCGCTCGCAAGCGAGTGATGCGAACCCGTCTTCTTCACCAATACACTCATCGAAACTGACACTTCCATCATAATTCCAATAATCTCATAATAACATCTCATGTTAACTCTACAACATCATTAATCCATAATGCATGTGAAACAAAATCAGATAACTACATCCCACAATAATAGTTGTCACTCAATGGTAGTGATCAAAACATTATAACAAAATGTATCCAATATCAAAGTAATTGCAACCAAACATAGCATAAAGCAACTTGAACAAGAATCAAAACCGAGGGGTATTACACATCTTTGTTTCTTATTCAATCCTTCCTTAGAACCAAAATTTTGCCTTTACAATGATGAAAATTTCCTTTTTAAAATAAATACAACTTCCCTAACATGAGAAACTACTTCAACTACCTTTTAAACTCCTTATGACCCTTCATATTCCTCTTTTGTTTTCCCCTTTTGTACTTTTTGCAAATTTTACATTGACAACTTTTACACTATTTCGACAACTTTTGCAATATTTTAAAAATGAACTTAAAATGACTCCCTAGGACCCATAACATTATAAATGTTTCCTTATGGGCCTTATTACATCATTAGGACATCAACTCTATCAGGTGCTCTTGCACCACATGAGAATAGGAAAGAGCTTAGGAAATAAATATTTCCAACACTTCCCCTTTAATTGATCCATCAAACAACATTATTACTTATTCAAATCAACAACACCTAAATATTTTCTTAAGAATTCAAAGCAAACTCTACTCAAAGGTCTGGTAAAAATGTCAGCAGGTTGCTTCTCAAACCTACCAAATTTTATTTTGATTTCACCTTTCTCAACCAATTCTCTTATGAAATGATACTTGATTTCAATGTGCTTTCTTCTTCCATGGAAAAAATATATTCTTTGTCAAAGCTAATTATGAAACATTGTCACAAAATATAGTTGTTTCATCCTTTTTTTCTTCCTTCAAATCTGCTAAGGTCCTCCTTACCCAAATAGCTTGGCAAGTTATTTCATTTGTTGTTGTATACTCAACCTAAATTGTAGATAGAGAAACTACGGGTTGTTTCTTAGAAGCCCATGAAATGACTCTCGATCCCAAGTGAAAAACATATCTAGATGTTCTCTTTCTATCATCCACACTCCCTGCCCAATCACTATCTATGTAACCAACCAACCCAAAATCATTTGCTACACTATACAAAGTGCCATATCCTTTGGTTCCATTCACATACCTTAGGCTTATTTTACCCGTTTGCCAATGTGACTCTTTTGGAGTCTCCATAAATCTAGAAATTAGATTTGTACACAATGCATTAAATCAGGCCTGGTTGTTAAATACATTAAGCTTCCAACCAAACTCTTATACATGGTTGACTTCACATTGTTGTTGCAATCTTCCTTGCTCAACTTTAAACCTATGGCTATTGGTGTGGGGGAAAGATTTCTATCTTTCATCCTAAACCTCTTCAAAATCTTTGCTGCTTACTTTTCTTGAGAGATTAAAATACCATCATGCATTTTTTTTACTTCTATGCCTCGAAAATACCTCAAGAGACCTATGTTTATCATTTCAAACTCTATTTTCATGGCCTCTTTAAAATTAGCAATGAGAAAATCATCAACATACAAGACAACAATTAAAATCTTACCATCAACTGCCTTGATGTAAAGAGTGGGCTCACCATTGCTTTTCCTGAAGCCGTTTCTCAACAAATATGATTCAATCCTATTGTACCATGCATTTGGTGCATTCTTCAGCCCATAAAGGCCTTTCTTCAGCCTATACACCTTTCTCTTTTGACCTAGAATTTCATAACTAGGTGGCTACTCCACATACACTTCCTCTTTTAATACTCCATTCAAGAAGGTATAATTCACGTCCATTTGAAATACCTCCCACTTGTGCTGGGCTGCAATTTCTATGACTTCCCACATGATTTCCATCTTTGCAACTGGGGTATATATCTCACCATAATCTCTCCAGAACTGTTGTTTGTACCCCTTGACAGCTAATATTGCTATATACCTCTCTATTCTTCCATCGACACTGCTTTTGGTCTTATAGATCCACTTCACTCCAATTATTTTCTTTTTGGGCAGAAAATAAGTTAGCTCCCATGTTCTATTCCTCTCTATTGCATCTATCTCCTCATCCATGGCTTCACACTATTTCTTTTCTTTTACAACATCCTCAAAATAAATTGGATCACTAAGAGAAAATAATGCAAAATTCATGCTTTCATCAAACTCTTCATCATACCTTTCATTTTGGTAGATCTCCCTCAGACTCTTGATATTTATTGGCATTAGGGAAGTGAGAGTGGGGTCTGAACTTTGACTATTGCTACTGCTTTGCTAGGCATACCATGTTTCTGCACTAGTCCAAAGTGATCCAAAGCTATTGGAAGATCGTCTAGAGCTACCAGGAGCTACTACAGGCTCCAAGACATCATCTTTCTACACTTCTTGTTCTTTTTTGAATCAACTAAAGTTGTTAGGACCAGTGTAGAGCTGTCAGAATCTATCAGGACATCTCATGACTCATCCTCTAATAACTCCACATCTCTACTGTTAACAATTTTCTTGGTGACTAGGTTATATAGTTTGTAGGCTTCAGACTCTTCACTATAGCACAAGAAAATTCACTTCTCACCCTTGTCATCTAACTTTTGTCTCTTCTCTTTTAGCACAAGTGCATATGCCACACACCCAAACACTCTCAAGTGATCAACCATCTAGTTGCACTTAGTCCATGCCTCTTATAGAATCTTGTCAAAAAGTACATTCATAGGACTTCTTTTTATGAAATATATGTTGTTGCTACAACTTCAACCCAATATTCATTTGGGAGTCTCTTGGCTTTGAGCATACTTCTTGTCATCTCCACAATGGTTTTATTTTTCCTCTAAGCCACTCCATTTTTTTATAGAATATAGGCTTCTATTAGCTCCTTCTTAATGCCATGTTGCTTGCAAAAATTCATAAATTGATTCAAGGTATACTCTCCCCATCTATTTAACCTTAGGACCTTGATGAAATGTCCATTCTCCTTTTCAACCTAGGTTTTAAACACTTTAAAAAAAACAAATGCTTCATATTTATATTGGAAAAAATAAACCCATGTATTATGGCTATAATCATCTATGAAGGTCTTAAAATATTGGCTCTTACCAATAGAAATTATTTTCATAGGGCCACACAAGTCAGTGTGCACCAACTCCAATGGTGCTCTTGCCCTTCTAGAATTGCTTGATTGAAAGGGCTACCTATGTTCCTTGCCTAAAATGCAAGCTTCACATTTATCACTAGGCTCTACTATGGTTGGTAAACCTCCAACCATTCTCTTTTTTGATAAAATATTTATACTAGCATAGCCTAAGTGTCCATACTTGAGATGCCAAAGCTTGGAGGGGTCTTGAATGACTGTCTTGAAAGTTGTTTATTGATATATTGTTGTACATTTTTTATGCCTAAGGGTTGCAACTACAGACTGGGCTAAGAAACACCTCTCTAACCTTAAAGGAAACATCATATTCCTTATCATTTGCACTGCTTCAATTACTTTCTTTCTTCTATCCTTCTCATAAATAATGCATTCACCCTTTTCCATCAACACTTTGTATCCTTTTTGGATCAATTGTCCAATAGTCATGATATTTTTCTTTATACCAAGGTAAAAATAAACATCATAAATCTTCTTCTTCTCACCTTGCTTGGTGTGAAATAGAATATACCCTTTGCCTACAACTAGAACTATTTCATTGTTCCCAATTTTTATTTCAGACTTTAATTTTTTATCAATGAAATAAAATAGATTTTCATTACAACTCATGTGGTTGTTGCAACCACTATCTAAAAACCATACCTCATCACTGCCTTGCTCAATAATATTGCACATGATGAATGCCTTTTGTTGATTACCTTCAACCACTTTTTCATCAGCCACATTTGCAATTTGCTTGGACTGATCACATTGTCTTTTCTAGTAGTCACCTGCATAATGACCAGAGTTATGATAATACAATCATTCAACATTTCTCTTGTCATACCTTTGACTCGAGTTGCTGTTCTTATTTTCTTGTCTAAAGTTGGACTAAGAGCTACTTGCTCTCTCTTGGCTATGTGCTCATCCTGAGCTATTTTCTCCATCTCTTCCATGTCTAGATCTGCCTCTACCACATCTAAAGATTTTTTTACATATCCCCTTGCCTCTTGTGTTGGATTGAGCTTTGAAAGATTTCTCATGGGAAGAAATTGTAGACTTCTTTAAGTGTTGCTCATGGGTTTGCAGAGAACCCATCAACTCATCAACAAAAAAAGTTGAGAGTTCCTTTGCGTCTTCAATGGAAATAACAACTGCATCAAACTTTGTGGGTAAATTTTTGAGGAATTTCTCCACAATCCTCTACTCTTCCATTGATTCTCCATTTACCATAAACTAGTTTATCAAACTAGAGACTCTTGTGTGAAGGTGTGAGATAGACTCACTATCCTTCATTTGGAGAGTCTCAAAATCTCTTTGAAGCATCTAGAGCTTCACCAATTTGACTTTATCAGTTCCTTTGTAACTAGTTTGTAGGATTTCCCAAGCTTCCTTTGCATAGTTAGTTATTGCTATTCTAGGAAAAATGGCCTCTGTCAAGGCTGCTTCAGTTAGACTCAATGCTTTTGCATCTTTCCTCCTTAACTCCTTCAATTGGGTCTTCAGATTGTTGCAACATATGTTGCTAGATCAGTCACATCATTGAAACCATTGATAAAAAACACCCACAAATCATTTGCAACCATTATGGTCTTCATTTTCTTTGCCCAAACATCATAGCTTTGACCATTGAATGGTGGTGGCTACTGCCAACTCTTATTCTCATCTCAAGCCATGTCTCCAACAAAACAAACATTAAACACCCAAAAATTAAATGCCCAACTCACCCAAGACTTATGGCCTTCTAGCTTTGATAGCATGCAAAAACCTCTAATAAAAGGAAACACAAATTTTTTTTGCCCTATTTCCCAAACAACTGGGAATACCAAAACATAAAATGTGGAGTAACAAAATAAACATATTGGAGACACACAACTAGGCATGCAAAATTGCTTCTTCTATTAAATTAGAAGATAGATCTTACAAAGTGATTCATAAACTTCAAACTAAAAACTACTTGCAGCTATCTACAGCCACATACAAAGTTACAAAAACTTGGAGCTTCTAGGAGCTCCTTACAACAACAATGGAGCTTTTGGGAACTCTCTCTACTTCTTATTTGTTTGGAGTTATCTGTTGCTCCCTACACACAATCTAGCTATCAAGAGCTTCTGAAAACTATTGTTCATGATCACGAAACATTCTTTATTGTTTCTATTGCAACTTCAAACTTCTTGCAAATTAATTGTTGCTCTATAAAATCTACTCTCTCTACACACTAACTGATTATTCTCATTCCTTTTGTCTATTTGAAATTTCCACTCAAAATTCAAACTCACCAAACAAAATAAAATTTGGAAATTCATAATTTCCTATGACAATAAATTTTGAGCAGTCAAGAGCAGGACAGGGATGAAGATCCCAAAAAATAATATACCGTTGAAAATCTCCTAACAGGTAGATGAGCTAGGGAATTGACGTGAGAAGAGGAAAGTGCTTAGGCAATAATATATTTCCAGCAACCATGACCTCAATTTTCTACAAAAGGAATTATTTATCATTGTCTTCTTTTCTAAAGAAAATAGAGATTAGGCACCGATTCAATCCACTTGGGAAGTAGATGGGCATCCAATATACACACAAAAATGGGAGGCCAATTTCAACTCAAGGCGAAGTAACATCCCATACTCATAATAAAAATGGATAAAACTACATAATCTTCCTTTGGAATTTTTTTTGGAAGAATACTTGGAGAAGATAGGAAGGATATTAAGAAATTTGATTAAAATAAATCTACCATTGCTTAAGGAAAATTACTACCTGTACGCAAGAATCAACATAGCTGCAATCAAGGATCTCCCCAAGATAATCAAGCTCAAAACCAAAGAAGGCATGTGGGAACAAATGATCAAAATTAAATCATAGAAAAAGGCAACACCAAAAATTGAACAAAGCACCCACAATAAGAAATGTAGTAGATCGATCCTAATGGCTAAAATAATATGGAGGAAAAATGATCAAGGAAAACCAAAGGAAGCCCATAAAGAGTGGTTGAGGGAAGGGAGTTCTATTTCAAGAAAAAGTAAAGAAGAAAGAATCCAAGAGCCTCATAGAACAAAAGAGGAAGATAAAAATAAATTGTCAAACCCACCAAGTTGAAACCCTAGATTATCCCAAATCAAGGAGATGAAAGCATCCCTAGACAAGGGCAAGGAAATGGAAAAAACACATCTCACAAAAGAAGATAAGACAAGAAGCTTAAACCCATGCTTTGAAGGTCAAGGTTTGGAAGGGATAGAAGAAGAATTCTTTGAAAGTGAAGGCAAGGAATTAGATGAATTAGACATAATAGAGAGAAAAATTATATCACAACCAATAGCCTAATATCTAGAATTTCCAAAGAAGATCAAGAAGAAAAAAGGAAGAAAAATTAAAAAGTGGACTAGGGAAGAGCTTGCCAAAGAGAAAGGCTTGATACATGTTAAAAAATTCCTCCAAGATATCAAGGGAGCAAAGCACTCCCAGCAAGCAGAATCATGAAGTTAACAACATGGAATGTTAGGGGCCTTAACACCCCTAAAAATGTCATTTAATCAAACACCAAATTAAAAAAAAAATGGATAAAAACATAATCATATTGCAAGAGATAAAATTGAAAATGATTCAAAAAGAATACTACACATCAAACACTGGGTGGAAGCCTATGCTAAATCCCATGGAACAATGGGTGGGCTAGGTATACTTTTGAGATCGAACTTAGTGTATGTTAACATAATCAAGAAGCACACACATTGGATGCTAAGCAATATTAAAATCCTACATTGTAACATCGACTTTTATCTCTTTGACATCTAAAAACCAATGAAGAGAGATGAAAAAAGTAGATTATGGAATAATTTGAGCTAGAAAATATCACAAATAAGGAAAAAGAGGTAATCATGGGAGGAGAATTCAATACAATCCTAAGTATAGATGAAAAATAGGGGAAAAGAAGTATTTTATCCTTGATGGAGGAATTTGGCCACTTTCTAAGGAAGAACAACCTGATCGATACACCAACCAAGATTGACCTATACTCTTGGTCTAATAGAAGGAAAGGGGTATGCTATATAAAAGAAAAATTAGATAGATTTATCTATTCCTAGGATTGACTAGAAGAGAATAAGGTAATGGTAGAAAAAATTCGTCCTCTAATAGGTTTGAATCACTTCCTTGTTAAACTAATGATAATATGGGATAAAAATAATTCAAAACCATATTTTAAAATGGAAAAACATGTGGTTCAAAAAATGTGACTTCATGGAAACTATTGGCCACCAGTGGAAAGAAGCCCTGAAATTCAGTGGAACTAGAAGCTTTGTCTTTTTGTGAAAATTAAAATACATAAAGAATAAACTACAAAAGTGGAAAATAATAGTCTTCAAAAATATCTTCACAAAAAAAAAAAACTGGAAGAGGATCTTGAATGACTGAACATAAAAATAATGAGAGAAGGAATAAACCAAGAAGATTATCTTAAAGAAAAAGCAATTATGTTTGAATACGAAGAAATACATGCAAGAGAAGAAGAGTATTGGAGATTCAAATCAAGAGAGATATGGATTACAGAAGGAGATGCAACTACAAAATTATTCCATAGAACAACCAAAATTAAAAAGGCTCATAAAAGAATCTCAAGCATTTAATCACAAGATGGGACCCTAATCTAAGACCTAGAGGGTATTAGGAAAGAAGTAGAAAACTATTATGAAAACCTCTTGGCATGGAAAGGGGATAGTGAAATACTCAATGTCAATAAGATCCTAGCCAAAATCCTGGAACTAAAATTCAATGATGATAATCAGATGCTCACAAAACCCTTCACAAAAGAAGAAATCAAACAAGAAGCATTCCAAATGAGCCCAAATAAAGCTCCAGGGCTAGATGGGTATCTTGCATTCTTTTACAAAAAATGTTGGCATTTCGTAGGAGATGAAGTTTGGGCAATAGTAGAAGATTTCAAAAAACACAAAAAGTTTTTCAAATATCTGAATAAGACAATGGTGATATTAATACCAAAAAAGAAGACTGTGCTAGCTATGGAGATTATAGACCCATCTCAAGTATACAACACTATATACAAAATCTTATCCATATAATTAGTAAATAGACTTTAAAAAGTACTAGAAAATATCATCTCATCAAACGAAAGTTGATTCATGCTTGGTAGGGGCATAGTGTATAGTATAATCCTCATGAATGAAGCAGTGCATACAAGAAATAAAAAAAAATTCAAATCATGTTGATTAAACTAGATGTGAGCAAAACATACAATAAGGTCAAATGGATAATTTTATTTAGAATAATGGAGATGTTGGGTTTGGAAAAAAATTATCTTTTACTATGTATGATCATCTAGATACTCAATATTCATAAATAAAAACCCATGTGGGTTCTTCCAATGCTCGAATGAGATAAGACAAGGAGACCTAATCTCCCCCTTTTAATTATCATGGTTGAAGCATTAAGTATATATATAGCATCATTTCAAGAAAAAGGACTATGGAAAGGAATTCAAATAGTGTAGGGGGTGGAAGCTCTAACCCACCAACAATTTGTAAATGACACTCTTCTATACAAGGAATCAATGATACAAGAGGCTGAAAAATAAAATAATGCTTGTAGGCATATAGTCAAGGAACATGCCAACAAATAAATATCGAGAATACCAAAATCTACTTCTTCAACACAAAGAAAAAATACAAAAAGGAATAGACAAGATTCTAGGGTATACAATTGATGAAATATCATGCAAATACTTGGGAGTACCATTGATCAAAGTTATGATTCGATTAGAGTTGTGAGAAAAAACAATAGAACAGTGCAACAATAAATCCCTAAGTTGGAGGGGAAAATCGACCTCCCTTGTAAGGATAATAGCAATGATTAGAGCAATACTATCAACAATCCCAACATATTCAATGTATTGTATGTAGTTAACTTCCAAGGAAACCTTTAGACTAGAGAGTATTTTAAAATGGATTTTATGGGAGGGCTCAAATGAATAACACAAAATCCTACTAGTCCATTGGGACAAGGTGTCCAGTACATAGGATAAAGGAGGAGCAAGAATAAGGAATTTGAGAAAGAAAAAATCAACTTCAAGTGCAAAGCTGATTTGGAAAATGGACCAAAACCCCTCCTTAATGTGGTGCAAGGTTATTTAGAAGAAGTACATGGATAGCCCAGATCTTGAAAGAGTGTTAACTATTGCAAATGCTCACCAAGGATCCCATATATGAAATTTTATGCAAAAGTCAAGACAGGTAGTTACAGACCACATAACATGGCAAGTAAATAATGGTAGAAAAATAGACCTCTGGAATGACTCATGAAGAGGTTACAATCCATTAAAAGAATACCCAAAGATTTCCCCCACATTCCCAATATAAGTAACAAAAGAGACTATCTCTTACACAAGTAGATCAAAATTCAAGGCACAAAAAAAGTACCTGGTCAATCCCTACAAAAATCCAAATGGAGCATGAGGCCAAGAAACAACTACTTGAAATATTGCAAGAGAAAAGTTTTCCTAAACAATCAATCAGATAAGATAGTATAGTGTGGTGTAAGATTAGGCAACTACATAGCCAAACTAGGATACCAAATTCAAATCAAGCAAGAAATTGGTGAATGGCCAAAGAAGTTGTGCTAGGGAAAGAAGGTGCTACCTAACACCATAACATTTACCTAGACTACCATGCATGAAAGAATTCTAACATGGGACAAGTTGAGGATAACAGGCATAGAAGGACCAAATAGGTGTATCATGTGTCAAAAAATGAAGAAATAACATATCACCTACTATTAAACTACCCCTTTGCACAAGAGTGTTGGGGCTAGCTCCAAGAGAAATTAGGATGGGAATCCCCTAGAGGCAACATGCTACGAGAATTCCTAACCAGTTAGTCAAACCTAAAAGGTGACACATTTTGGGTCTAAATTTGTAAAACACCCTCGTCCATTGTACTATAAAACATTGGGAAGGAACAAAATAGATGTGTATTTCAAGGAAAATTCATGTAGGTAGAAGAAGTAATTTCTTCGATTGAAAGGAACATAGCATAAATATTAAATGCAAATATCAAGGTATAGAAAAAATTAAATTTCACTTGTTGGGAGGAGAATGTAATGAAAAGATGGCCAACCTTCATGTTGAAATAAGGTAGCTTCGGTCAGATATAGAAATGATGATTGATTTGATAATATGTGTGTGTGTATATATGTCATTATGTACTGACATATGTATACACACATATATATTTAATTGTATATACATTCATGTCATCCTTTGCAATAAATGTTGGAAATCGATGATCACTTATATAACTAATCGAAATCTACTATATTCCAAGTATATTATTGATCTGCATTTAGAGGTTATTACTTGTATATTATTGGCTTTCCATGTTTCATATAGGATCCCCATCGAGAATCATTATCGGTGATCATTTCCAGATTGGATATTATTTATTTGTGCAAGATAAATACAGATCGAACTTGGTAAGCATTTATGTTTATTAAGTAACAAACCCTGATTAGAGATCAGGTGTTTAGTTAGATGAAAAGGCACAATTCATAAGACATCTCATGAAAGGACATGCATCCACTTTGTGGAGACATGTCCGCTCATGGGATGTGTCTCTTCCTTATATATTTAATACAGATCCGATCCATAATTCGAGACGTCGAAATCAATAAATGTTCCGCTCTTTTAGATCGAATACCATTAAAGGAAATATTCAGACTTGTGAATTCATGATTAGTATTTTTCAATATTTATTTGGCATCAACTTCATATTTATCAAGTTCAATATTTTGATTATAATCTAGAAGAAATTATAGTGATTCTAAGAATTATATTATGAAAATAGAAATGCCATAGATAAATCAAATCTAAAAGAAATTTAATCAATTTAAACATGGTATCAGAGCCAAGTTAAGAAAGATCGGATTAAATTCATGATATCAAATTACTTTAAAACCATATTCTCTCTTGAAATCGCAAACACATTTCATTCTTCATAATGTTGAGTGTAATCACATTTGAGGATCGTCTTGAAGGTGCAAACAAATTTGCATCATGGAAATTTAGAATCATGATGATTTTGAAAGAAAATAAGTTACTCATTTGTGAAAGAAAACAAGATAGAACCAGAGAATGATCTGGAGAAAACTCAATGGATTGATAACAATGAGAAAACTATGAAACTTATAGTAGATGTAGTTAGGGACCATATAATACCTATTTTTTCTAAACATGAGACTGCATACCTAATGTTTAAATCCCTTGTACACACTTTTGAAATAAACAACACTAGTAGGACCCTTGCTCTAAAGAGGCAACTTAATCATGTACAAATGAACAAGGGAGAATCTATTAATGCATATTTCATAAGAATCATTGAACTAAGAGATCAACTCTCAACAGTTGGATATTAAATTGATAGGCTAAGAACAGATTGCTTACAAGAAGAAGTGAGACTGATGACAAAAGGAAACAAGAAAAAACCCATAGATGAGGATATTCATATGTTAAACACAAATTCTCATAAGAAAGGTAAGAAGAAAAACTTCAAGAGAAAGAAGAATTATTATAGGAAGGGATCATCCAAGAAAAGGAAAGACATCTCCCAAATAAAATGTTTCAGATGTGATCAGTATGGTCACTATGCAATCAAGTGCCCTAATAGAACAAAACAACAAGCATCTTTTGCTAAAGTTGGAAAGGAAAATATAGATTATGATTATGAGAAATTTGTCTTCTACTCAGCATTATCAAGCAAAGTATCAAACAAATTCAATACCTAGGTAATTGTTAGTGGTTCATCAAGGCACATCACAAGATTCAGAGAACACCTAGATACTATGATAGAAGAAACTAATGAAGAAGTAATTATTGGGGATGATTCTGCACATCCAGTAAAGGGGGTTGGAACTTGTACCATAAATTTTAAGTCTAGCCTCTCTCTACAACTCACTGGAGTATTTTTTGTACTGGTAATAAAGAGGAAGCTAATATCCATTTCTACTCTTGAAGACAATGGATATAGGGTTACCTTTATGGATGGAAAAGTTTTGGCATGGCCAAAGAACTCCACCATAAAGAAAGCAAAAACTATAGGTATAAGACAAGGATATATCTAAAAATTGTGCACTAACACTAATCAAGCCCTTATTCATGATACCTCTGATTCAAATTAAATTTGGCATCGAATATTAGGACATATTCATTTTCGTGCCCTACCTTCAGTAGAAAAATTGGTAACAAGATTTCCCAAACTAAAACAAATTCATGAAGGAGCATACAGAGGGTGTGCCCTAGGGAAGAATACAAAGGGTACCTTCCAAAATAGTTTGATTAAAACCAAAAATGTATTAGAATTAGTCCACTTTGACTTATGTGGACCCATGTCTGTACCTTCCATGGCAGGATTCTTATATTATATAATATTTGTAGATGAATTCTCTAGAAAGACTTGGATATATTTTCTTAAATGTAAATAGTTGGAAGAAATCCTTAAAATCTTTAAGGAGTTAAAAGCTCTTACAAAAATATTTTCTGGGAAGAAAATCAAAATACTAAGAATAGATAATGGGAAGGAATACACCTCATAAATTTTTAAGGAATTTTGTGTAAATGCTAGGATTAAAAGGGAGTTTACTGTAGCCTACAATCCATAACAAAATGGTGTTGCTGAGAGGAAAAATAGAACTATTGTAGAAGCTTCTAGAGCAATATTGTATGACCAAAACATAGAAACTTCATTTTGGGTAGAAGCCTCTAGGATAGCTGTCTACATTCAAAATAGATGTCCCCACTCACATCTAGATAATAAAACTCCCAAAGAAGCATTTACTAGTGTAAAACCTGACATAAGTCACTTAAGGATGTTTGGTTTCCCTATCTACATTCATGTACCTAAAGAAAAGAGATCTAAATTAAAACCTACTGGAAAGAAAGGGATATTCGTGGGCTATAGTGAAACCTCAAAAGCTTACAAAATATACATATCTAGACATAAACAAATTGAACTAAGTAGAGATGTCATCTTTGAGGAAGACATTGCTTTCAAAAGGGAAAAGAGTTCTAATGAGACAGAAATTCAAGATTCTCCTAAATTCATGGAGGAGGATTCTGCCTTGAGATTCAGAGGGAGTATCCTGTAGAAATCATAAATGAAAACCAAATTTCTCCAAAAGAGAATCCTAATAACCACAAAAAAAAGAGACCACTTTGGGCTAGAAAGATCATTGAGGAAGCTGAGAATTATACAGCACCCAAAGGAACTTTTAGAGAAAGTAAGAGACCCAAAATATTCTCAAGCTATGCAACCTTAATGAGTGAGATCATTAGTTCAGAACCAACTACTATTACGAAAGCTCTCAAGCATCAAGTATGGAAAGATGGTATGACATAAGAGTATCAATACATTTTGAAAAATGATGTATGGGATATAGTACCTAGACCAAAAGAGAAATTTGTTGTCTCTTCCAAATGGCTCTTCAAAATCAAACATGTTACTGATGGCAATATAGAGAAACACAAAGCACATTTTGTTGCCAGAGGTTTCTCACAAAAGAAAGGTATTGATTATGAAGAGAAATTTAGACCTATTACCCAGTACACCTTTGTTAGAGAAATAATAGCTATTGTAGCAGCTAAAGGCTGGAAGATCCATCAAATGGATGTGAAAACTGCCTTCTTGAATGGGACCATTGAAGAAGAAGTCTATTTAGAGCAACCTAAAGGCTTTTTGATACATAATGATGACTCACATGTATGTAAATTGAAGAAATCTCTATATGGACTTAAACAGGCCCCCAAAGCCTGGTATGAAAGGATTGATAGCTACCTTATGGGACTAGGATTTTCCAAGAATGATGCATGTTGACGTAGAATTTTGAATGTAGCAGTAGTCTCATGGGAAACTTAGCTATTGGGGGATGTTGTGCGCTAGCTAAGTGACCTCCAGGATTTTACCGAAGTCAGCTCTTCATTTAGTGGGGGGAGTAAAAGGTAAGAAAGATAGCAAAAAATGTAAAATTTATGTTACAGGTGATGCATCAAAGTCTTAGACAAATTTACAAGAGCATAGTGTAGAATACAAAGGCTCAAACCACTAAATTGTTGTTCATCAAGCTAATTTTCTCAATAGCACTTAAAATGTAAGAGTACCCTCTAATTTGCATAACATAACCTTAGCATAACTTTTAGCTAACACAGAAGAGTCGAAGAAAAGATGATCTATATTTATTGAGTTATGAAGAATTACAGAAAGCTAAAGAATATGCATTCATACAATGAAAGAAGATAGAAAGTACAGACTAATAGTCTCACTAAATGCATGAATAAACAAAAAGGCCAAATTTATTTGGCATAGTCTGGAGTCTTCAAATTGAATAAAACTATTACAAAGGCCTTCTTCCCAATGCTCGGGAGTTTTTACAAACTTAATCAATAACCTAAATAAAAATAAACATGGCCATACTTATAGGCCAATCCACCGCCTGAAAACACACTAAGAGAAGAAAAATCATGAGCAGAGACCAACAACATAGATCACCTTGAGCCTTCACAATGAACATCAATCGAGCAGGAGCATGCCAGTGAAGCCATGACATGGAATGGAAAACCATGCAACAGTAGGAGAAAACACGTGGCACCACAACAAGAAACGTAGTAGTAGGCATGTACAAAAAGTGTAGCAGCAGTTCCAAGATAATTAGTGTAGCAACAACCACCATGTGTCACTTAGACGGAGCCCGATAGAAAGTCGAAGAAATGCCCAATGAAAAGCTCCGAGAGGGAGACACATGGAATGCTTCGAGCAAAAGAAAGTACAAGGCAGGCCCAGGTCAGAAAGCAGCCAGAGAAAGCCACGCGGCACGTAGACAAAGACTGGCAAAAATCGAAGTGATGTAAAAAGTAGAAAGCTTCATGAGGTAGCCATGTGGAGTGCTCCGAGGGTAGTGAGCATTTGTAAAGTAAGGTGCAACTGCAAAGGTAAATATAAAACCGCAAAGGCTTGGCAGTTTTTTGTTGAACAGTTTGGCGACTCACAGGGGCATTTCACTAGTGGAATGAAGAACCCCAGAAACTTTGGTTCAACATCCCAAAACTGCTCACAACCTTAAGAGGGAAGCTTGTAGACTGGTCTAGACTTCATTCAATGGCACAGAGAGAGCTCGTAGATTCTCATGAGCCAGCCTTAGATCGATAATTTCCTTGAAAGGAAATCCACCTGATACTTTTGTTTCCAATTCCAATTGGAAGAAGAGTTGTGTCAGCTGATGCATAATTCCCTCAATTTCATTGGCAGTCAGAGATTGATCAAAATATTAGAAGACAGAAAGGTCCTACTTCTTCTCTTTGATCATTGCAACAATGTGTTGCACACCCGCTACCGCCTGATCTACAATGAAGGGTGAAGGGAAGCCTCTCTGAGTCAAATGAGAAAAATTTTCCCACATGTCACAGGTAACTTGGTTCAACCGAGACCTGCACTCAACTACCTATTGAGTAGCCTCGTGCATAGATATTAGGATACTTACACCTATGGCCACCATCGTTTGTTCATTGATGCCAACGTTGCTCAATGCTTCATCGAAATTTGTATACAACTTGCCCAATAAAATCCTAGCCTCCGGAACCTTGTCAGAAGTTAACTCCTAAACCTGTTGTAATGATTCACTCACTGTTCCGCAAAGGCTAGTCGCTTGCGCCATAAATTTTAAGGTGGGATGAAGAGTAAGGCACAATGCCTTCACCTTGTCCTAGTATGATGCATATAACTCTTTAGCAATCACCAAAAAGCTCATCTGGGGTGCAAGAGGTTGGGTCCTTAGGGTAGCCAATTCTGCCTCTCTGTTGCTCAAATTTTCCTTCAGTTCTGACAAGATTCTGTCCAATGTGGACATCTACTCCTTCAGAGTGAAAACCTCTTTTTCTTTTTCTTTCAAGGCCAATTCGGCCCGCTTTGCTTTTTGAGTTTCCAACTCCATAGTGGCATTCATTTCACTAATTTCAACATTCGTGCTTCATCAGAGCTCCTTCATTCCCTCAATTAGCTGCTCAGATGTAGCACAGAGTTTTTCTTCACTTGCTCAACTCAACTCAACTTCCTACTGGAGAGTCGGAATGATCTCTGCGCCTATAGCTTGCAGATCCTTGATTTGACTTTCGTAGGCACTCCTCTCCTTCTCCAGGCACTTTATTTCATTCTCCTAAGCTTTAAACTTGTTTACCCAGATGTCAACCTTGCCCTTGAGCTCTACTATATGATCATCCTTTTTTTTCATCTGGCAGTTAAGCTTGAGATAATCAGTGGTCACTATTTTTTGGGTCTCCTCCATTAGATCAACCTTATCTCACGGGTGGGTTTGCTGCAAGTCTAGCCCAACAGTATTTACAGAATAATCACTTGGTAGCATTTCTCCTACCAATTTAATCACATTAGGAGTGACTTTTACAAACATTAAGGAATTTTGACTTTCATTGAGTACAGTTTCCAAGTGGGGCTCCACCTTCCTGGTTGCGTCTTTTTGTATTCTTTTGTTTATCTGGCTAGCATGGGCACTCTTGTTTGCATCAACCTGGGAGAAATATTCCTCGCCAAGGATACCCAGGCCACCAATAAAAGGGTACTCCTGAGCGATGGCCAGCGAGAAAGATAGCATACTCAATGCATTAGAAGTCTTGTTGGGTCTCGTTATAATAGCTGGGGAGAATGGCATAATGAATTGGCCACTTGGAGGGGATGAAAACACAGTGTAAGGGAAAATTGGAGATGCACCAACCACAAGGCTGGGCTTTGGAGATAAAAATTGTTGGCCCACGAGCCCAGTACTTACACCGAATTGCGTTCTGGGAAAGGGATGGAAAATAGAGGATAAAGGTGGGAAACCAGGAGGGGTAAGACTGGACTATCTGGGATATCTAGCGGTAGAGAAAACTGGAGCAAATGAAAAAGAAGAGGCAGACGAAGAAGAAACTAGAGACATGGTAGAGAGAGAAGAGGGAGGAAATGTTACCTGAGGCTCATGTGGAGCTGTAAATGTTTCAACCACTTCCTCCATCAACCGCTCTTCTTCCCCATCAGACTCTCTAATTCGTTATTGCTTTTCCTTTGGAGAATCATCAAGGTCAAGAATGACTGGCCTCTGACCACAAGTAGTCCTCACCCGCTTCTGTATTGATTTAGAGGAGCTGGATGGCTCCGAAGCTTGCACATGTGAATCCTCATCTTGTGCAGGCTATTTGCCAGTATCCTATTCATGCATTTGATTCTCAAAAACGGCAGGGGGATTCTGAGTTACCTCCTCCCTAGGCTCCGTGGCAATCTCTTATCTTCTGTACTGCTCCATAGATGTTGAACAATTCAGAGACCTTTCAAAGTTCGGATTCTCATTTCGCTAGATATCATCAAATCTTTCATCAAGGGCTACCTCTTCATGAAGCTTTCCAGTTGCCAAAGTCTCCTGCTGGTATACCCAAAAGTCTTGAATCTTTTCGGGTGCCCAATTGAGCTTAGTCAATTAGGTGCATAGGGAGAGGTTGATCTTCTACTTTGGGTTGGCCTTCCCTATGACATAATAAAAGTTCAGCCAGGGCTGTCGATCATCCTCAGTAGGAAGATATTCAAGGCCTACATATCTACTTAAATTACCCTCTTCGGCATATCTTCGAAGGTCCCAAAATGGCCGAGGCGAATGTGAGATTTTGATGCCGACCTCTGATAAATTATTGTCGGGGTTGTAATGCCAAGTATCTTCTATCAATACCAACCTGAGATGACCCAACTTTGAAAATAGAATCTCTGAAGTATCAATCTTCAAAGTCCTCTTCTTGATCAGTAACACGGATCCAAACATGATTGGTAGCAGCAAATGGGAGGTTAAGTGTTTTCCCCCTAAGTAATCATTCTCAATGGTACATAGTTGCCTCATTGCTTCTAGGGCCAACACTTTATCTAAAAGATAACAGGGGAGCCGGAAGGGCTCTCGGGTGAAACCTGGTATGCGGAGTATGGTGAAATCCATGCCAAAGAACCAATCACAGGGTGGTACCAGCTTCCCCGACTAGGACTTCTGTTAGGGCGATATGCATTCAGTCATATTGATGCCAATTCCATCCAAAACCCACAGAGTTGGCGCTAAGAATAAATCCAAAAATGCATAGTAATCATAGGATTTTGACATTATAGGAGTCCATGTCGAAACTGGCTTTCTCAATCTGCCCTCGTCAAAAATAGCCAAAGACATAAATTTTAAAAAATAATCCGGATTCTGATGTAAAATCAAGTAGGCCAGGAAGGAGGGATACCTGAACTTAGAGCCAACCTTGAATTCCTACAGCTGTTGCCAAATCCCATCACTGATAACTCTTACAAAATCTAGGAACGGAGCCTCACGATTCTTCTTCGACATAAAGCTGAGTCATATTTGAAATTCAAAAATGTGTTTGTCTGTATCTAGACCACACACCAATGCCAGCATAAAAGTGATAGAAGAAGACCCGCCTTTCAGATCCTTCAGACCAAAATGGAATTTGGGTGGTGTCGAATTACTTCTCGGCTGATTGATCTCGGAGCAGTAAAACTATTGCGCCTTTTGAAGACCTGCGCACTTTTGTTGTAGTCTTTTTACTTCAAAAATATCAACCTTCCAGGTTAAGGGAAGTGGGACGCACAACATATCTTGAATAGTTTCAGGTCTAATGACTACCCTAAAATTATTTTCGTTGATTACTCTGTTTTTTGCGTCAAAGTGTGCCACACATGCTACCACAATTTCTGGGCACGGGTGCACCAAAGGAACCATGTATTGTGGAAGCCCACAAAACCACAAACGCTTGTTGAAAAATTCTATTAAATGCTTCATTCTTTTGTATGCGGCCTCCCTAAGGATTTTAGGATTTTGAGATAGCTCAGGATCAAAGATGTTATCCCAATCCTCTGTAACCGAAGCTTGATCTCTATGAGGTATTGTGTTTAATATTCTCTAGTTCACTGGATTGTTGAATAGCTAGCAAGGCTTTGTAGGGATGCCTAGAGTAGCACAAGATTCCTGGTCATAGAGATGCATGTAGGGCGCCCTTCTCATTTGCTCGATTAAACCTACTGGGGCCAGGGTCTGTGTTGGGTTCTCCGCAATTTTAGCCATTTCGGTATTCGCAAGAACTTTTCTACAAAACTTCACAAATGGTTGAGCTTTTTTGGGAAAATTATTTCTCTCTTATGAATGCCTTAGCTACTTTATATTTAGACAACTCCTTGCAATTAATCTGTTCTGCATGCCTAACATTGCCTTTTTGATCTTTGGTAAAAATGATTGAAAAAAGGGTGCGTGCCAGCCATTCATACCAAGTTGCCATTATGCGTCATCAGCCTTTCACACATGTGAAAGAAACGCCAACCTACCAAATTGCTCTCTACATTTAAGAAATAGCCTCTCGCATGTGGCGGTGCTTGATTTTCTTGAAAGACAAACCAAGACAACCTAGGAAAACTACTTTTGCAAGCTTTATGCATTTACTGATTTCATTGAACGTACCTAGGTGCATCGCCCAATAGCCTTTCTTAAAGATTTCACCTTGATTCAGATGGGACAACAGCTCTTTGTGCTAACACTTGGCCAATCTCTAATGAATGTGGAAACCTAACAGAGCAAGTTGCAATTGTACTTGAATATTCCTATCACCTCACATGCCACAACACTAAAAATCGAGGCTTGGTGACACACTTGGGTTTATTCATGATTGTGGCTTTCCTCGGCTGGTGAACCCTGGACAACCTATAAATAAGACCCCTAGCAACATTGCAAAATCACAAAGTTTTCTAGCATTCCTAGTTTTGCAAGCTTCTTATCTTAGTAATTTCGTTTTTTAAGCCAAAAAAGGAAATAGCATGGAAATGCCAGTAAAGCTTGTCTACAAGAAGACTCAAGCTGCCTTCTTAGGCAAAATTAGATGCAGGCACTTAAAGCACATGATAAGTGTGAAGAACCTATTGTATGTGAAGGCAATCAAGTGGGTCCTGGGGAAATATTGCATGGAGTATGAGGAGTAGTACCGGGTGAATACTAGCATCTGCTCTGACTTTGTCACCTCGCTCCTGGACATTAGCATTTCCAAACACAAAATCTTAAAGCTGACCAAGCAGGTCTTCCCTCGACGCTACCTCGGAGGCCTGGAGAAGATTGTGCACGCAGCCCAATTTGATCATGGGATCCTTTCGGTTTGCAACATTCACTTGCTGCAACTGCATGGGGGACCTGTTCCAACAAGGCCCTTCCTCTTCAATTTCGAGCTAGAGACTCCTGAGGAGCATTGTGCCAAGGTTCACGCTGACTGCTACTTCCTCATGCGTGTGCACTACATTGAACCATTCCAAAATCTTTAGTGGTACGAAGATTTTGAAAGAATGGTGTTCCCCGATCTCGCGCTGCCTATTGCTATGATTGCTGGTCCTTCCCACTGATAACTTGAGAATAAAGATAATCCCCATTTATTTTTTCATCTTTCAAGCTCTGCTCTATAGAGGACATATGTAAATATTCATACAAGGCCTTTGGCCCCCAAATATAATGTAAATTTTTAGCTCTTATATATATAATATATGTCTTTTTAGAAATCTTAGCCCATTTATAATGTTTTCTTTTATTTTCTTGCATCATTTTTGTTATTACGAAGTACTAAGAATACCCCAAAACTTAAAACAGGAAAATTTAATTACATATTTAAAATTTACATGGCCTTCACGCAGGTAGGATTAATAAAAAAAATTAAGATGTATTCCATTAACTGGAATACTGAGGGCATTACCTTTGTCTTCCAACTGAAAAGAGTTGAACTGTTTGCATTGGGTAATTCTAAAAAGCCCTTGCCAGAGGCTATCGAACTTGCTGTGCTAACCGGGCTTTGCTCCATGCTCATTGAACTTGAGCACCAAATCCCCGCATTGTAACCCTTGATCCGATGCATTTTTTTCAAACCATTTCTTAACCACCTATTGGCAGTTGTTCATCGCCTCAAGGGCATGCTCTTTTTTTTCTTCAACCTCGAGTAACTTGGAAAACCTCACTTCCATTTCTTTGTTCTGTTCAATTTCCAGAGATTTAAGCAACTACAGGGTAGGAATTTCCATGGTGATAGGTAGTAATGTCACCTTCCCATACACCATCTCATAAGAAGATGTCTTCAGTATCTACCTGGGTGTGATTCGGTCTACCCACAGCACTGTTCGGAGGTTCCTATGCCATTCTTTCTGGTGTTTAGAGCCTATTTTCTTTATCAACCTAATGAGGTTTTTGTTAGTAGACTCTTCAAGGCCATTCCCCTGGGGGTAATAATTAGAAGATGTTCTCAAGAAAACCCCATACTTCAATGCGAACTGGCTCATCTTTGAGCCGAAAAATGCTTTAGCATTGTCAAAAATGATTATTTTAGGTAGGACAAATCTTGCTACCAACTCCTCTAGGAAATTAAGAATCTCCACCTCTTTAGCATTTTTTAATGGCACTGCCTCTGCCCACCTGGTGAAGTAATCCGTAGTTGTCAATATCCACTTATGTCTAGTTGAGGAGAAAGGGTTAATCATCCCAATGAAATCTAAGCCCCATTGAGCAAAAGTTTCTTCTACTACTATAGGCCTTAATGGCATAGAAGTATTCTTTCTCCTTCCGACGTGAAACTGACATTGATTGCAAGACCTAATCAGTAAAAGTGCATCTTTGAAAAGTGTTGGCCAAAAGTAACCAGCACATAGAACTTTAATTGCTATGGTGCTTGCGAAAACATATCCTCCAGTCGGGCTATTGTGATATTGATCTAATATTTTCTTGGTCTACTCATCATTTACACACCTTAGCAGAACGCCATTAAAATTTCTTTTAAACAAGATGCCCTCTAGGAGAACATAATTACTATTTTGCAAATGATAGAAACATCTTTTAAAAGAATGAAGATTGATCAGATACCTTCCTGTCTGCATGAAGCTTATTCTATCTTCCAACTAGTCACCTTGGGAAGTTTCTTCGTTCAAAAGCATAGGTTCCAAAGCCTCAAGCTCTGTCACTGTTTCACTGTTTTCTATGAGATACTCATATAGTCTCTTTCCTTTGACAGTCTTGATAGGTCTGACTTCAATATCATATTCTAGGATCTTTGTGATCCAATTATCTCTTTTTTCTATGATTTATCCCTCCATGATATACTCTTGCACACTAAGGTGCGGTACACAAACAATCACCCTGTTATATGATATCAAATGTCGAAACTTCTTAAACCCTTTAACAATGGAAAAGGCCTATTTTTCTACAAAGTTGTACTTTACTTCATACTCCTTCAAGGTTCATGAATAGAAAGCAACAGGGGACTTCCTTTTCTCCTCATCATTCTTTTGCATAAGTATTGTGGCAATACTATTGCCACCACCAAAAACATACATAATAAAATCCTTTCATAGGTTGGGGTTCACCAACACAGGAGCAGAAGAAATAGCCTCCTTTATAAGCTCAAAATCTTTTCTGGCTTCCACTATCAACCTTCTTGTTGACAGGTAACGGAAGTTCCTGGATTGCATCAACTCTTTCTGGATCAATGGAAATGCCTTCCTTAGAGAAAACATATCCCAATAGTTCCCCTTGAGGAACTCCGAACACATATTTCTTCGGATTTAAAGAAATCCTGAATTCCTGGCACTTCTGGAAGACAAGCTCCAAATGATCAAAATGATCATCAGCAGATTTTCAAAATACTATCAAATCATCCAAGTAGATGAGTATAATCTTATGGATGAAATTGTTAAAGGCAATATCCATAGCCCTCTGAAAAGTGGCTCCAGCATTCGAAAGTCCAAAAGGCATCTTGGCATATGCATAAGTCCCCCACTTTGTGGTGAATGCTATCTTGTGTTGGTCCTCCTCCTTTACTCGAATCTGGTTGTAGCCCAAAAAATCTTCTAACATTGAAAAAATTTCGGAGCTAGCTACATTTTGCATAATTACCTTCATTGAAGGTAGGGGGTAATGATCCTTTAAGGATGCTCTATTCAAGTCTCGGAAGTCTACGCATAGGCATATATCCCCATTTTTCTTCTGGACTGGCACTAGGTTTGACACCCAAGTTTTGTGTTTCATCAGAAACACTATTCGGGATGCGATCAACTTATTTAGCTCCTGTGACATGAGAAACTCTATCTTTGGGTTCACAGGTCTTTGCCTTTGATGAACTAGCTTCGCCCCTTCCGACAACTCAATTGTATGCTCGATGATCCCAAGATCGTATCCTTTAAGATCATCATATGACTAGGCTACTACACTTCGATATTCTTCACAGAAATGCCTTAGTCTATCCTTATTCTTCTGAGAAACTTCTTTTCCAACCTTGAGCTTTTTGTCTTCCCTGATATGCAAATCAATGTAATCGCCTTTGTTAACCATGAGCTTCCTTTTGTCTCTCATCACATCATCAAAATCAAATAGGCTCTCTAGAGTGACTAGCCCTCTTGGAAGCTTATTGGATTTCAACTGGATAATTTGATCCCCATAAGCTTTGGTGATCTTCGGTTGCAGTTGATTGAAAATTCTCTAGATGACTGGAGGAATGATGCAATATGAGCATTGCTATCAAACACTTTCCAATCTTAATTGTTATCCAGAACAATGAGTCTTACAATTACCCTTACTGCATGTTTATTTCTCAATAACTCGAAGGGTAGCTCAAACTGAGCCCCAATAGTTGCCATTATGTTGGCTTCGAAATTCATCTCCCTTGGCATAGCCTGAATATTTAATGCCTCAAAGTTTTCAATCATATCCCAGACTCTATGTCGATAGGATTGCATACGAATATTCTCTGTAGTGAAAATTCCACAAATTTGGTTGACCACCAACTCTGAATATTTGAACATACTTATTTGCTTTGCACCCATTTGTTCTGCAAGGCTTAAACCATGGACCAAACTCTCATATTCAGCTTCGTTGTTTGAGCATGTGAACTCTAAGTGATACGACCCCAAGGCCTTTTTATCGAAAGGGGATATCAAACAAATCCCCACTCCAGCTCCTACTCTACATCTTGCGCCATCGAAGTACAAAGTCCATATTTCTGAAGATTGTTCACCTCTAGGCTCCTTATTAACTTTGGGCATAATCTGCCCCTCTTCATGTATAACATAGGTTCTAAGGCCAGTTGCATGGTAATTCCTGAAAGGGTCTGTATCATTAAATTCTTTCAACAAATTTTCCTCGTCTTCTATCCAGGAGCTAGTAGCCTCCTCTTCTTCCAGAAATTCCATATTGAACCTTTCTTCCTAAGTGATTGAACTATGTGCTGCTTCAAAGTTGAGCAGGGCCTTGTCAGCAACATGTTTGGAATGCAAAGTTTTCGATAATAGTTTCATCTTGGCTCCATGTTTGTTCCTTAGAATTAGGTGTGACCAATCCAGTGCTAGATATCCTCTGACAATTGCTATGAATTCCTAGGACAAACAAATCCCAAATAGATGAGGAATATCATTGAGTATAGTATCCTAGTTTACAGTGATACTAGGGCAGGCAAAAAAAGTCATAGGCAAACCCTTGATTACCCCGATGGTATCAACCTTATTTCCATCTAGCTGCATGACTCCTTTGTTTAGAGCCTTGTATTTTAAACCCAAAGCATGAGCTACTTTCTTTGGCATGACAATGGTGCTAGCACTAGAGTCAATCATACAATTATGTAATAGCTTGTTGCCAATAATAAGTGTCAGAAAGAAAGGCTTAGGTTTAGGCTTACTTTCCTTTCCAGACTCGAGCTTCTCCTCTGGTTGAATTGTTAGCACTTTATCTAGGTTAGGCCTGGATACTTTCTCTTCATTAGATTGAGTAGGTACCTTCACATCCTTCTCTCCTGACAAAGCCTTTTGTAATAATACCTTCTACTCTAGAATAGCTAGGACATCCCATAAAGAAGCATTGGCAAATGACTTTTTCAGTTGCTCCACCACATTGAACTGCGCTCTCGACTGGTGAGTCTCATTTGCTTACTCTTTAGGTTTCTTAGTTGACATTGGCTTCGCAGCTGACACATCTGGTTGTTTGGCAATAGCAGGGGTGATCGATGGAGCCTTCACCTTCAAAGGAAGTCAACTCGAAGAGCTAGGAATAGCCACCTTAGACTATGGTGGGATGGGCAATAGGCCTGCCACTAGGCTAGGCACCGGTTGCAATGAAACATTGGTAGGCAAGGCTATGAACTCTCTAGTGAATCTACGCTTTGAACATGTGTTGTAGTCAGATTGCACTTAGGGCACTTTATCGATAGTGATGTCGTTCAGAAATGCCGACTCTTCTCCTTTCATCCAAGAAAAGAGAGCCTGGTCTAGAACAATGTCTGATTCTTGCTGAATAGACATCCCTTGCCTTTGAGCAGCAAGGATAACATTGTCCATTTGCTGAGAGGCGTATGATTGGTTGTCAGGGTTTGGTGCGTCGCCTTAGCTATGCTGGTCCACAATCTTTTGTTGCAAGTTTTTTGCGGACAATTTCCTAGCATGTGTGCATCATTGCAAGGAAAGCACCATGAATTGGTGTCTTCAGCTAAATTATTTTGTCTAGCTACCAGCTCTTTATTCGAACTAAGATGAATGACCTGCATCGATAGGGTTATCGGAACTATCTGGTTACTCACCTGAGCTGAAGTATTTCCATGTGACCTATCCTGCCATTGATTTGATTGGTACAAAGCTTTTCCAACTTGGTAATTCTGGTAACCTAGCTTCTAATAACTATATTTTTTCCACTTCATAGTAGTTAACTCATTAGTCATGGCTCACATTTGTTCTCTCATCTCATTCATCTCGGTAGCCAAGGGATTAGGCATAGGAGCTACCATCGGAGTTGTGCTCGGAGTACCTTCAGGATAGATGTACATAGATTGGGGCAGAGTCGTAGGCGTACTAATGGAAGGAACTTTGGCCTCCTCGACGTTGCATTCGAGAAATAGTGGCATTATCGATCTCGATGCCAACTTTCCAGCGGCAATCAGGTTATTTTCCATAGTGACAGCTAAGGCATAAGCATTGGGTAGAGTCTCTCCACTAAGAGCTTATAACATCATGGAGATGTCGGCATTGATCGAATTTAGGTAGAATATGAATGCTAGATCCAAAGGTGGTGGGTTGCCAACAAGAACTCTTTGCTAGGTTGAATGAAACCTCGCATTGAAATTGGGCAGAACTTCATAAGGAGCTCACTTTATATTTTCCAATTGATGGTACAGCGATGATCTATTGCTAGCATTGGAGAAACATTCATAAAATGGAGTTCTGAGCTGGTCCTAAGTTGCAATAGTATTAGCTTCGAGAGTTTGGTACCAGTTTAGCACCTTTGCTTAGAAGGAGGCGGCCAATAGCCTAAGAGCTACATTTTTATTTGATATGCCATGCACCAGACATACATCTGCTACATCTTATAGATCCTCCATTGGTGTCTTTGACTCATCCTCAGAATAATTAGGGATAGCTTTCAGAGCAGAAGCAAGAAAGGGAGCCCACATTGTGGGGGGTACAGGTGCAACTAAAGGACTATCGGAGTCCTAGGCTACATAATTTCTAGCAGTCATAGGTACAAGCGGAGCAGGTGACGGTGGAGAAGGAGGCGACGAAGGAGATGAAGGAGGTGAAGGGCTACCTCAGTGACCTCTTATGTGCATAGAAACTGATGGTGGTACAAGTTGGCCAGGGATTCTTGTAGTCTGTGACCTAGTTACAGGCCGATGGATCATACACACTTATAAAATCAGGCAATTGTGTTAGTTTGGGTCCCACCGGGCATGCCAGAAAAAGAACTATTGACGCATAATTTTGTATGTAGCAGCAGTCTCATGGAAAACTTAGCTATTGGGGGATGTTGTGCGCTAGCTAAGTGACCTCTGAGATTTTACCAAAGCCAGCTCTTCATTTAGTGGGGGGAGTAAAAGGTGAGGAAGATAGCATAAAATGTAAAATTTACGCTACAGGTGATGCGCCAAAGTCTTAGACAAATTTACCAGAGCATAGTGCAGAATGCAAATGCCCGAACCACTAAATTATTGTTCATCAAGCTAATTTTCTCAAAAGCACTTAAAATGTAAGAGTACCCTCTAATTTGCATAACATAACCTTAGCATAAATTTTAGCTAACACAGAAGAGTCAAAGAAAACATGATATGTATTTATTGAGTTATGAAGAATTATAGAAAGCTGAAGAACAGGCATTCATACAATGAAAGAAGATAACAACATAGACCAATAGTCTCACTAAATGCATGAATAAACAGAAAAGGCTAAATTTATTTGGCATAGTTTGTAGTCTTCAAATTGAATAAAACTATTACAAATCCCTTCTTCCTAGTGCTCAGGAGTTTCTACAAACTTAATCAACAACCTAAATAAAAAGAAACATGGCCATACTTATAGGCCAGCCCACCACCTGAAAATGAACCAAGAGAAGAAAAACCGCGAGCAGAGACTAGCGACACAGATCACCTCAAGCCACCACAATGAACATCAATCGACGAGGAGCATGCCAGCGAGGCCACGACATGGACCAAAAAACTACGTAGCAACAGGAGAGAACACATGGCACCACAGTGAGAAACTCAGTAGCAGGCGTGTACAAAAAGTGTAGCAGTAGTTCCAAGGTAACTGGTACAGTAGCAAGCGCCACGTGTCACTCAGATGGAGCCCAAAAAAAAGTTGAAGAAACGCCCAGTGAAAAGCTCTAAGAGGGAGCCACGTGGAATGCTCCGAGCAAAAGAAAGTACAAGGCAGGCCCAAGTCAGAAAGTAGCCAGAGAAAGCCACGCGGCATGCAGATGGAGATTGGAAAAAAGTGAAGCAATATAAAAAGAAGAAAGCTTTGTGAGGCAGCCATGTGGAACACTCTGAGTGCAGTGAGCATTTGTAAAGTAAGGCGCAACCATAAAGGTAAATATAAAACTGCAAAGGCTTGGCAATTTTTTGTTGAACAATGCAGATCCAAATCTCTATTTTTAAGGTAATTAAAGGTGATATGTTAATACTAATTTTATATGTTGATGACCTACTAATAATAGGAGAAGAACACCTTATTACTCAATGTAAGAGGGACCCAGCCTCAAAATTTGATATGAAAGACTTGGGCATTTTACATTACTTCCCTGGGTTAGAAGTCTAGCAGAAATTAGATGGTATCATTTTAAATCAAGGAAAGTATACTATTGATATTATGAAGAGATTTGGGATGTTGGAATGTAGACCCATGTCTACACCTATGGAAACCAACTTACAAATTGAAGGAAGCAGCAATAGAGTCAAAATTTGCAGATCCTACTCTCTATAAATAGATAATTGGATCATTAATGTACTTGGTTAACACCAGACCGGATATTTTCTATGCAGTGAATGCTCTAAGCCAGTTTATGTGTTAACCAAAGGAAATACACCTTGTTGCTGCAAAGCATATATTAAGATACCTTCAAGGTACTATTGGATATGGTCCTAAATACAAAAATGTCAACCTAGATTTACATGGATACTCTGATTCAAATTGGGCTAGAAGTGTAACAGATCAAAAAAGCACATCAGGAGTTTGGTTTAGTTTAGGATTGGCTATGACTTCTTGGATTAGTAGGAAACATTATTTAGTGGCACAAATCTCAATATAAGCCGAATATATTTCACCCTCCATGGGAGCAAGAGAAGCAGTATGGTTTCCGAAATTTCTTGTGGGCTTATTTGGTGAGCCCCTGAATCCTACTATTATCCACTATGACAATCAGAGTTGTATTAAGCTTTCAATGAATCCAATATTCCATGATAGATCAAAGCATATAGAGGTCCCTTACCACTATGTGAGAGACATGGTAGAAAGGAATGTTATCCAGTTGGAGTATATTAGTACAAGCGATCAAACAACAAACATTCTCACCAAGCCTCTCTCTAGAGTTAAAGTTGAACACTTCAGGAAGAATCTTGGTATGGTTGAAATGTAAATTATTGTTGAGATTGAGACTCAAATTGTTTATTTTGTACTAATGTATTCAAAAGATGTTTAAACTCTTTTTTCATGTGTGTGACTCCATGATTTTATGCCCCCCCCCCCTTTGTGTACATTATTGAAAGGTGACAATCTTTCTGATAATGAACACTTGTATTTGAAATTGTAAGGTGACAAATTTACAATGATTAGTTTCACTATCATGATGGATATCATGTGACTTGATATCCATGGATATGTCATGATAGTATCTCTTGGACATTTTGATAGATATCATGAGACTTGATATCAGTTGAAGATCATTATGATCCTTATGAGATAATCGTGGTGGATAAATGTATCCTTAGATATGCCATGATTTATTATGGTAGACATCATGAGACTTGATGTCAGTGCACATACCATAATGAAGATATGTTATGAAGAATTTCATGTGACTTGACACTCTTATAAGCATACCATATCTTCTGCTATCATGAGTAAGTTGATATCACTATATACTTGTTTAGTTTTATCTTCCCTAGCTAAGAGGGAGTGTTGAAATATGATAACTTGGGTCAGATATAGAAATGATGATCGATTTGATAATATGTGTGTGTATATATATGTCAATATGTACTGACATATGTATTCACACACATATATTTAATTGTATAAATATTCATGTCATCATTTGCAATAAATTTTGGAAATCGATGATCACTTATATAACTGATCGAAATCTACTATATTCCAAGTATATTATTGATTTGCATTTAGAGGTTATTACTTGCAGATTATTCGCTTTCCATGTTTCATATAGGATCTCGATCGAGCATCATTATCAATGATCATTTCCAGATTGGATATTATTTATTTGTGCAAGATAAATACAGATCGAACTTGGTAAGCATTTATGTTTATTAAGTAACAAACCCCAATTAGAGATCGGGTGTTTAGGTAGATGAAAAGGCACAATTCATGAGACATCTCAGGAATGGACATGCCTTCACTTTGTGGAGACATGTTTTCTCATGGGATGTGTCTCTTCCTTATATATTTAATACAGATCTGATCCACAATTGGAGACATCGAAATCAATAAATGTTTTACACTTGTAGATTGAATACCATTAAAGGAAAAATTTAGACTTGTGAATTCATGATTAGTATTTTTCAATATTGATTTGGCATCAACTTCATATTTGTCAAGTTCAATATTCTGATTATAATCTACAAGAAAGTATAGTGATTCTAAGAATCATATTCTAAAAATAGAAAATCCATAGATAGATCAAACCGGAAAGAAATTTAATCATTTTTAACAGTTCAAAGTCCCTAAATTATTTCAATTGATCCCAAACACCAAAGTAAAGAGGGGAAAAGAAAAATGGTGTCCCCCACCCAGTGGTAAAATTAATTTAAATATCGATGGGGCATCTTGGGGGAACCTGGGTCCATCCCAAGCTAGATGTATAATAAGGAATGAGAAAAGAAAGGTACTAGCCACAAGTTCCATAAAATTACCTCCATCTACCAACAACAAGGCCAAAATTCAAGGCATATTAGAATGATTAATACTATGTGTACTGTAGTAAAATACATAACCTTACATTTTCATACTTGTTTGCGCCCTACTTGATTTATTTATGCTCATTTATGGCTTAATTGGTCCTCTTTTGCATCCACAAGCCTAATAAACTATATATTTTTATGGAAAATATTGACAAAAATCAAAATATAAATGATCATTTAATGATTATTTTTATGTCTTCATGATTTATGGATTGGGACTAAAACACCACCTGGGGTGTCTTTGTCCTCCATGGGTCTTCGGACCCTGATTTCAAGGCATCTTAAATTGGCCCCTTTTTGGAGTCTATACCCTAATATTTGAGCCTTCAGACTAAGATGCCACCTAGGGTGTCTTAGTCCTCCTTGGCTTATTTTTGGAATCCAATTTCAAATTTGGCTGGGGTTTAGCCTCCTTTAATTAATAATTTCATATGTCATCTTGTTGTGGTGTAATTTTAAGATATTAAGCATGAATAAGTATAAATACAAGGTTCCTTCACTCATTTTCATCTAAGAAAGTTGTAAGAGCATTCCCAATAGCATATTTGAGTTCACAAGAGCATTCAAGAGAAATTCATCAAGCATTTAGAGCCATCATCTAGATTCAAGCATCATGCCAAGGGTTTAGTGCATCCATTCATGTTGTTGAGACAAGATTGTTGGTGTAGCATTGCAAATCTACTTGCAACCATTGTTCACATCTTATCCAAGGATCCATGATCTATATTGTTCATGGCCAATACATGGTAGATTGAATATTTTCTACACAAGACATCATCCAAGGTGATATCATTTACATATTTCATGTTTCATGCTTCATTTCATTCATTTCATCATTTGGTTTAAGTACCTACCAGTGATTTGACCAAGGAAAACCCCCATTTACTAACAATCAACAATTTTTTCCTCTGTTGCATGTTTGTGATTGCAGATTTAGGTTGAAGAATTGAAGATCATTTGGAGTACAAAGTTATCAAGTTGCAAAGTTTTACTACAAAGTTGTCATCTTCACGGAAACTCACCTATAGACCAGATCTAAAAGTTTCAAGACCTTAGATCTGAGGAGAAGCAAGTGTAGACCTTAAACCTCAAGACCACATTTAGACTTTTCAAAAATTAAGAATGAGACTAATACACCACCTTGGGCATCTTAGTCCTCGCTAGCATATTTTAGAAAGATTCTTTCAGATCATGTTCTAGCATATGAAGATTTTGCATCTGCCCTGAAAAATAGCAGTAGGACTAATACACCACCTAGGGCATCTAAGTCATCCATAACACTTTTTGGTAGCTTGTTTGCATTTCCAGACTTCCTAGGTGCACATACTCTAACTTGGTGTATCTTAATTTCATCATTTGATCTCATTATTTAGCTTGTACTGCTTGATTTTGTAGGTTGAATGTTCATTTATCTTTTCCAAGCATTTGTTTTGTGGTGAACCCATAAGAGCTTGAAGAACCCCCCCCTAGGTCCTCTTCATTGAGAATTGAATCACCTTGTGAGGTTGATAATCAATCCAATTAGGACTTGTAGGACATATTTGAATGATTTGTGGAGAAAAGGGTGACATTTTTATATGTATCTCTCCCCCTCTTTTCACCTATTATTCATTTAGGTAAACCTAACTCTTTTGAGAATTCATTTTCTGATTTGGAGTCCATTGCATTCCTAGATCCAAGCTGCATTCATTCTTGCATTGCATCTTACATTAGTGAAATTGCATATTTTGAAATGTACAAGATAACTTAGAGGGGGGTGAATTAGATGTAATAAATTTCTCTACTTCTAAACTTAAACAGTTCCTCTTTAATATAATATGTTATAGAGTGTAAACATGAAATGCAAATAATAGAAAGAAAACACAAGAGACACTATATTTACATGGAAAACCCAATGATGGAAAACCATGGTGAGCATTAGCTCACAATATAGTAATAATACAATACCGGATACAAAGGCTCACTCCCAAATACAAAGGGTGACTGCCTACAATAGGACTCACTATCCAGATGGAGGCTCACTACCTACAGAAAAGAAATGATAAATAAAGATCCACCACAAAGGTTCCACACCTTCCCAACTTGATTAGAAGATTGTAGATGCCATCATCTCACTTCTTTTAGGAATCTAACGCATCAAAGTATTGCTACCTTGATTTTCTCTTACACACTCTTCTTTTCACACTTGTTTGCACACTTCACTTTCTTGATTGATTGATTGATTCGATTGATATTCAATTTGAAACAACTTGATTTCCTTTTATACCTATTATCTACTAAATATGCACCCTTTGTTGAACCTGATGTTCAACAATTCAGAGAAAACATGGGAAGACCTCTAAAGCTGTGGGTTACTTATAAATAGAGTTCAACCTTAGGAGAAGGTCAGCTTCCTAATTGGTTATCACCTACAAACTACTTATTTTTGCAGAGTAAATAGTAAGAAAGGAACTTGAAAATGAAATCTACTCCTAAGGGTGATATACCAAAAAATTAAGTTGACTTGCAAACAAATTAAACACACAAGTTTGAACAAAGGTAAAGTTTAACATACACAACTCAATCTTATATGTTTCTTGCATGAATATTTTATAAGAAGGTTTTAATTCCTATACCTAGAAGGAAAGATATTTTTACAACTAGAATCACATGTACTTTTACTCAACTTATAACCTGCAATATACACAATCCTCTATAAAAGATGCTATCAGTGAGACAAAACCACAAGGAAAAAGATAATCTCACAAGTAGCTTGATCAATCAAACAAGTGCACACACTAGAGCAAAAAAACTGAGAAGGTAAAGAACTTAACTTTGTTGATTCCCAGGGTATCCTCTATCATACATGTCAAAATGAGTTACAAAGTCTTTTAGTCTAAGAAAGGACTGCAAAATCTGTAACTCTCAAAATTGCTACACTCATGATTCTTTTAAACCCTTATGTTTTCCTATACTTCTTCAGACATTTCTGCATATATCTACCATTTTAAATCCTTTTATGTATTTCTTGCAAAATAATGGTATTTTAGCCATGATTGTACATTATGTTGCAGATATACATTTCCTTTTCTCATACTTGAGATAAGTTTTTTTCATTTTCTGTATACTCCATGCATTTTACTCATTCTGCAAATAAAAGGATCTCTTCCATTTTAAAGGTCATGGTGGATGACTTACATAGGTTGTCATGAAATTTCTGAATTACATACACATGTTGTAGGGTGATCCCACAATACTGGTTAACAATTTTTGGGCAAACTAGACAATGAACTAATATTTTTAAACTATATCTTCACTTTCAGGCTGCTATAGCGGAAAAACCATGAGGAATTTGAAGATGATGAAAAATAGTGACTTGTGACATTTTTTCTATAGATTCTAAATATATTTTTTTCAAAAATTTTGGAATTAGATTGCACTTCTTTTTCCATCTCCTTTGAAAAGTGGATTTTTTTGAAAATAGCATTTTTAAGGAGTGACACTCACTGTATAAAACATAACTCTTTTTGTATGAAGGATAAAATTATATTTTTTTTGAATTTAGATGTGTAACTATGATATCTATCACTTTCATTTGGTTTCATAGTGTTTTATCAAATATTGTTTCCTTAATCAAGTTTCAAAGTCAAACCAATTATAATTGAAACATAGGTGAACTATATACAACATAATTTTCTCTCTATGTATCAAAATTCAAAAAAAAAATTCAATGGATCAAGGAAATCAATACCCAGCCTAAACATATTTTTTAAAATTTGATTTTTATAATCTTCTCTTTTTCTACATGTGCATAACAAAAGGCTTGATTTTTAGTGAAAAACCTATGTTTAATAAAACTAAAAAAACACATACATAATAAAACCAAAACATATTAAAATTATATTTGTTAGATAGCTTGTTCTAAGGACTACCATGATCATTTGAAATAAAATTTAAATGAATTCATTTGATCCTCCAAAAGGTAAATCAAAACTGATTTTTTATCAGCATTTTGATAGGTGTAGAGGACACTCTATTGTAGGTATGGTTTAAAACTAGCGAGGTTCTATCCAAGGGGGTTTGATCTAAGGTTGTTTGATCAAACCCTCTTCAATTGAAATCATTAAAATGGAACTTTGTAAGGCTTAAATCATTATAATTTCTAAAAATATGTGATTTCAACAAAAATCAAAATCTCCCAGAAATTGTAAACTAGCTTTGTGGGATCACCCCATAGTAAGAACTCCCTCCAAAATGATTCACAAAATAAATATATCTATTTACTCCAACTAGTTCCACCAAAAAAATCCCTAGAATCTTCATTTTCGTAAGACTCCAAAAAGCCTAAAATATAGCCACTAGGTTTCATTCAAAAGAGCTTCAAAAAGATGAAAAAGTCGAGCTCAAGAATTTTTCCAACATGATGACATGTTGAACTGCCCTCGAAAATCTCTCATTTTCTCCAAAAAGCAATTAAATTCTCCCAATATGCTCTCCTTGTGTTTGCAAACTTCCTCCAATCTCCTCTATATTCTTGGCATGTCATAAACATAAGCATATATTTATCATGACTTGGGAATATGAACACATGTTTCATATCTTTGCATTTAAAAATAATGACATAAATTTAAGTGATTTATAAAGCATCACTTAAATTTAAGCATTTACAATGTAAAACAATTCAAAAATAAAGGAACTCCATGTATTTGGTCATAGACTAAAAAAAAAGAAGGCTTTTACCTAGTCAAAATACATATTACATGCCTAAGGCATACAAGGAAAAAATTATAAACAAGGCATAAGACATAAGTCTTAGCCCATGATGGAAATAAGGGCATGTTTAACTTAAAACATAAGCAAAAAATACACCCAAACTCCATTGGCATACACTTAGGGTAAAAACCCTAAAGCAAAAACCGAGAAAAAAGAAAAAATAGGGCATTTTATTTTCTCTTCGAGCCACAAAGGAAAAACCATGCCACCATGAGGGTTTCCCAAATTCTCTGGAGCTCGACATAAGTCTTCATTATTGGATTCTAAAGTTGCACAGAGTCATGTAAGTATAATTTCTTCAGAGATTTGGAAATTTCTCCATTTTGTAAATTTTTTAAAAGCTCTAAACCGTGGCCTCACAGTGAACTTTACTTTTTTTTCTTTTGTTGTATTTTACTCTAGCTTCCATGAACATAATCTGGGCAAGCTTTTCTATCTGAAATACTAGGAAATTTTATGCATTTTGAAAGATTTTCCATGTTTTCATGTATTTCTGAGTGGACACCTTTCTTTAATTTGGCATTCTCAACTTGTTCTAAGTATTTTTCACTTGAGAGTTTTTGGGATTCTACGTAGCCCATGGAAATGTATTTGTACAAACCTTGTGTTTCAATGAGTCAAGGGTTTTTCTGGTCTTCGCTTGTTTATTTTCATCTTCAATAGCTTTTAAGAGTTTAACTGGCACTATACTACCTTAGCTTTAGATGATAGCTTAGCTTGCATTTGAAAATCAATGCCACTATACTTTTAAATTATGATTCTCCCTTCATTTGAAAAATTTGACACTATTCTATACTTATGATGAAATGATTTTTGCATTCAAGTGAAGTATCCTGTTTCAGGCTCACTGTTCCTAGATCACTATTTCATTTGCAAGATGGTCTATCATTTCAAAGAAAATTCAAATTCATTGTATCCACTCTATTTAAACTTGAAAGTGATAGAGGTCAGGTACTACCTTATTTCTTTAACACTGAATCGTTATACCCTTTCCTACTTATCATGATACCTTCGCAACAAAACCTCATGAAGTATAAAACTGCTCACTTTGGTTAGCTACCTATGACCATCTCATGTACTTATTTATGTGGGTAACATTGTGAATTTATTCTTTCATAAATGGAAGTCATTACATGATGTTGCTATGCCCTTCATGACTATCATACCTTACTAGAAGTGTTGCTCCTTTTACTATGTCTGCCATCTTTGATTTGACTTGCAACCTCTGATATGAGGGCTGCCACTGTCCTTAGCATTGTATCATGGATTAATTGTAGACTATCCTTTTGGCATGAATACTATCCTTAAATAAGGAATGTGACTAGAAAACTATTTCATTTTCTTGACAGTGACTTAAAACAAATCATTGCCATGAATGATGAATATTTATTCAATGAAGAAGAAGAGGCCATTTGAATTTTTGATATATGGATCTAAAACTTGCAACCATATTTTTTTCTTTCCTTTGATGTCCCAATTTAAAAATTATGTTATTATTCACAATAATGAGGAAAACTCGCTATCACAGGTGATGAGACAATGGCTAAATTGGTAAATGTGACCTCTTGCACTCACAACCCTCATTATAACACAAGGGCAACATGCTTGGCTCAACCCTTGTGGGAGCCAAATTTTAACCCACATGATGAAAACTGATAACTCAAAACAACAACAAACTTTTCCTATATCTTCACATGAAGCAAACATATTAGAAAATAAAATTCATGTCTTAGGTGTGTGTGTTGAACTGATGGTTTACCTAGACATCTAAGGTATGATTTTTATATTTAATGCACATTGAGATCAGACTATACATGCATAGGTGAATTATCATATATTGTTTGTGATCCCTCATTGCTTAGAGAATTGCTCTAACATTATTGCTATTGCCAAATGTAGGAACTAGGAACAATGGGGAGCTAGAAGGGACAAGCAGCTCAGGGTAGCAAGAAAAATCAAGACAACACCAAACTAGTCATTCAAGGAATGACTAGTCACTCTCCTTATATTCACATTTTCTTTCATTTACTTATTCATGTATATTATTTTCTATATATATATATTGAATAAGTTAGTCTCATGGCTTGTGTGAGACCATAAACATTTAAATCATCAATAAAGATTACTTTTTCATAAAAAATCTATATAAATCTCTTCTATGTTACATACATCTATTATAATGCAGTAATTTGTTACTCATGAAATCTTTGAATTTATGTTTATTGTATAGACTGTAATGAAGGAAAAGGATAAGAAATCTACCTTTGTTTTATGTTTTAATCAAAATCTCTACCTGAATGAGCTATTAGTGAAATTTGGGTAACATTTTTGGTGACATATACTGTATTTTTTCCTAATAAGCATGAAGACCAATTGCCAAGACTTATCCATTGGGCTTGGAGTCACTTAGAAAATTAAGAAATGGACCTAGAGCAGTCTATTGAATGTTGTAACTGATTGAAATGAATCAGATCACTTGGAAATTTATTGAAAACATGAAAAATATAGAAGGGAAACTACCTAATTGTCTTGAAACAATAGTTAGGGAAATGAAACTTGTAGCTAAACATACCCTACACTAACTAGTAATACAAAACTACTTAAACAAAACCATTTATTGGAAGACTGAAATAACTACCCTTTATTCTGAATATGCAATGATTTGCATGCATGATGGCAGCTAAGAAAATAGAATATATAGAGAAACATTCAATAGGTTGATGCACCAATTCTTGAAAGAGATAAACATATTCACTTACCTCCCCAGATAGATCATATTTAATGTTATTCAAGAGAGAAAAAGTGAGTTGAACATACTCTTGTTTAGCTTCTAGTGCATCTTCGATACCATCTTCAATTGTACCTTCATGTGCGAGTGCAAGATTAATCATTGGTGTTGCATTGTACTCCACACTGGCTAAATATCTGATTGGACAACCCCTTAAATGAACAAACCTTGGACTCTCCTTGGTGATCTCATGTTTGTAAAACAAACAAGGCACCTAATTACCCTCTTGCTTTACATACCCCTGCTCCAAATGATCACTCATTCCTTCAATGGAGGAAGGAAAATATCCAAACAAAAAGATGAATTCAGTTTCAACTAATACATTAGCTTGATGCTCTTTTATACACCAGAAAGGAAGTTGCACATAATCCTCATTATCACTCAAAGAAAGACATTCCAATTCAGGCTTGTCTTCTTCAATGAAGGAAGGAAAATGTTCAAACAATGAAGAAGCCTCATCCAAGTAGCTTCCAATTGGTATATCAACTTCCAACTCCTTTTCTCAATAGAAAGAAAGCTCCTCCAATTAGCTAGGACCTTGCAAATCAGGTTTGTGAAGAGTTTCTTGATTTAAAAGAATGGATTCCTCCTCAAGTTCACATTCCTCCTACTATTTCAGCACTTGTTCAAGCTCATGAACCTCATGTTCCAAATCACGAGTGACAACTTCTAATTCCTTTCCACCCAACTTGGAAAAAAATTGTTGAATTATGTCTATGCAAACCTCTTCAAAAAGCTCAACATTAGCCTTTTCAATTAAAATATTCTTGAATATATCAAATCTCTCACCTTGGAGGATAGTATCAGGTTCAGTTTTAGGCTCTTCTTCCCAAGTTAAGACCCCATTTTCTTGCTAATTGTCATCAATAAGAAACCCACCAATGTCTTCTTGTTGTTCATTTTGAACTATTCAAACATTAAGATCAGTTCCAACATCAATAGGGGAAACATTGGCTGAAACAATGTGAGATTCTTTTGAGAGGTCTTCTACTTCTCAATCATTTTCTTTTGTTGCTTTCTATATTCCTCCATAGCTAAATGCAACAAGTTAATATTACTAGTTTCCTCCAAGTTGAGTGAGTTGTGTTGGTTAAAGGTTTTCTCTTATTTTTCTTCTTGGATGCTAGAGCATGGTTTTGTTTGCATTATAGGTGAAGGAACCTCACAAGGTGGCAGAGATGGTCCTTTCCAACTTGGAATCTTGATGGTAGAAGGCTCATTGATAGGCACACTAAAGGGCTCAATTTTTTTCCTCTTATTTAAAGCTAGGGAGCTTATATTTTGAAACCTCCTCCTTCACCAGAAGAATCAACCTTATAGGAAGAGGTGAGCTGAAACTAGGAATGGAAAGGGCTGCCTAGGTTTCATACCTTTGTGCTTGATAATTTGAGTAAGCTCAACTACCTTGCACCTAAGCAGATAAAAAGTTCATTTTCTCCTCTTTGGTCGCTATCTCTCTCTCAAGAACTTTTTCAAACTTATTCCAACTCCTACTGTTGTGAAATAAGGCTTTTTTGCTTCTTGATGCTGACCAACATGCCATACATGTGTGAGAATGCCCTCCTGACATCATTAATTTTTATATGTTCAAACTTTTGGCTCAAAGCCCACAACACATGGTCAAACTGTTGGATCAATTCCAATACAGTCTGGTAAGGATTCTTTGGAGGTTGATTATGTAAATAGTCATGTTGGTTAGCATCAAAAACCTCTTGGGGTTGATTTTCATCATATATAATGGCTGATATAAAGGTTGAGTAGGAGTGGGAGGGTGGGAAACATGATGAAAATGCTGGTAATCTATTGTTATAGGGTCATTTGAGATTAAAAAAATAGGATTTTCTATATAAAATGGTTGGTAAAAGGACATATTTGCATGATTTTAATTGAATGGGGGTGAATATCGATTATATTGGTGATATCTAGACATTGCAAGAGGACAAAATGAAGCAAAAAAAGTATAGAAAGAATACCTCATTTAACTGCAGGTAATTGGACCACTGAAACTAGTTGATATAAATTTGGAGTCACCATGGTGTTGTCGAAACTGCCCCCAAAGGCTAATATTACTGAGAAAACACCTGATTTCTCAATATTTTGATGCTTCTCAATAATGCACTGGTACACAAAGTCACCATGATATGCTAATATTATCCTATAAAAGGCTTGAAACTTACTAGGTGCATATCAAAAACTAGTAATAAAATGTAATTTCTAAATTGTCTTAACTCGACAATCCCACTAGGTGTGCCAAAATTGTTATCTGCTGAAAATGCACCCTTTGTTGAACCTGTTGTTCAAAACTTATGAGAAAACATGAGAAGACCTCTAAATACATCGGTTACTTATAAATAGAGGTCAACCTCCAAAGAAGGACGACTTCCTAACTTGTTATCACCTAGCAACTACTTCTTTTTATAGAGTAAAGGGTAAGAAAGGAACATGAAAATGAAATCTAATCCTAAGGGTGATGCACTAGAACATTAGCTTGACTTATAAATAGATTAAACACACAAGCTCAAAAAAATTCAAAGTTTAACATACACAACTTAGTCTTATATGTGTCTTGCATAAATATTTTATAAGAAGGTTTTAATGCCTATACTTAGAAGGAAAGATATTTTCACAACTAGAATCACATGCACTTTTACACAACTTATAACCTGCAACATACACAATCCTCTGCAAAAGATGCTATCAATCAGACAAAACCACAAGGCAAAAGATAATCTCACAAGTAGCTTGATCAATCAAATAAGTGCACACACTAGAGAAAAAAAATTGAGAAGGTAAAGAACTTAACTTTGTCGATTCCCAAGGTGTCCTCTATCATACATGTCAAAATGAGTTATAAAGTCTTCTAGTCAGAGAAAGGACTGCAAAATCACTAACTCTCAAAACTGCATAGTAAGAACTCCCTCCAAAAAGAATCGCAAAAACAATATATCGATTTGCTCCAAGCAGTTCCACCCAAAAAGGGCCTAGAATCTTCATTTTCATAAGCCTCCAAAAATCCTAAAATCTAGCCACTAAATTTCATCCAAAAGAGCTCCAAATAGATGAAAAAGCCAAGCCTAACTTTTTCCAATATGATGACACCTCAAATTACCCTCAAAAAGCTCCCATTTTCTTAAAAAAGGAACTAAATGCTCCCTATATGCTCTCCTTGTGTTTGCAAACTTCCTCCAATCTCCTCTATATTCTTGGCATGTCATAAGGATAAGCATATCTTTATCATGACTTGGTCATATGAACACATGTTCCCTATCTTTGAATTAAAAAATAATGACTTAAATTTAAGGGATTTATAAAGCATCACTTAAACTTAGGCATTTACAATGTAAAACAATGCAAAAATAAAGGAAATCTATGTATTCGGTCATAGAATAAAAAACGAAAGGATTTTACCAAGTCAAAATACATATTACATGCTAAAGGAATACAAGGAAAAAATAATAGACAAGGTATAAGACATAAGTCTTAGCCCACGGTGGAAATAAGAGCATATTTAACCTAAAACATAAGGAAAAAATACACCCAAACTCTATCAGGGTACAATTAGGGCAAAAACCCTAAAGAAAAATTTGAGCCAATGAAAAAATAGGGAATTTCATTTTCTTTTCAAGCCATAGAGGAAAAACCACACTGCCATGAGGGTTTCACAAATGCTCTAGAGCTCAACATAAGTCTTCAAAGTTCGATTCTAAAGCTGCACAGAGTCATGTAAGTATGATTTGTTAAGAGATTTGGAAATTTCTCCATTTTGTAAAGCTTTTAAAAGCTTCAAACTACAACCTCACTATGAACTTTACTTCTTTTTTTTTTTCTATGTTTTGCTATGGCTGCCATGAACACAAACTATGTGAGATTTTTTGCTTGAAATACCTATGTTCAATGCCATTTTCTATGAAGTTATAAAGCAAACAATACTGGGTAAGCTCGATTTTTCACAAACCTATAAATTTTATGCATTTCAAAAGCTTTTCCATGTTGTTTTCATGTATTTATGAGTGGACACCTTTCTTTAATTTGGGATTCTCAACCTATTCTAAGTTTTCTACATTTGCGAGTTTTTGGGCTTCTACGTAGCCCACAACAATGTATTTTATAAACCCTATTTTTAACCAGGCTGAAGTTTTTTGTGGTCTTCACTTTACTTATGATTCTTGAAACCCTTATCCTTTCATGTATGTCTTCAGACATTTTTGCATATATCTGCCATTTTAAAGCCTTTTATGCATTTCTTACAAAAGAATGGCATTTTAGCCATGACCATACATTCTGTTGTAGATATACATTTCCTTTACTAATACTTGAGATACAATTTTTTCATTTTCTATATACTCCATGCATTTTACTCATTCTGCAAATCAAAGGATCTTTTCCATTTTAAAGGTCACAGTGCATGATTGAAATAGATTTCCATGAAATTTCTAAATTACATACACTTTTTGTACACTTTCATCTTCAGTAGCTTTTAAGAGTTGAACTAGAAATCTACTACCTTAGCTTTAGATGATAGTTTAGCTTGCCTTTGAAAAGCAATGTCACTATACTTTTAAATTATGATTCTCCCTTCATTTGAAAAAAATCACACTATGATGTACTTATGATGACACAATTTCTATATTCAAGTGAAGTATCTTGTTTCAGGCTCACTTTTGGTGGATCACTATTTCATTTTCAAGATGGTTTATCATTTCAAAGCAAATTCAAACTCATTATATCCACTATGTTTAAACTTGAAAGTGATAGAGGTTAGGTGCTACCTTATTTATTGAACAGTGAATCATTGCACCGTTTGTTACTTATCATGATACCTTGGCATCAAAACCTCATGAAGTATAAAACTACTCACTTTGGTTAGCTACATATGACCAACTCATGTACATATGTATGTGGGTAACGTTGTAACTTTATTCTTTGATATATGGCAGTCATTACGTGATGCTTCTATACCTTTCATGACTATCATACCTTACTAGGAGTGTTGCTCCTTTACTATGGCTGCCATCTCTGATTTGACTTTCAACCTTTGATATTAGGGCTGCCACTATCCTTAGCATTGTATCGTGGATTAATTATAGACTATGCTTTTGGCATGAAGACTATACTTAAATAATGAATATGACTGGAAATACCTCATATTGTAACTCCTTTGAACAAGTGTGTCATTTTCTTGATAGTGACTTCAAATAACTCATTGCCATAAATGATGAATATTTATTCAATGAAGAAGAAGAGGCTATTTGTATCTTGCATACATGGATCTAAAACCTACAACCATAATTTTTTATTTCCTTTTATGTCCCAATTTAATAATTATGTTATCATTCACAATAATGAGGAAAACTCACTATCACATGTGATGAGACAATTGATAAACTGGTAAATGTGACCTCTAACACTCACAACCATCATTATAACACAAGGGCAGCATGTTGGGCTCAACCCTTGCTAGAGCCACATTTTAACCCACATTCTAAAAACTAATAACTCAAAACAACAAAAAAAATTTCCTATATCTAAACATGGAGAAAACATATTGGAAAATAAAATGCATGTCTTAGGTGTGTATGTTGAACTGATGGTTTATGTAGACATCTAAGGTATGCATTTTATATTTAATGCACATTGAGATCAGCTTATACATGCATAGGTGAATGCTCATATAATGTTTATGATCCCTTAATGCTTAGAGAATTGCTCTAACATCATTGCTATTGCCAGATGTAGGAATTAGGAACAATGAGGAGCTAGGAGGGACAAGCATCTTGGGGCAACAACAAAAAGAAAGAGAACACTGAACCAATAATTCAGGCAATGATTGGTCACTCTCCTTATATGCACATTTTCTTTCATATAATTATTCATGTATATTCTTTTCTTTATGTATATTGAATAAGTTAGTCTCATGACTTGTGTGAGACCATGAACATTTAAATCATCAATAAAGATGATTTTTTCATAAAAGATCTGTATAAATCTCTTCTATGTTACATACATATGTTATAATGCAGTAATTTGTTACTCATGAAATCTTTGAATTTCTATTTATGTAATAGAATGTAATGAAGGAAAGGGATAAGAAATGTATCTTTTTTTATGTTTTGAATGAAAAAATCTACTTGAATGACCTATTAGTGAAATTTGGGTAACAATACTATCTTCAACTCTAGAAGCATTCTCCAAGGTGGCCTAAAGATCCTTCAATTTACAAATTCAAATTTGGTCATCTAATCAAAATTCCCACGGTGGATAAGAATGTGAGAGGACCAATTATATATTTAATTAGGACCCAAACAACATCTTGGATCAATCATGTGCTTCTTGAATTCAATGCAAAATATTTATGTAATGTGTAGACACCAAGTCGACAAAACCTAATGAAAACACAAATGATATTTCAAGTACACTCATCTCTCATAAGATGATCACATGTGAATCACTCCACATGCTTCACCAGACATTTTACCATCTCTAAGAAAACTTCAAGTACATTTGTAGGAATTGCAACAATCATCATTTACATAATATTCTTTAGCAGTCCAACCAGACCAACTAGCAACACACATGAGCTCTGGAGTAGGTCTTCCAGAGCACCCAATCATAAACACATTTGTTAGAACACAAAAAAAGTCAATATGAATCATCTCCTAGATTTGCAAGATCTGAAACAAAAGACCAGAAGACTATGTAGCTAAAACATTTCTCCCAGTCCACAATCAAATAATTATGTCAAACAAGTTCAGACACTGGTGAACACATCTTTCATTCTCCACCAATCCAAAAGCTAAAACTCAATATATATTATTCATTGAAGCTCATGAACAATACCACAGATCCACACATACATAAGATCAACACAGAAGAAATGCATAGCACAATACCAGAGCACACTTAGAACACACACTCAACACTTCCTTCATTATTTCTTAATTTTCTCAAAATAACTTGGCAAAAACACAACTACAACTTCATAAATGTAGCTCCATGTACTATAAAAACTTCTACAATATCTCAACTATACAAGTACCATCTGCAATCAACTTGAACTGTGTTGACATCAATGACAACATTAATGAAAACACCACCAAACACATCCATACTTGCAACAATCTCCCACTTTGTCATTGATGGAAACACATAATGTGAAAAACCATCAAAGACAACATAAAAATTATCCCACTTCTTGTTCTCTCTTCTCCTTCACATTAGACAACCTACATAAGCAATTATACACTCTCTTCTTCTTTTAATTTTTTCACACGACTTTCTCTCCCCGTTTGACATCAATGGAAAAGGAAATTTTGCATAAAAACTCTTGTCATATAAAGTTGTATTCACTCCCCCTTAGGAGTGGACCCACATCACATACTACAACAATGTACCTCTCTACTCCCCTAAGGAGTAGACCATTATCATCAGTCTAGATCAAAAGAATATGTGAGTCCACTAGACTGATGCACCTCCATGTGCATTAGTTCAAGGAAGGAAGGGAAGTAACCCCTAACTTCTCCTTCAGATACTCAAAAGTATCCTTCAGAATTTCCATAGTGAATATGTCAACAATTTGTTCCTTGGTAGGTAAATATTCAATTCTAATTTCATTTTGCAACAGCTTCTCCCTCAAGAAGTGATACCTGATAGATATCTTCTTTGTCCTAGAATGCATCACTAGGTTCTTTGATATGTTTATTGCACTTGTATTTTCACAAAATATAGATATAGGCTCATCACACATCACACCTATGTCCTTCAAGGTTTGCTTCATCCAAACTACCTATGTATAGAAAGATGTTGTTGCAATATACTCAACTTCTATAGTGGATAAAGAAACTGAATACTGCTTCTTACTCAACCATGAAACAAATCTTCCTCCAAGGAAGAATACACTACCACTTGTACTCTTCTGATCATCTATACAACCAACCCAATCTGCATCAGTGTAGGAATTCAAGGTGAAATCAATATCCTTTGGATACCATATCCCATAAACTGGAGTTCCTTTAAAATATCTAAATATCCTCTTCATAGATATAACATGTGCTTCCTTAGGTTCTACTAGAAATATTGCAACTAAACATACTACATGCATGATATCTAGTCTAGTAGTAGTAAGATATACCAGTCAACCAATCATAGATTTGTACATGCTTTGATCAACTTTAGTAGATTCATCATCCTTACTCAGCTTACATCTAGTTACCCTAGGAGTACAGACCAGTTTGGAGTCATGAATTCCAAACTTCTTTAACAATTCCTTAACATACTTAGATTGTGAAATGAATATCCCTTTATTAGTTTGATTTACTTGAGTCCAAGGAATAAATTCAACTCACCAATCATAGATATTTCAAACTCTTTTTTCATCTCCTCTAGAAATTTCTTACACATACCTTCATTTCCACCAAAGATAATGCCTTCAACATATACCACAACTATCAACATTTTTTTTTTCTCAACTTTGAAGTATAGATTGCTATCTAGAGACCCTTTATTGAATCCTTGTTGTGTCAAGTATCTATCCAACCTTGCATACGAAGCTCTAGGAGCCTGTTTAAGTCCATATAGTGCCTTCTTCAACTTGCAAACCATGTCTAGTTTTTCCAATAGTTTAAATCCTTCTAATTTCTCCATATATACTTCTTGCAATTCTCCATTCAGAAATGTAGACTTGACATCCATCTTGTATACTTTGAAGTCTTTATGAGCTAAAAATGCTAAGAACATCCGAATGGCCACCATTCTTGCTACTGGTGTAAATGTCTCTTCAAAATCTATTCCTTCAACCTATGAATAACCTTTGCACACAAGTCTTGCTTTATTTCTTACCACTTCATCATCTTCATTCAGCTTATCCCAAATACCAATTTTCAACGAATTATATTCTTTTTTATAGGTCTAGGGACTAGTTCCCATGTCTCATTCCTCTCTATCTTCTGCAATTCCTCTTTGATTTCTCTAATACAAATCTCATCATTACATGCTTCACTCATAGTCTTTGGTTCTATCTTAGAAAGTAAACACAAGCTTACCTCAACCACTTTGCTTCTTGTCTTTACACCTTCACTTATGTCTCAAATTCTCTGTTCCTTTGGATGATTTCTCTATACATATTTAGGAGTCTTAGGTGAAAATTATGGAATCTCCTCTTCAACATTTTTTTATTTCTCCTCATTTTCTTCTTCTCAACAGATAGGATCATTTGGTTCAACTTTAGTTATCTCAACTAGTCTATGCATAGCTTCATCAACCTTTACATTAGCACTTTCAACTATTTTCTTCAATATTTTATTAAAGAATCTATATGCCTTTTTGTTATTTTAATATCCAAGAAATATTCCTTCATCACATCTAGCATCAAACTTTCCAAGATTATCATCATCCCTTTTAATGTAAAATTTTCTTCCGAAACACTTTAAAGTATTTAATAGTAGGATTCTTACTAGTCCATAATTCGTAAGGATTCTTAGTGTTGTTACCTCTAATATGAACTCTGTTAAGAATGTAAACAATAGTGTGGATTGATTCTCTCCATTACACATCAAGAACACTTTCTTCTTTCATCATAGTTGTGGTAGCCTTTGGAATAGTCTGGTTCTTCCTTTCCACAATTCCATTATGTTGAGGAGTTGTAGGAGTAGAATAATGTCTCTTTATGCCATGTTCTTCACAAAATACATTAAACTCACCAGAAGTAAATTCTCCGGCTCTATCAGACCTTAAAAATTTGATTCTCAAGTTTACCTGATTCTCTACTCTTGCCTTGAATACCTTGAATCTATCAAGAGCTTAAGTTTTCTCTCTAATAAAAGTAACCCATGTCATCCTAGAGTAATCATCAATCAAGATCGTAATGTACCTATCCATGTTAAGGATTTTGGTTCTTGTAGGACCACAGAGGTCTGTATGAATTAATTCCAACATTTCGGTAATTGATTATTCCTTTCCTTTAAAACTGCTTCTTGTTTTTTTTCCCAACAGATGACCTCTATAAATTAAATTTAAAGGATTTGTGATTCTAGGTAAATCTTTGACAACTTCCTTAGAACTAATCCTAATCATATTGTCAAAATTTACATTTCCCATCTTTCGATGTCATAAGGACAACTTTCATTAATTTGAGAAACAAAAAACTGACCATCACCACTCTTAAGCTAATAGATGTTTCCATGAGTTCTTCTTCATGTTGCTACCATAGTTCTAGATCCTTTTTTAATCTCACAAGTGTTATCCTAAAACACAAGCTTAAATTCGTTACTACACTTTTTTCCAACACTTAAGATTATGTCTTAAACCCTTAACATAATAGACATCATCAATATTATGTTTTCCATCAAAACAAATTGTTCCTTTACCAACAATCTTAGCACTAGAATCATCTCCAACCATAACTATTCCTCCATCATAATTTTCAAGTTTAGTGAACTTACTCTTATCTCCATTCATATGATTTGAACACCCACTATCAATTACCCAAAATTCTTCATCATGTCTAGCATGAAAAGAAATCACCAAAGTACCTTCCATCTCTTCCATGTTGCTCTCCAGACCAAATTCCTTTGCACATATTCGATGCTTAAGAGATACAACTTTATTTTCTAGGCCTATAAATAAAAATACATTTTTATCCTCCTCAGTATTAGACTCATCATCATAAATTATTGCATCTTCTTTGACATATTACAATTTCTTGAACTTCTTATCCTTCTTTTCTCTATGATTATTATTATTATCCTTGTTCTTCTTGTGTGTAGCTCTATTAGGACATCTTGATGCATAATGACCAATATTTCAACAAATAGAACACTTAAAGGGAAACATACCTTTTTATTTACCAGTACCTTTCTTCAATTTCCTTGTGAACTTTTCTTCCAACTCTTCTAAACCATTATCATCCGAGTCATCTCCTATCTCCATTTCTCTAAAGGTTGTTCTAGTTTTCTCCTTATTTCTTGCAAATTTTCTCATCTCGAATGTAGTCAAGATAGTAAATAGGTGCTCCTTAGTAAATACCTTTGGATCATATGATTCTTCAATAGCAGAGACTTTGTCACTATAATTCTTTGGTAGGGTCATCAAGATATTCTCAATTATATCTTCATAAGGCATGGTACTACCATGATTCTTGATCTCATTTGATACAAGTTTAAATCTCTAATAATAGCTTGCAATATCTTCACCCTCTTCCATTCACAAGTTCTCAAATTTTTTCTTAGCTGTTAGCTTCCTTGAAAATTTTATTCTATCATTTCCTTCACAAATGTCTTTCAATTTTTCCCATACTTCACGAGTAGTTCCTAAATAAATAACTTTTGTCATTTTAGTTCTAGATAGAGAAATGAAGATAGCATACCTTTCTTTTTCATTCTCCTCATAAGTTGCAATCTCTTCTATAGAGGAAGGACCAATAGATGGTGCAACATAATTTGTCTCCACAACTTTCCAGGTCTTAAAACCAAGAGAAACTAGATAACCTCTCACTTGTTCTTTTTAGTCATTATTATCAAATCCATCAAAAATAGGGATTTTCAACTTGTGCTCCATTTGATCCGCCTCAATCGGTTAAGCTTTTCACCGAGGAACCAAAGTTCTGATACCAATTGTTGAAATGCATAAGACAACTAAGAGGGGGATGAATTAGTTGTATCAAATTTCTCTACTTCTAACCTTAATTAGTTCTTTTTTAATCCAGTCTATTATAAAGTGTAAAAATGAAATACAAATAATAGAAATAAAACACTAGAGAAACTAGATTTTCATGGAAAACCAAATGAGGGAAAAACCACGGTGAGGATTAGCTCACAATATAGTAATAATGCAATACCAGATACAAAGGCTCACTACCTACAATAGGACTCACTATCTAGAATGGGGCTCACTGCCTATAGAAAATAAATGATAAATAAAGATCCACCACAAAGGTTCCACACATTTGTAGCTTTATCAGAAGATTGTAAACACCATCAACTCACTGCTTTCAAGAATCTAATGCATCAAAGCAGTGCTACCTTGATTCACTCTTACACACTTTTATTTTTGCACTTTTTCACACACTTCACTTGCTTGCTTGATTTATTCGATTGATATTCAATTTGAAACATCTTGATTTTCTTTTATACCCTCTTCAACCATAGAAGCATTCTCCAAGGTCAGCTAAAAATCCTTCAATTTAAAAATTCAAATTATATTGGCTACTCAACATTCTCGCAGTGGAGAAGAATGAGAGGGGACAAACCACACATTGAATTAGGACCCAAATAACATCTTGGATCAATCACACACTTTCTTAATTCAATGCAAAATATTTATGTAACGTGTAGACACCAAATCAACCAAACCAAATGAAAACGCCAATGATCTTTCAAGTACGTGCATCTCCAACAAGATGATCACATGTGAATCACTCAACATGCTTCACTAGATATTTTACCATATCTAAGAAACCTTTAGTTACACCCGCAACAACTACAACAATCTTCATTCACAAAATATTCTTTAATAGTCCAATCAAACCAACTAGCAACACATGGAAGCTCTAGAGTAGGTCTTCTAGAGTACCCAATCACAAGCACATTTGTCAAAACAAACAAGACATCAATATGAATAATTTCCCAGATCTGAAAGATCTAAAACAAAACACTAGAAGACTATATATATCCAAAAAAAATCTCCCAATCCACAAACAAATAGTTATGTCAAACCAGTTCACACACTAGTGAACACATCTTTGATTCTCCATTGATACAAAAGATAAAAATCGGGATATATTATTCATTGAATCTCATGAACAATACCACAGATCTACATAGGCATAATATCAATACAAAATAAATGCATAGCACAATATCGGAGCACACTTAGAACACACACTCAACACTGCCTTCATTATTTCTTAATTTTCTGAAAAGCACTTGGCAAAAATACAACTTCATAAATATAGCTCCATGTACTCTAAGCACTTATACAGTATCTCAACTAGACAAGTACCATCTACAATCAACTTGAACTATGTTTCCATCAATGACAACACCACCAAACACATCCATACTTGCAACAACATTTAGGGTTTCTCATATTTTCTTTGGCATTGAATATTTTTTTCTTGGATGATTTAAAAAATAAAAAGTGCATTGTTCATCATCCTGATTGCATTTAGGAACATTACTTTTACATTCCAAATTGAAAAAAAATTGCATTCACTTTAGCATCGAATTGCTTGTCACTAGTCACTTTTTCTTGCATTCATTTCCACAATTTTCTATTTCCAAACATCAAGTCCCTAGGTAGGAAATCTAGGAACACTGTTAACATCTCAATTTTTTTTGTTTTTTCTGAAGATAACCTTCACTGGGACAAGAAAGCCCTTCCTAGCATCTTAGTCCCTTTGTGGGTTTTTGGCTCAAAACCTTGTTTGAGTTGTGTGCTATCTATTTTAGTTCTTGTAACTTCCAAATTCCTTCTGTAGGAATAAGACACTGTTGATGGTGTCTTAGTCCCTATTGAGTTTGACGCTATAGTTTCCAGTGTTAAATTTTCTTTTATGCATTTCTATTTGTTGTCATTGGTTATCTCTTTTAGTGGGTTGACTTTCTCTGTCATACATTTCACTAAAAAGTGCTTCATTTGATGCATTGCTCAATTCAAAATTTGCATTTACAACATTTCATCCTTCAGATCATTTCATATTATAATCAATAACTTACCTTGTTTCCAATCTGAAAATTGCATTTAAACATTTCACTTTAGGTCATTGTGTTGCACTTTCCTTACTTTTCCATGATAGCATGTTTTCTTACAAGATATGTGGCTTTGATATGTTCAAAAATGGATTGCATAAGTACAAAATCCACTCTTATGAGTTCAATTTTTATTACACCAATGATATCATTAAGACACATGTTAATCATCAAACCATTGACACAATCCTTAATATTACATTGCACATTGGTGAGGATGGTAGTGTAGACAATCATAAAAATCATACTTGTTCTTCTTCCAATACCTCTCCTCTTAGTTATGAAGGTATCTTGGTGAAAGAAGATACAAGCATTGAGAGTCTTGATTGTCCCTCTCCTTACCCTCCTTTGGAAGAAATTAGAAAACAAGAAGATGGGATCATAGAAACATTTCTAAACATCAACTTACCTAGTCTACATTCACCCCTTTCTTGTGAGAATGTTTTAGCAAAAGAGGATGATATCATAGATTGCCATGACAATCAAAATTTACCTTCTCTTAATATCCCTCCTTAATGAAAATGGAATAGGTTCGTGTTAGAAGAAGCACCTATTGAGAGTCATGAGAATCTTATCCCTCCCTTCCCTAATGCTCTCACCATTTGGAAATATCTATTTAGAAAGCATGAAAATAATATTTGTTTGTATCTTGATGCCTCCCCTACCTATGATGAAGCTACTATACAAAATGTAACCATGGAATGTGATGAACATCTTACAAGCTCTCCTACTAGGGTTGATAGTATGGCACAAGAGAATGAGACCTTAGAAAAAAATGCTAATCAAATAGATCCTTCTTCTAATAAAAAGGAAAATCCAACCATTGATAACTCCCTCACTTGCAGTGAAGTCATTTTAGAAGAAACAACCTTTGAAGGTCATGAACATTTTGTATGTATTTCTCATCAAAACACTCCTACTAGGGAAGATATCATGGTGCAATAAAATGAAAACATTGACAATAGTAATTCCTTAGATGAATATTATGAAGTAGCATTAGACTCCTCTTCACTAAGAGATCATGAAAATAAGGATAGTTCTTATGAGGTTATGCACATTAGATACCCCTTGGAGTACTCTCCCAATCCTAATCTTATCATTTATCCGCCCTCTCACAAACCATAGGTTGTAAACAAAACTATCCTTATCCTCGAACCACCTAAAAAAAATGTTTTGCAGCAATTGAGTTACAATACCATTGCTCATACGTACAACACTAGGAACAATCCACAACCAAGAAAAAAACATTCAACATCCCTCCCTTTGCCTAATCCTATTTTTCCTAGTGCTCCCCATTTAACATCGCATAGTGGGAAGGAGTGTGATCTTGTTGAAAACTTTAAGAATACTCTTGCAAAGATATACCTATGGGACTTAATTTAGAATTCACCTAATTATCACACTATGCTTCAAACCGCCTTGCAACAAGTTATGGTTCCCTCTAGTTCAAATCTGAATGACATAGCAACCATGATTCAAGGAATAAATGCTAACATTATTTTCCAAACAAGTGAGCGCCCTGCTTTGGAAGTGCAAAAATAATATGATCCTTTCATGATCATAGCTCAATACAATACCAAAGGGATAAAGTGAAACCTTGTCGACAATGGCTTAGCCTTAAATGTGTGTAGTGCAAACCTTTTGGATAAGCTTGGCATTGATAAACTAAAAATTCAACTTGACTCTTTATCTATTAAGGGATTTGATAATGCGGGAAAGAAATCACTTGGTGTAATCACTTTACCTATTACAGCTTGAAAGGTTACCTTACAAACCCCGATCCATGTTATGCCTCATGATATTTTGTACACTCCTTTTAGGAAAACCATGGATACATGAGTTGCATGTTGTGCCCTCTACCATTCATTGTATCATGAAATATGTCTACAATAAAAAAGTTTATACAATCAAAGTCAATCTTGAACCATAAAGTTGTTTGAACATTGAGAAAGATAAAGAGAATCCTTTAAAAAAATTGACACCAACTACACAAGTGGAACCCATGCAACAAAAATATAGAAAAATGCATTGAGAAAATCGAGAAGCTATTTGAAGATGATTGGGGTTCCTTAGATTTTGAACATACATTCATGGGAGAATACAAGATCATAAGCAAAGATTTAGACAAGGGAAAGGAAAAAGTAGTAATGTAAACACAAAACATAGAAGACCATTCAAAATAATCCACCTCAACGACTTTAGGAAAAAAGACAACAAATTCCACAACTAACTTTGATGAACTTAATCATGAGAAACCACCGAATCCAAAAGAAATGAAAAAGCTTTATGGAAAAGGTTACAAACTTATGAAACAACATGGTTGCAGTGGAAAGGGATGTGCTGCTAGAGAAAAAGGTGTTTGTGTCCCCATAGAGCCACACATGCAAGAAAAGACTATTGGTGTTGATTATTTCCCCTCAAAAGAAATAAACAAGCCTTCACTTCATTTTTAGGGGTACCTAATTCCTCTAATTGATACTGATTTTCACTCTAGAATTTTTCTTATCGGCTCACCCAAGTTGTCTTGCACTAAGTGGCAGTAAGGGGCTAAGTGGCCTTGTCCTCATATGTCACCTATTGTTGTCTCTTTTGGCTAGTTGATAACCTTTCATGTATATGTGAAGAGCAAGCTTAGGTATGTGGACAACATGCCTCAAGTGGGCTCGCATGTGACATACTGAGTTATGAATTTTGGGGGAAACCCCTTCTCTTCTCATGATGTATCTTATTGGAAAGATATGACTTGGGATAAGGATTTCCAAGTAAGCTCTCATGTCTTCTTCTACTTTAAAAAAATTTCTCATAGGAATGGTGTTAGCAACCACTTTAAAGTGGGGATATACATTGACACTCATGTTTCATTATGTAATATTATTTCTTCTTGTGATGCATTCTTTTCTTGGTGGTGTCATTGGTCTTGATTTCCTTCGAGAGAATGATATATCTTTGACTTTTCCTCTCTTGGAAATGTTAAGAACAATGTTCCCTAAGATGAGACCTTGTTGTTGGCTTTCAATTGTTTTGTGGTTTGTCCTTGATGTCAAAATTGATGTTAAAATTGGTTTGATACAATTATTTCATATTCAGTGATTCACACTTATGCAGTCACATGATGTTTATAGTTGGTTCATATTGATGGTGACATATTTATATGTTGATGACTCATGATGCTTTGATGGTTTGATATTCATGGCATATGATGCTTTACACAGTTGATTTTATTTGGCACATGAAGATCTTATCTTTGATAGGATCCTAATACATATTGATAATATTGATACATGTTGATGCTAATAGTATTTATAAATCATGTTGACATGATGCATTCTCATATTGCTTGATATATTATTTGTAGTTACATGTTACTATTATAGGTCAATGGTTTTCTTTCTCAAAGACTACATACCACAATGATTGCCACATGTATATTTAGTAGGGGTAACATTCAATTCAAGTTGACTAATGCTTGGCATTATTATTCTCTATGATTTCATATCATTTGGCTTAGTTTCTATGTTGTCATAATGATGCAAATTTTGTGCATATAATTTCAACATTCATAGTTTGGCATATTCATTTGATATTGGCATAGTTGGATTAATTACTTGATTGGTATCTTGATTTTTCATTTGTTGGTGCTCAGTTCACTTTGATATGGTTAGCATTCTATTCAGTTCTACTATCTTTGGCTGGACTTTTCTTTCCTACTATCTTTGGTTGGACTACTCTTATGGATACATGTGTAGTTCATGATCATGTTTCAGTGATATATGGTTGTTTGGAAAAAGTTTCAAAAGATCCATTATTGATCATAGGATTATTCTATGATCATGGAAGGCTCAATTGATGATCATGCGATAGGTTCTTTGATTCATATTGAATAAATGGTGGCACATTTTCATTATGAGAGGTTGCATGGTTCGTTTTTTTTTTGAAAATTTAATTAATGACTTTACATAAGCCATTTGTGATAGATTTACTTCTTTACATAATCTTTGCATATTCCCTTTTCAATCTCATTTCGAGAAATGGTAGAAATCCATGCTCAAATAAACAATGAAAGTTGTGTAAATCATCAAAACTCTTGAGCTCAAACTCGAGTAACCAAAACAAAAAACATAGTTATCTATAACTGCTTTTTGTTGCAAACTAAAAACCATTTCTCAATCTTCATTTCGAAATGAAAAAGATATTGACAAGATTTTACCTCATTTTATGTTGACTAGATGACAAAGAGAAATCTCATACAATTCACCAAGAATACCTTCATTTCCAACTATGACACAAACAACTATCTTGCAACTTCTTCCTTCATTCCAGGTAGTTTGAACAAGAGTTCACCAAAGTCTCAATACTATCTCTGCAATTTTTGGATGGCGGCTAGGATTTTTCAACTATATTTTACACTTACCTTTGTCAAACAAAACAATCATTTGGAGTCTGAAGAAAACAAAATGAATATGTTTTTAAAGTCTGAGATACCTATAATGTTTTTGATGCCAAGTCAACCTATCCACATGTTCATTATTGTCCACATGAGTCATGAATACCTCAATTTCATTCTCTGCCCTTGTCAGTCAAAATGCACTATGGATTTGATAGTCGACATTGGTTATCAGATTGCCACTATGTTAGTTTGTGTTAGCCCAATCATAAATTATAAAATACTTTGTTTTGGTGAGTCGAGGGAAGAGAATGAAATTGAGGTATTTGGGACTCATGTGGACAATAATTAACATGTGGATAGGTTGAGTTGGCATCGACAACATTATAGGTATCTCAAACTTAAAAAATATATTCATTTAGTTTTCTTCAGACTCCAAATGATTATTTTTTTTGACAAAGGGAAGTGTAAAATATAGTTGAGAAACCCTAGCTACCATCCAAAAATTGCAGAGATAGTATTGAGACTTTGGTGAACTCTTATCCAAACTAGCTAGAATGAAGCAAGAAGTTGCAAGGTAGTTGTTTGTCTCATAGCTAGAAATGAAGGCATTCTTGGTGAATTGTATGAGATTTCTATTTAACATCTGGTCGACATCAAATGAGGTAAAATCTTGTCAATATCTTTGTCATTTCAAAATGAAGATTGAGAAATGGTTTTTCAGTTTGTAACAAAAAGCAATTACAGATAACTATGTTTTCTATTTTGGTTACTCGAGTTTGAGCTCAAGAGTTTTGATGATTTACACAACTTTCATTGTTTATTTGAGCATGGTTTTCTACCATTTCTCGAAATGAGATTGAAAAGGGAATATGCAAAGATTATGTAAAGAAGGGTCTCTGGTATTTTTCTGGATGTATCAATGCAAAGGAGAGATGTCATGAGTACTCTTTAAGAAAAATAGAAAGTTGTTCTATATTGAAAATTTGCTTATTATTTGAGAAGATGTTGATATACAACATTCTTTAATGGGCTTATTGAAATCTTTCACATTCTTCTATTGTAATTCTAGGGTTGCAAAATCTGCACTTCTAGGGTTCTTATAGGATGCTATAACTGTGATAGATTAAAAGGGGTTAGTGCTCTTTGGAATGGGTGTTCCTAAATCTGTAAAGGATTTGGTGCTCCTATTGAAGTTGGTGCTTCAGAATTTTTGGTGTTGAGTTGATTCTCCACCATTGTAATAGAGTTGGTGCTCTTTTGAATGAATAAAAAGATTAATTTACGAGTGGTTTTTAATACCCCAAGAGGGTTTTTCCACTTATGAAAATATCGTGTTAAGTAATGAAATTTGTGCATTCCATTTTTTAGTCCATGTGCTTAAACGTATATCTTTCTCATTTCAGTCACATGTTAGTACAGATACTCCAATACTTGTATAAATGTCTAAATATTTCATAAAAATGTTCAAACATCTGCATAAATTTATGTGAAAATAAAGCATTGAAAAAGAATTGTTCAAGCAGTATAATATGAACAATTACAATTATGCTTTGACATGGTTAAGTAAAGTCTGTGATTAGTCATTTTGTTGTTAAAGTTCGTTGACCTGTCCATGTTCACCTACAATTAAAAGGTTACATAAAATTGTTTCAAGGTCTTAGTTCAAGTTGGTCTTAGTTGAAGTTATAAGTCAAGAGAAAAAAATTATAATACTCTGATTCACCTCCCCCTCTCAAATTATTCCATCTTCCAACAATTGGTATCAGAGCGCAAGGTCCTTGTATAGGTCTAATCAACCTAGGATTGATTTTGGTCTAGGAAGTTTGTCAGATATGTCACAAGTTCGAGAAGGTATATCTATCTGTTTGTACATTCAATGTGTTTTGTGAATACATATCTGATTTCAATTGATATTGGTGTAAAGATCTACACTTTTACATAAGCCTAACCAATTTAAGTTCAACCAAGTTCTTGATAAGAGGAGTACTATGGGTAAGTGCAAAAGAAACAAAATTGAGAAGAAAAACATTTGTGTCAAGTCTGGTGAAGTTTTATCTCAAGAAAAACCCCTGCCAGTTAATACTAAATGTGATCCTGTAGTTGGAAAAGAAGAAATTCACTTAGTAAATGAAAATGAATATGAAGGTGATGAATTTGAGGTTGACTTGGAGGAAGAACTACTTGTTACCTTAGATGAACTTAAGAGGCTTAGAAAAGAGAATTATGATCTTAAGGTATGCCTACAAGGAAGTGTCAATGTTAATAAAGTTGTAATACAAGATCATAATGATGATAAAAAGATTATTGAATTTTTGAAAGCCCGAATGGTTGTTACGAAAAATACTGAAGAAAGATTGGAAGCCAATTTAAAAGTAAAGGACGAGTTGTGTATTAAACTAGAAAATGAGGTTGCTTCATTAAAGATAAATTTAGATAATTCCTTGTTAAAAGAACTAACTCTTAAATATGATATGAGTATTAGTCAGAAAATTGAAATTGAAGAATGTAAGAGGATAGCAGATGTTGTAAGGTCTGATTTGGAGGTTAAAAATATTGAATTTCTAAAACTTGAAGGAAAAGTAGTTGGATTAAGAAAAGAGCTTAAAATTTTCAAGGTTCAATCAGATAAAAGTTAGAAATTTGAACATAGCACTAATTTATTGAATGAGATGATCAGCATATAAAAGCATTTTAAAGATCCTATAGGAGTGGGATATGAAGTTGGAAAAATCTCTGCAAAAGAATCTAAACATGAGATAGTGTTTGCTACTATAGATGGAAAGAGGTTTACAACTAAGAAAGCACCAAGAGTGAAGGTTGATATTGGTCACCATATTGCTACTGCTTAGACAAAAAATAAATGGGTTGATGAAAGGATAAAAAGACCATCAAGATCTCAATAAATATCAGGTATAACCACTCTCAATTTCATGGCTATTGTTATTATTGTAATGCTTATGGACATAGAGCAAGAAATTGTACAAGAAATTTTTAGGTGAATAAAAATCATAATCATGTGAAGAATGTCAAGAGAGGTTCATACAATATGTCTAGAAGAAATTATCCTCTCTTTGGTCTAGACAACACTATTATATGTTATAGTTGTAATGGGTTTGGACAGAAAGTACAATGGTGTAAGAAAAGTTTGATAAAGCCTTCTAGGGACTATATGTTCAAACAAAAGGAAAAGAATACCTTGAGTAAGGAGAAGACAAAGACTATACAAGTGTGGAGAAGAAAGAGAAATCAAGATGACAAGAAGAATAATTAAGATGAATGTGTGAAAACTCCTTGTGCACTACTTGCACATGTAGGTATTGAGAAGAAGAAAAGACTCAAGGGGAGTCTATTATGATAACACATTTTACCCCTATGAAGTCAAGAATGAGGTATGAGAACATGTATTAGCTTTGGTGGTATAAGAAGTAAAGAAAAGGTTTGTAAATGTCAATATTTCACTATGATTATTCTGGTTGAATTGATTATGAAGGTCTGCATATGATGTTGAAGGTTTAGGTGCTGATTTGATGGGTTTTTTTTTTTTATTTCCTATCATTCAGGCAACAAGAAGGATTAAGCCATTGAATATTCTTGTATCATGATTTTATAAAGTTTTTCTCACCATCTTTTATGTGTTTTCCACTGACACATTCATTGCAATAATTCAAGTTTGAAAGTACAATGACTTATATGGCAAGTTTGATGCTTTGATGACTTAATTCATAAGGTACAGAGAACAGTAATCAAGTTTGCATCTTGTACACACAATATCTTGAACTAAGAATGATGGAAATAGTCACAATGGACAAAAAAGGACTATGAAGTCTTGAAAGCAAGCATATCATAACAAGTAGTGGTATCATAGGTTATTTTTTTGAGTGATATCAATTAATTCTTTTTCTTTCTTGGCTCTTAAACATAAAATACCTAAGCACTATGATTTCTTGATGTGCATACCATTCTATTTATCCTTCAGTGAGTTCATACTACATCAAGCTTCAATACAGGGGTGTTTATGAGTTGATGCTTTAGCCAAGGTTTGACAGTGACTGAGACTGTGTTGTTTTTTGTAACAACCTTGGATAGTTTTTGGTGTGAGCTCTACAAAGTTAGAAGGAACTCTTAGCATAGTGGATGATGTATTTGCATGTTGCTGATGATAATAGTATATGCATTGTCCTTCTCAACAAATATGATCTTGTATATTATCAAGATTCATGGGATTTATGAATATTGTTTGGGTATGTGCAGGATCATCATGGAAAAAATAGGCCCTGAAGTAGCAATAAAATTCAGAAAAATCAGAGTTAGGAAATTTGACGTAAAAAAATGAATAAGTTATCTATATTATTTCAAAAGTATGTAAGAATAGAATTTGTACAAAATTGAATTTAGTTTCTAAACTACTAGGTTTATTTTTAAAAGAAAAAAATCTATTTGGTGAAAATTAGAAATTTCAATGTAGTAGTATTTAAATTTCAAGGAAAAAATAAGAAGTAGGTGTTTATCTGACCACCCTAACCACATTAAAATGATAATGTTTTCTTATAATATTTTAGATATAAGTAGAGGACTCATGTCTCGATGTCATGCATATTTGTTTGTAATTTTTTTCCAAGTAAATAATTAATTATGAATTTTTAATTACAACTTTTAAAAAATATAAAACTAGTATGTGTGACTGCCTTAACATGGTCAAAACTTCATGAAATTAAAATTTTCTTTTTTCAATCCTACAGTATATGAAGCATAGAATGTGAAGCATGTTTCAGATTCAAAAAATGTGATACCGTTTAAAAGCTATAATTTTTTTTCAATCAACCTATCAATCAAGACTTTAGTAGTAATTCAAATAGAAAATGAATACTAATTATTTATTAAATTCAAAGTAAAGCATAATTTATATTGGTGGAAATATGGGAATCTCCTTTAAAAACCCTTCTCTTTTCATCAATTTTGGGTAAAAAAAAAGTCATCAGCCACATGGGCCATCATATCACTTACATATCACCACTTTTTGGCCCATCATGATCCTACACATACCCGTTTGTAAGAGTGATAGTGATGGTAGTGGATCTTTGTTGACATGGTGTTTTTAATGGTGGCATTGCAGTGAAATTTATCAATTGTAAATGGTTGCAGCAGTATAGAATAGTGAAGTGTATTAAAGTGCTTAGAAGTGAATTATCATGTAGTCATAGTAATTGGTTGCTAGTGACTATGTTAGCATTCTTTGTCCTTATTTATGCTACTATGATTTCATTCTTATGAAATGTGATAGTGTGTAATTACTTTATCTTTGAGAGAGAGATAGTGTTTTTAATTTGAAGAAGACCTTGCATGATGCTTAGTGGCAGAGGGAGTCAGTGTTATGAGGTTTGGATTTCCTTGCTTGATGGTATGTATGCTTATCTGTTGTGTCTTTCAAAGGAGAAAAGTATATCAGGTAATGATCAATTATCTATTTTTCTTGTGGTGTATGTTTGCAGTGAGAACAATGGTTTGTGTTTTGACAATGTATCTTGATAATAGTGAGATTAGCTAACAGTATATTGGCAGTATAATGGTTTATATCAATCTAGTGGACAATATTTTGGCAAAGGAAAGTTATTGCCAAAGATACATGGTGTGTTTGTAGTATTCTTTTGTCTACCAATGGTTCCTTATGGACAATCTTTCATGGAGTGTTTAACAATGGTATTCCTTTGTGTTTTTTTACAGTAAGTTGCTTTTTGATCTCACAGTACACTTGATTTTATGATATTTACATGTTGATATAAGGTAATAGTTATTTGTGAGTGACATGATCAATACCAGCTACATGTTGATAGTGGCAGTGTGTTACATAACAATATCCACAAAGAAAGTTCTCAAAATTTTCTCACAATGGCATTCAGAAAACAATGGCAGTTGGTATGATAACAAAGATAGTATTATTGCTAGAGAGATATTGTGTTAAGTTGGTTTCTTACTTCTTCCTCAATCATAATATTCAGATGGATATGTGTTGGTTGGCTTCATTTATTTTTTCTTCATGGCATTTCATGTTCTCCTCTATCATTCTGTCATTGAGGAAAAAAGGGGGAGAGAAAGTATGTGTTTTTTCATCAAGGACAAAGGGTGAGTTTGTTGGATTTCAATTGTTTTGTGGTTTGTCCTCGATGTCAAAATTGATGTTAAAATTTGTTTGATATAGTGATTTCGTATTCAGTGATTCACACTTATGCAGTCACATGATGTTTACAGTTGGTTCATAGTGATGGTGACATATTTATATATTGATGACTCATGATGGTTTGATGGTTTGGTCTTCATGGTATATGATGCTTTACACATTTGATCTGATTTGGCACATGCAGATCTTATCTTTGACACGATCCTGATACATATTGATAATCTTGATACATGTTAATGTTGAGAGTTCTTATAATTCATGTTGACATGATGCATTCTTAGATTGCTTGATAGATTATTTGTAGTTACACGCTAATGTTATAGGTTAACAATTTTCTTTCTCAAAGACTACATACCACAATGATTGCCACATGTATATTCAGTAGGGATAACATTCAATTCAAGTTGAATAATGCTTGGCATTATTATTCTCTATGATTTGATATCATTTGGCTCAATTTAGTTGTATTCATCTGGCTCAGTTTCTATGTTGTCATAATGATGAAAATTTTGTGCATATCATTTCGGCATTCATAGTTTGGCATATTCATTTGATATTGGAACAATTGGCATAATTACTTGATTGGTATCTTGATTTTTCATTTGTTGATGCTTAGTTCAATTTGATATGGTTGGCATTCTATTCATTTCTACTATCTTTGGTTGGACTAATCTTTCCTACTATCTTTGGCTAGACTAATCTTTTGGATACATGTGTAGTTCATGATCAAGTTTTAGTGATATATAGTTGTTTGGAAAAAGTTTCAAGTGATACATTATTGATCACAAGATTATTCCAAGATCATGCAAGGCTCAATTGATGATCATGCTATAGGTTCTTTAATTCATGTTGAATAAATGGTTGCACATTTTAATTATGAGAGGTTGCATGGTTCATTTTTTTTGAAAATTTAATTAATGACTTTACATAAGCCATTTATGATATATTTACTTCTCACATTATTTTGGCATTTGTGAGACTTTTCTCAAGCATTATGTATATGGCATATTTATTTGTGACCATCAGTTACCTTGAAATATCTATTGTCAGTCAAAATGCACTATGGCTTTGATAGGCAGCATTGGTTATCACATTGGCACTATGTTAGTTTGTGTCGGCCTAATCATAAATTATAGAATACTTTCTCTTGGATAGTCGAGGGAAGAGAATGAAATTGAGGTATTCATGAATCATGTGGACAATAATGAACATGTGGATAGGTTGACTTGGCAGGTCGACAACATTATAGGTATCTCAGTCTTAAAAAAAATATTCATTGTGTTTTTTTCGGACTCCAAATGATTGTTTTGGGTATGTGCAAGATCAGGATGGGCCAAAAAGTGGTGATATGTAAGTGATATGAAGGCCCATGTTAATGACGACTTTTTTTTACCCAAAATTGATGAAACGAAAAGGATTTTTAAAGGAGATTCTTAGGTTTCCACCAATATAAATTATGCTTTACTTTGAATTTAATAAATAATTATTATTCATTTTCTATTTGAATTACGACTAAAGTCCTGATTGATAGGTTGATTGAAAAACATCTATATCTTTCAAATGGTATCACATTTTTTGAGTCTGAAACATGTGTCACATTATATGCTGCACATACTATAGGATTAAAAAAAAATGAATTTCATGAAGTTTTGACCAAGTTAAGGTGGTTAGACATATGATTCTTTTTATTTTTTAAAAGTTGTAATAAAAAATTTATAATTAATTATTTACTTGGAAAAAAATTACAAAAAAATATGCATCACATCGGGACATGAGTCCTCTACTTATATATAAAATATTATAAAATAATGTTATCATTTTATTATGGTTAGGGTGGTCAGACAGACACCTACTTCTTAATTTTTCCCTAAAATCTAAGTACTATTGCATTGAAATTGCAAATTTTCACCAAATAATTTAAAAAATAAAAAATAAACCTAGTAGTTTAGAAACTACATTTAATTTTCTATAGATTCTATTCTTACATATTTTTTAAATAATTTAGATAACTTATTCAAATTTTTATGCCAAGTTGGCTAACTCTGATTTTTTTGAATTTTATTGCTGCTTAAGGGCCTATTTTTTCCATGATGATCTTGCACATACCCTTTTGTTTGACAAAGGGAAGTGTAAAATATTGTTGAGAAATCCTAGCCACCATCAAAAAATTGTAGAGCTAGTATTGAGACTTTGGTGAATTCTTGTTGGAACTAGCTGGAATGAAGGAAGAAGTTGCAAGGTAGTGGTTTATCTCCCAGCTGGAAATGAAGGTATTCTTGGTGAATTGTATAAGATTTCTATTTGACATTTGGCCAACATAAAATGAGGTAAAATCTTGTCAATATCTCTGTCATTTCAAAATGAAGATTGAAAAATGATTTTTCAGTTTGCAAGAAAAAATACTTATAGATAATTGTGTTTTCTATTTTGGTTACTTGAGTTTGAGCTCAACAATTTTAATGATTTACACAAGTTTCATTATTTATTTAAGTATTTATTTTCGCCATTGCTTGAAATGATATTGAAAAGGGAATATGAAGAGATTATGTAAAGAAGGGTCTTTGGTATTTTTGTGGATGTATCAATGAAGAGGAGGAGAGATTCCATGAGTACTCTCTAAGAAAAATAGAAAGTTGTTCTATATTGAAAATCTTTTTATTATTTGAGAAGATGTTGATATACAACATTCTTCAAAGGGGCTCATTGAAAATCTTTCATAGTGTTCTATTGTAATTCGAGTTGTAAAATCTACACTTCTAGGGTTCTAATAGGATGCTATAACCGTGATAGGTTAAAAGGGGTTGGTGCTCCTTGGAATGGGTGTTCCTAAATCTGTAAAGGATTTGGTGCTCCTATAATATTGTAATGTTGGAGTTGGTGCTTCTATTTAAGTTGGTGGGTATGTGCAGGATCATGATGGGCCAAAAAGTGGCGATATGTAAGCCATATGATGGGCATGTGGCTGACGACCTTTTTTTTACTTAAAATTGATGAAACGAAAAGGGTTTTTAGAAGATATTCTCAGCTTTCCACCAATATAAATTATGCTTTACTTTTAATTTAATAAATTATTATTATTCATTTTCTATTAGAATTACTAATAAAGTCCTGATTGATAGGCTCACTGAAAAATATCTATAACTTTCAAATGATATCACATTTTTTTAATCCGAAATATGCATCACATTCTATGCTTCACATACTATAGGATTAAAAAATAAAAAAATGAATTTCATGATTTTTTTGACCAAGTTAAGGTGGTTAGACAGACGAGATTTTATATTTTTTAAAAGTTGTAATAAAAAAATCATAATTAATTATTTACTTGGAAAAAAATTATAAAAAAATATGCATCACATCAGGAAATGAGTCATCTACTTATATATAAAATCTTATAAAAAAATATTATCATTTTATTGTGGTTAGGGTGGTTAGACAGACACCTACTTCTTATTTTTACCCTAAAATTTAAATACTACTGCATTGAAATTTCAAATTTTCACCAAATAGATTTTTTTTTTAAATAAAGGTCTAGTATTTTAGAAACTACATTCAATTTCCTACAGATTCTATATTTTACATTTTTTGGAAATAATATAGATAACTTATTCAAATTTTTATGTCAAGTTGTCTAACTCTGATTTTATGTCTGTTTATTGCCACTTAAGGGCCTGTTTTATCCATGATGATCCTGCACATATCCTGGTGCTTCATAATTTTTGGTGTTGAGTTGGTGCTCCACCATTGTAATAGATTTGGTCCTCTTTTGAATGTGTAATGCCCCACCATGCAACCCTAGAGGAAGTTACAATTCACGATAAAAGGGTACTAATTTCTTTTTTATTAAAGTGAATTAAACATACATGTTCATCTAGAATTGACAACATCCCCTAAGGCTATGTAACCGAGATTACTTAAATCCCCATTAACGTACATCATTAATAGTTCATTGCAATTAATTACTCATGAAATAAACATTAATTCCACATACATGAATAAAAAGATAGGAAGATAACTTCCATAATATATATCCATTACATGAACAACTGATTGCAACACTCTTTCCTAGAATGAGTCATAAATACATAAGTGTTACAATTACATAAATCCACCTCATAAATAAAAGATGGGTAAAACCAATTAATTACATTTTGAAATACAACATTGCAAGAAATGAAAACAAGATCTGCGAGTTGTCCAACTAGATGTCTCGCCTCCACAAACTGAAGATTAAGGGGGACCCAACAGTTTATGGTGCATGTTCCACCCAACCAAGTGGTACCCGAAGGTTCACCCCCCATGGTAGGAGATAGTACCAATGCAACATGAAAAAAGAATCTACTACCTCTAACCAAAGGCAGACTCATAATGACACATACTAACATAATCAAATAAATGCTCAACACTAGTACAACACAAGTACAACTTTCACATTACTGACATAGGTCATATTGCTTCCAGGCATAAAATAGATCAAGTATGTTCAAAGAACCATACACATAAAACAATAAACAACTATTGTCCTAGATAGAGTGCCATCACATAGTAGTCATGAGATCTCCTTTGGGCATTCTTCATAGGCTCTGGTAATCTTGGTGACCTCAACCAAATCCCGACCCTCATACTCACTCATGCGGAATCAACTATCTCTCGTGAGGACAAAATAGTTGACCTCACCATTCAAAGCCTTCCCACTCATCCCAAGTCTAAACGAGCCCTTGTGTCTATGAGTGAGGTAAAATTATCTTGATTAGTGAGAATTTAGTCCTAATCATCTAAGTACATTAATTTAGTTATCACTTCATTAACTCACTTATGAATGTTACCCGGTTTACCTCTTTGGGCTCTGAAGCCTAACAGAAGCCACTCTTCTAATGGACAACACACCATAAAAACCATACTCCAAGGGAAACCCAAGTGCATACAAATAGGATTAAACAACCACTCCAACTCTAGGAGGAAACAAATAATGAAACTCACTCCAAACATCTTGGAGGCAACAAACACATAGTCCACTCCTTTCATAGGAGGTACAAAACATCCCCATTCGTGGAAACTAGGTAAAAACTAAAAACATACCATGGACTAGCCAAGGGAAAATAACTGGTTGACATAATAAATTGACAACCCTCTAAGATCCTCTAATTTCTCCTGGAAGACTTACAAATTTGGACTAACACTTAACCCCATATCCCACAATGCAACTTGATGAGATAGCTACAACAAGCATTCAAGTCATAATTCAAATATAAGATTTGGATTTCCTAAACCCATACTAATTCAATAGGCAACATTTACAAAATCAAAGGCACGATAATAGGGTTAGCTCAAATACTCATGAAACCCATTTTCCCCCAATCACGAACATAAGGAAAAGTAAAAACAACAAGCAATGGCAAGGAAATATGCTATATTTGGATATATTAAATCCATTTCCTAACTAATACTTTTCAGTAAATAGTCCATTACTTCAATCATAAATAATAAACTGAAATAATTACCTTTACTTTTTCAAGAAAAAGATAATTTAGCAAGACAAAATATTCCTTTGCATTTAAATCATAACACACACATGAAAGAAAATATTTCTTTCTATTTCTCAGCTAACTCATCTAATTCTTTCAAATTCTCAAATTAAATAACTAATACATAAACTTAATCATGCACCCAAATAAATATATATGTATATATATATAAATTGACTATTATATACATATATATTTATTTAACACTACACATAATCTCAACCCCATGTAATTATACCAAGTTTATAATTTTGGAAAAGAAAAAAAATAGAATAATTAAAATGCATCTCATTATCTTATGCATATACAAATATATATGAATAATTTATATTCACACTGAATATGTATTTAATATACCTCATACACAATATATATTTACATATTATATATTTACATATATTTATATATTCATTATATATATATATGCATATATATAATATATATATTATACCGTATAAATACAATTTATATTATGGACTGTAATCATGAAAATCCTTTTAAAATAATTTTGAAATATAAAAGTTCAAAGTCAAATGTAATAAAGCAACCTTACAGAGGACAGACAGTACAGTGACACTGATGGTGCCACCGCCCCCTGTCTACATCCGCTGGTACCTTTGCCTGTCTCAGACTGTACATTGTACAGTGGCCGACGCATTTTGGGGAGGCCGCACTCCCCATGGACAGTGCGTCCCCCCCAAGTGGCGGGCGCGCATCCCATGGGTAGTGTGTCCTTCCCATGGGGATGTGTCGGCGGTGGGGTCATGGCCACCATCCACCAAGACAACTTTGTTTAATTTGTTTTTTTATTTTTATGTTAAAAGGACACAGAAACCGAAATTTCGCTATTGGCCTCTACAATAAATTCGACGGTGACTTTTTCCCAAAATAAAATAAAATAATTAATCAACATTACACAACTATATATATATCTATATATTATATGTATGCATTTTTAGCAAAAATATAATACATATAATAATAAATATATATAAATTTACACAGAATTGCTGATTGGTAAAATTGACAGAATAATTAAAAAAACCAGTAACAAAAAATTGATAATTTTTTCTAGAATATCTTCATAAATTCAAGAGGTTTAAATTTAATTTCTTTTAAATCATTCCTTCAAATTTTCAAATAATTAAAAGTAGGAAAATAAACAAATCTTGATTTTTTCATTGAAGGTTTTCTAAGAGGGTTTATTTTGAAAACCAAATCAGATTGTTTTCTAAAGGGTAAAAATTTCTTACAACAACCTAAATGTTTGAAGCACAATCAAAGGTTTAAATTAAACAATGTTTCAACAATTTCCCCATTTACTGAATTAAATCCTACAGTAAATTTAAACAATCTTCCCCAAATTTTAGATTATTTTAAACCTAGATTCTATTAAAAAATCCTAATTCTCAATGAATTCAACAAACAGATTTTGAAAACAATATTTTTTTTTTTTGAACAAACAAGAACAAGAAAAACACATAACAAAACCTGGATTTTCGAAGCTACAGTAAAAGATGAATTTCTGATGCAAGCCTCCTCCAAAGATCTCCTGAATTTTCATCAATCATGCAATAAACCCAAGCAATCAACCAATCCAAAAACTCAAACAATGTAACGGATTTTCCTCAAATCAATTCTTGTACAATTTCATTTCCCAAAAATTCTTCACTGCCTTCAAGAAGTTTTTCCCTTCCAAGATCTTCTCCCAGAATCAATTTAAAAAAAAAAACCCCTCTCCTTAATTAAACATGCAATCCCCTTTCATCAAAATATCTTTAGACAACCAAATCTAATCCTTTGCATGCAATATTGACAATTACAATATTAACCTAATTCTATTTTCGAAAACACACTTTGAATTTAAAATGCAATTTCAAATATCTTTCAATTTTAAAATGCAATTCCAATTATCTTTCAATTTTAGCTTTTATTTAATTTAATCCAAGATTGAACTTAATTAATTAATTTAATTATTAAATAACTAAATTCAACCCTTTTGAGATTAAATTTAATTAATTAAATAATTTAAATTTAATTAAATTAAATTCTATTAATACCTTTAAATATAACATCTTAGCATAACTTTAATTTAATATAAAATAATCACCACTTTTAACCAACGCAATTATTCTAAAAATTTATTTAATAATTACGCATCATACAGAATCAAATAACATTAAAATAAGGTAAACTATGACTCAGCAAACGAAACTGACGACACAAGGCTAGGGAGTAGACTTGAGACATGTTACCTAGCTACTATCTCTCGCTCAACTTAACCGTTGGATCAACATGCTCAAACCTGTGAAAGTAGGTGGAGTCGATGTCATGTACCTTCAACCTAAAACCAAGTCAATAATATCATACAATATATCCAACATATATTACACACCGTGAAGAAGAAATCACGGATTCGCAAGGCACTCACAAGCGAGTGATGTGAAACCATCCTCTTCACCAATACACTCATCAAAGACTAACATTAACATGATAATCAATAATCTAATAATAAAATCTCATGTTAACTCTACTAACATCATTAATCCATAATGCATGTGAAACAATAATCAGATAACCACATCACACAATAATAGTTGTCGCTCAATAGTAGCAATCAAAACATCATAACAAAATATATCCAGTATCAGAGTAGCTGCAACTAAACATAGCATAAAGCAAACCGGACAAGAAGCAAAATGGAAGGGTACTACATTCTCCCCCACAAAGACCAGGCTTATTCCTGGAAGCCTGCACATAAGTAGGGATATCACTCCCTCAAACAAACAACATCAAATCAAAACCTCGATCCTTGAGGACGAGTATCCTGCACTGTATGACCAACACCAGAAGAGTTCTGATACGGACAATTCCTAGCAAGGTGGCCCTGCTTACCACAAGAATAACACCTAATGAGACCAAACCCAATGCCTCATGTCAGTGCAGTAGACTGCTCCATACTACCCCAATCAGCCACAACTATGAACTTTGGGCTGGCTGTACCTATCGATTGTGCTTATTGCGCCACCAGTTCCGGGGTGATCCCACAACAGTGGTTTACAATTTTTGGCCAAACTAGACATTGAAATTATTATTTTTAACTAAATCTTCACATTCAGGTACCTATAGCAGCTAAACTGTGAGGAATTTGAAGATGATGCAAACTAGAGTCTCATCACATTTTGTCTTTAGATTCTAAAAATATTTTTTTCAAAATTTTTGGAATAAGATTACACTTCTTTTTCCATGTCCCACGAAAACTGGTTTTTTTCAGAAAACAACATTTTTAAAAAGTGACGCTCACCGTATACAACATAAATTTTTTTGTATGAAGGATAAAATTCTAATTTTTTAGAATTTAGATTTGTAAGTATGATATCTAGCACTTTCATTTGGTCTCATATTTTTTTATTGAATATTGTTTCTTTAATAGAGTTTCTAAGTCAAACCAATTGCAATTCAGACATAGGCGGACTGTATACAACATAACTTTTTCTATATCTATCGAATTTTTTTAATTTTTTTTTAATGGATCAAAGACATCAATACCCAGCACAAACATATTTTTAAAAATATTATTTTGATAATTTTCTATTTTTTCACATGTACAAAACAAAGAGCTTGATTTTCGGTGAAAAACCTATGTTTAATAAAACTAAAAAAACACATACATAATAAAACCGAAACATATTAAAATTATATTCATGGGATAGCTCATTTCAAGGACTATCATAATTATTTGAAATAAATTTTAAATCTATTCATTTGATCCCCCAAAAGGTAAATCAAAAGTGATTTGTTATCAGCATTTTGATAGGTGTAAAGGAGACTCATTTATAGGTATGATTTAAAACTAGCGAGGTTCTATCCAAGGGGGTTTGATCTAAGGTGGTTTGATCAAACCCTCTTCAATTGAAATCCTTAAAATTGAACTTTTAAAGGCTTAAATCATTATATTTTCTTAAAATATGTGATTTCAGCAAAAAATAGTTCCTCTCAAAAATTGTAAACCAACTTTGTGGGATCACCCTCTGGTTCCTTCTAGGCAAAGAACCACCATCATCCTAAGAGTCCTTATGCTTTCCAAGCACACTCTCCTGCTACCCACTCTCAGTCGGCCCCTACTGAGTCAATGGTGATTCAACTCCCTGAGTCTGACCCCATCATGCACTAGAACCAACTCCTGAACCACTACCGATCTACACACCTGAATGGCCTCCTAGTGCCATAGCTAAGCTCTCCTCAACCAACAGTGCCTTTTCCATAGCTATCTCCATAAACTTGGGCTCAAAGACCCACACACCACCACTGATATGGGCTTTTAAGCCCCTGATGAAATGTTGCACGAGCATCCCCTCATCATCCCCTATTCCTGTGAACTGTTTAAGTTCATAGAAACGTCTCTCATACTTATCTACGGTCATGGCTAACTATCGAAGGGCATGGAACTCATCACCCCTATGTTGATGCCAATGGTCAGAAAGAAAATGGGCTTTAAACTGCTCAAGAAAAATCTCCCAAGACATCGAACTCATGTCAATGTGGAGCTTCTGCTCCTCAAGTCTCCACCAAGTGGCTGCAAATCCCTCCAGGTGCATCACAATGCATTGCGATTTAGTACCACTATCAAATGGATGCATAACAAAACATCGATCAAGACCTATCAGCCAAGTCTCAGCCTCTAAACCGGTACCTACTCTGTCAAACTGAGGTGGCTGTGACCGAATCAAATCCCTCATATAGGACACTGCTAACATCTCCGACTGAGCTATAACTATCCTCACCTCAAGGTTAACCTCAAGTACTACCTGTCTCGGACCCAATAATGCCAAAGCCTCCTCGAAGGTTCTATGTGCAGCTTCGACCCTAGCAGGATCTAGCTGTCCACCACCACCTCCTGGATCGTTCTACGAGGCCTAATGTTCCTCCTGCTCTAGTATAGGTACAACATGAGGTTGTGATTCATGCTGACTCTCCTCTCGATCGCCTACCTAGCCATGTCCATGCCCTCTCCCTCGTCCACTTCTAGGAGGCATACTCCTACACATACACAAAAGGGTATTAGACAAGGTACTCAAGAAAACCTATACAACTAAGCTTAATGGGTACATAATAATCCTAGAGAACCGAGTGTTTAAACCTTGGCTCTGATACCATGTGTAATGCCCCGCCACACAACCCTAGAGGAAGTTTCAATTCACGATAAAAGCATACTAATTTTTTTTTTACTAAAGTGAATTAAACATACCTGTTCATCTAAAATTGACAACATCCCCTAAGGCTACGTAACCGAGATTACTTAAATCCCCATTAACATACATCATTAATAATTCATTGCAATTAATTACTCATGAAATAAACATTAATTCCACATACATAAATAACAAGATAAGAAGATAAATTCCATAATATATATCCATTACATGAACAATTGATTGCAATGCTCTTTTCCAGAATGAGTCATAAATACATAAGTGTTACAATTACATAAATCCACCTCATAAATACAACAGGGGTAAAACCAATTAATTACATTTTGAAATACAACATTGCAAGAAATGAAAACAAGATCTGCAAGTTGTCCAACTGGATGTCTCGCCTCCATGAACTAAAGATCAAGGGGGACCCAACGGTTTATGGTGCATGTTCCACCCAACCAAGTGGTACTCGAAGGCCCACCCCCCATGGTAGGAGATAGTAACAATGCAACATGCACAAAGAATCTACTACCTCTAACCAAAGATAGACTCATACTGATACATACTGACATAATCAAATAAGTGCTCAACACCAATAAAAATTTCACATTACTGACATAGGTCACATTGCTTCTAGGCATAAAATAGATCAACTATGTTCAGAGAACCATACACATAAAACAATAAACAACTGTTGTCCTAGATAGAGTGTCATCGCATAGTAGTCATGAGATCTCCTCTAGGCATTCTTCATAGCCTCCAGTAATCCTGGTGACCTCAACCAAATCCCGACCCTCATACTCACTCATGCGGAATCAACTATCTCTCATGAGGAAAAAATAGTTGACCTTGCCATTCCAAGCCTTCCCACTCATCTCAAGTCTAAACGAGCTCTTGTGTCTATGAGTGAGGTAAAATTATCTTGATTAGTGAGAAGTTAGTCCTAATCATGTAAGTAAATTAATTTAGTTATCACTTGATTAACTCACTTTTGAAGGTTACCTAGTTTACCTCTTTGGGCTCCAACGCCTAACAAAAGCCACTCTTCTAATGGACAAAACACCATAAAAACCATACTCCAAGGGAAACCCAAGTGCATAAAAATAGGATTAAACAACCACTCCAACTCTAGGAGGAAAAAAATAATGAAACTCACTCCAAACATCTTGGAAGCAACAAACACATAGTCCACTCCTTTCATAGGAGGTAAAAAACATCCCCATTCATGGAAACCGGGTAAAAACTGAAAAGACACCATGCACTACCCAAGGGAAAACAGTTGGCTGACATAATGAATCAACAACCCTCTAAGATCCTCTAAGTTCTTCTGGAAGACTTACAAATTTGGACTAACTCTTAACCCCATATCCCACAATACAACTTGACGAGATAGCTACAACAAGCATTCAAGTCATAATTCAAATCTAATATTTGGATTTCTTAAACCAATACTCATTCAATATGTAACATTTACAAAATTAAAGGCACGATAACAGGATTAGCTCAAATACTCATGAAACCCCTTTTTCCCCAATCAAGAACATAAGGAAAAGTAATAACAACAAGAAATGGCAAGGAAATATGCTATATTTGGATATATTAAATCCATTTCCTAACTAATACTTTTCAGTAAATAGTCGATTACTTCAATCATAAATAATAAACTGAAATAATTACCTTTACTTTTTCAAGGAAAAGATAAATTCTAATTTAGCAAAACAAAATATTCCTTTGCATTTAAATCATAACACACACATGAAAGAAAATATTTCTTTTTGTTTCTCAACTAAATCATCTAATTCTTTCAAATTCTCAAATTAAATAACTAATACATAAACTTAATCATGCACCCAAATAAGTATATATGTATATATATAAATTGACTATTATATACATATATATTTATTTAACACTACACATAATCTCAACCCCATTTACATATATTTATATATTCATTATATATATATGCATATATACAATATATATATATATTATACTATATAAATACAATTTATATTATGGACTGTAATCATGAAAATCCTTTTAAAATAATTTTGAAATATAAAAGTTCAAAGTCAAATGTAATAAAGCAACCTTACAGAGGATAGATGGTACACTGACGCTAACAGTACCGCCACCCCCTGTCTACATCCATCAATACGGTTGCCTGTCGCTGACTGTACATTGTACAGTGGCTGACGCATTTTGGGGAGGCCACACTCCCCATGGACAGTGCGTCCCCCCCAAGTGGCGGGCGTGCTGCCCATAGGCAGTGCATCCTTCCCATGGGGATGCGTGGGTGGTGGGGTCATGGCCACCATCCACCAAGACAACTTTGTTTAATTTGTTTTTTTATTTCTATGTCAAAAGGACAGAGAAACTGAAATTTCGCAATTGGCCTATGCAATAAATTTGACGATGACTTCTTCCCAAAAATAAAATAAAATAATTGATCAACATTACAAAACTATATATATATATATATATATATTATATGTATGCATTTTTACCAAAAATATAATACATATAATAATAAATATATATAAATTTACACAGAATTGCTGACCGGTAAAATTGATAGAATAATTAAAAAAATCAATAACAGGAAATTGATAAATTTTTCTAGAATATCTTCCTAAATTCAAGAGGTTTAAATTTAATTTCTTTTAAATCATTCCTTCAAATTTTCAAATAATTAAAAATAGGAAAATAAACAGATCTTGACTTTTTCATTGAAGGTTTTCTAAGAAGGTTTTCTAAGAGGGTTTGTTTTGGAAACCAGATCAGATTGTTTTCTAAAGGGTAAAAATTTCTTAGAACAACCTAAATGTTTGAAGCACAATCAAAGGTTTAAATTAAACAATGTTTCAACAATTTCCCCATTTACTGAATTAAATCCTACAGTAAATTTAAACAATCTTCCCCAAATTTTAGATTATTTTAAACCTAGATTCTATTAACAAATCCTAAATCTCAATGAATTCAACAAATAGATTTTGAAAACAATATTTATTTGTTTTGAACAAACAAGAACAAGAAAAACATGGAACAAAACTTGGATTTTAGAAGCTACAGTAAAAGATGAATTTATGATGCAAGCCTCCTCCAAAGATCTCCTAAATTTTCTTCAATCATGCAATAAACCCAAGCAATCAACCAATCCAAAAACTCAAACAATGTAACAGATTTTCCTCAAATCAATTCTTGTACAATTTCTTTTCCCAAAAATTCTTCACTGCCTAAAAGAAGTTTTTCCCTTCCAAGATCTTCTCCCAGAATCAATTTAAAAAAAAAAACCCTCTCCTTAATTAAACATGCAATCCCCTTTCATCAAAATATCTTTAGACAACCAAATCTAATCCTTTGAATGCAATATTGACAATTACAATATTAACCTAATTCTATTTTCGAAAACACACTTTGAATTTAAAATGCAATTTCAAATATCTTTCAATTTTAAAATGCAATTCCAATTATCTTTCAGTTTTAGCTTTTATTTAATTTAATCCAAGATTGAACTTAATTAATTAATTTAATTAGTAAATAACTAAATTCAACCCTTTTGAGATTAAATTTAATTAATTAAACAATTTAAATTAAATTAAATTAAATTCTATTAATACCTTTAAATATAACATCTAAGCATAACTTTAATTTAATATAAAATAATCACCACTTTTAACCAACACAATTATTCTAAAAATTCATTTAATAATTACGCATCATATAGAATCAAATAACATTAAAATAAGGTAAACTATGACTCAACAAACAAAATTGATGACACACTAAGGCTAGGGCATAGACTTGACACATGTTACCTAGCTACTATCTCCCATTCAACTTAACCGTTGGATCGACACGCTCAAACCTGTGAAACCAGGTGGAGTCGATGTCATGTACCTACAATCTGAAACCAAGTCAACAACATCATACAGTATATCCAACATATATTACACACCGTGAAGAAGAAATCACAGATTCATAGGGCACTCGCAAGCGAGTGATGCGAAACCATCCTCTTCACCAATACACTCATCAAAGATTGACATTAACATCATAATCAATATTCTCATAATAAAATCTCATGTTAACTCTACCAACATCATTAATCCATAATGCATGTGAAACAATAATCAGATAACCACATCACACAATAATAGTTGCCACTCAATAGTAGCGATCAAAAAATCATAACAAAATGTATCCAATATCAAAGTAGCTGCAACTAAACATAGCATAAAGCAAACCAAACAAGAAGTAGAATGGAGGGGTATTACAGAATGAATAAAAAGATCAATTTCTAAGTGGTTTTTTATACCCCAAGAGGCTTTTTCGACTCGGGAAAATATCGTATTATGTGATGAAATTTTTGCATTTTGTTTTTCAGTCCATGTGCTTAAATGTTTATGTTTCTCATTTCAGTAACATGTTAATATAGATACTCTGATACTTGTATACACATCTAAATCTATCATAAAAGTGTTCAAACTTATGCATAAATTTATGTGAAAATAAAGCATTGAAAAAGAATTGTTCAAGCAGTATAATATGAACAATTACAATTATGCTTTGACATTGTTAAGTAAAGTCTTTGTGATTAGTCATTATGTTGTTAAATTTTGTTGACCTGTCCATGTTCACTTTGCAATTAAAAGGTTACATAAAATTGTTTCAAGGTCTTAGTTCAAGTTATAAGTCAAGAGAATTTTTTTATAATACTCTGATTCCCCCCCCCCACCCCTCTCAGAGTATTTCATCTTCCAACACTTGCACAAACTAAGAAAAATCCCTTTGAAAATCTCTCTTTTTTGTTGTGTTGCATTTTCTTTTCGTACCTTATTAAATTCATGGAGTTATAGCTTTGACATGGTCCCCTGGGGCTCATCTAGTGAACAACTAGCTTCACTAGCCCTTGTGAGTATGCATTTATTTTTTTCCATATCATGTCCATGGGGGTATGAAAATGGTATGGAATTCTTGGGGCTAACCTAGTGGACAACTAGCTCCCACTATCCCTTGTAAGCATGGGTTTTTTTTTTCATAGTGGAAAACACATTCCACTTGTAAACCTCTTTAGCCTAGACCCAGTCCACCATGTTGGATGGCTAGTCAAAGCTTGATCTATGGCATTTTTCTTTCTTGTTTTCCTTTCATGTTTTTCTTTTTCTATCCTTGATGACCTATATCTGGTTATAGCTTCATATATCATCTGCAAGTGTGTTCCTTGGTACCTATGTTGGTTTGTCATAAGATCTTGACCTTGGTCGATTGATCATCCCTCTTGATCATTTTCATCCTATCTTACTAGCATTCATACATTTGAACCCCTCTTTATTTTTTATTTGGCTACTTTAGTGTGACTTTGAAGCAAGTTCATCCTCTCACTAAGTGGGGCCTAAATATAGTGTATTAAAATGCATACCCTTGTATTTTCACACTTGTTTGAGTCCACTTTTCTTTTTTTATGCTCATTTATTGCTTAATTGGTCCTATTTTGCATCCACAAGCCTAATAAACTATACGTTTTTATGAAAAATTCTCAAAAACATCAAAAAATAAATTATCATTTAATGATTCTATTTGTGTGTCCCTAATTTGTGGATTGGGACTAAAATGCCACCTACGGTGTCTTTGTCCTCCATGGGTCTTGGGACCTTGATTTCAAGGTATCTTAAATTGGCCCCTTTTTGGAGTCTATGCCTTGAGATTTGAGCCTTGGGACTAAGATGACACCTAGGGAATCTTAGTCCTCCTTGGCTTATTTTTAGGATCTAATTTCAAATTTAGGTAGGATTAAGCCTCCTTTAATTAATTTTTTCATATGTTGGCTTGTTGTGGTTTAATTTTCGGATATTAAGCATGAATAAGTATAAATATAAGGTTCCTTCAGTCATTTTCATTTAAAATTTTGTAAGAGCATTCCTAATAGCATATTTGAGTTCACAAGAGAATTTAAAAGAAATTCATCGATCAGTTGGATCCATCATCTAGATTCAAGCATCAGATCAAGGGTTTAGTGCATCCATTTATGTTGTTGAGCCAAGAGTGTGGATGTAGCATTGAAGATCTACTTGCAACCATTGTTCATATCTTATCCAAGGATCCAATATCTACATTCTTCATGGTCACTACATGGTAGATTGCATATTTTGTTCAGAAGACATCATCCAAGGTGATATCATTTACATATTTCATGTTTCATACTTTATTTCATTCATTTCATCATTTGGTTTAATTACCTACAAGGGGTTTGACCAAGGAAAACCCCCATTCACTAACAATCAACAACTTTTTCCTCTCTTGCATGTTTGTGAGTGGAGATTTAGGTTGAAGACTTGAAGATCGTTTAGAGTGCAAAGTTGTCAAGTTGCAAAGTTGCATTACAAAGTTGTCATCTTCACGAAAACTCACCTATAGACCAGATCTGAAAGTTTTAGGACCTCACATATGAAGAGAAGCAAGTGAAGACCTTGTACCTTAGGATGACATTTAGACCTTTTAGAAATTCAGAACGAGACTAATATGTCAGCTTGGGTGTCTTATTCCACCCGAGCATATTTTGCAAAGATTCTTTCAAATCTTGTTCTAACATTTGAAGATTTTTCATCTTCCCCGAAAAACAACAGTAGGAATAATATGCCACCTATGGCATCTTAGTCCTCCATAACACTTTTTGGTAGCTTCTTTGGATTTCTAGAATCCTCATTACATCTCCAGACTTCCTAGGTGCACATACCCTAACTTGGTGTAGCTTAATTTCATCATTTTATCTCATTATTTAGTTTGTATTGCTTGATTTTGTAGGTTGAATGTTAATTTGTATTTTCCATGCATTTTATTTGCGGTGAACCCCTAAGAGCTTGAAGAACCCCCTCCTAGGTCCTCATCATTGCGAATTGACTCACCTTGTCAGGTTGATAGTCAATCCATTTAAGAATCCTAGGACATATTTGAATGATTTGTGGAGAAACGGGTGACATTTTTATATGTATCTCTCCCCCTCTTTTCACCTATTATTCACTGTGCAAAGAGAAAGGTTTGAAAAACATTTACCTAGAATGTGATTTGACAATAAGCATCAGTGCATTCACAAAAGGTCAAATAAGAAATTGGCACCTATAACCAAAATTATCAAGAATCGAGGATCTAATGCAAGATGTACAAGTAGTATCTATCAAGCATATCTACCAAGAAGAAAATAAGGTTGTAGATAAATTAGAAAACCATGGCATAGAGTAGAGAAAAACTTGTTTGAAAGGTGAGCAGGTGGGGGTATGGAAGGGCTTGGAAGAAATAATCCTCTAAGAAAAAGGAGAAGAGTGTGGTCCATCGAGAGGGAAGTAACAACATGGTATGAAAAGCAACGGACCCCAGGTAAGTATGAAAAGGAAAATGTACACATCTATGAATCTAAGCTTAAGCTCCAAAAGCTAGATAGTAAAAAACATAATAGATAATCATTCAAAAATGGAAAAAGCAATAAGCCCACTATAAAAGACTAAAACATATACAAAAACACCAATGCCACCAATAGTCAAAACAACCAGATAAAACTTTGAGAAATGAGGTGAACCAATCTATCATGGTGTCTCTACTATAATGGCCCAATTGAGGGACCCATACACACTAGCTAATTGGATGAAGTGTAGATCGAGAAAAATCCAAAAATATGAGTACGTTAATGAAATCCTTAGAATAAAGGCCATTATTGTTCATGACTCCTAATGTTTGACATGGCCTAGTGAATTTTTAAATATCCCTAGTAATTAAAGGAGTGTCCACATAGCATAACCAGAAACAAAACATGAATAATGCACATAAAACATCCATAACTAGAACAAGCAAGTAAGGTATAAATGTTAAGTAGTAGCCACAACTAAACTCAAGAAGAGATCACTGTAGGGGCTTTGCAATGCAAGAAAACTATTACAGCTATCCTCTTCAAGTGTGGGTTCAAGCGGTATAGGATCCCTAAATCTAAGGAAGGGACCATCATCTCAGTGAAATGAAAAATAAACAACCCACCAAATCGATGGGCAGAATATAGGAAATCCATAGTTTTGAAATAAGGTATGCTAAATCTAAGCCACAATTTGGTGAGCCCGTTATTAATATGCTAAGCAACTATTTCAGCTTAGGTTAAAATGATAATCCAAACAGACATTGAAAGTGTCAACACAACAATTTCATCAGAGGTTTAAACATAAATACTTTTCCATCTTTAACTCTGTTAATCCATGATATAAGATATTCAAGATTCCTACTCCATTGAAACAAGTACAGAAGAAATTTGTCCATATATTCAAACATGGAGCTAAAAATTTGTAATGTATATATTCATTGTAAGAGTTTTAAATAATTGTCCTTATGACTATTAAAAAAACCAAATATGTAATGGTTGTATCTATTTTTGTTCTTAGAATTCTAGGATTAACCCTAACCACTATAATGAAAAATGGGGTCTTTTACATTCAATAATAAGTTTATCTTGCCGTATGGCTATACAAACAAGGCAAATAATATTAAACTATACAAAATGGAGACCAAACCCGGAAACCCTACTCTCCGTACACAATGAAATGAGAGAGCAATTTTGAATCTCCTACCGGCACGAGTTGATACAACCTTTTGAGGAAATCATAGGTAGTCTTAGTCCAAAATTAGTGCATCCAATAGCCAAGTTCATAGATGTGTGGGATGAAGGGAAGTAGCTCAACAACAGGCATCAATATGTCGTGAGGGCGAAGAATCCCCTCTCCGAGCCGATAAGCAACCACTACCATGTCCAAACCCTGAAGAAAAATAGGATTGAAGACACAGCGAACAAGATGAGACACCATACCCTTGTCCACATGCAAGTCAAGCAAAGAAGCTACAAATTAAGAGGCTATATCTCAATTAACCTTGTATCTCTCACGCTCGAACGCGAACTTGCACCCTAATACCATTTTCACAGCCTTAACGGTTAAAGTGTCCAGATTTAGCAACTAACCCTTGGATCGCCTATTAGTAACAAGACCATAAAATGCCAACTGAGCCTTAGTGCTGGTTAAGAAGATCGAGGTATTGATTCTTAGCTTTCTTGAGCTCTCGAATAGTAAAATTAAAACCAACACACTCAGATAGCAAGTTTTAAACCCCGTTTGGAAAAATAAGCTCTCAAACAATGACATGGAAACTAGAGGGACTCGCGGCACACGTGCCTCTCATCACCTTGACTTGAAACCTACTACTTCATCATAAAAGAAACAAGCACAAAATGGCTCAAAAAATGTTTGACAAATAATGAGTACACTACATGGGCCAAAAGTAACCCATTGCAAATACTAGACCTTCAACTTCATGAAAGAAAGAAAAATGGGAAATCATCCTATATAATGATTTCTATAAATGTGCTATTGGTCATTCTCCCTCCAAAGGACACAAAAACACACCATAAAGGACATAACTAAACATAACAAATAGCCAACGTGAGCATAGATATGATGTCAAATGTGTTTGCATATCAATCACAAAGACAGTGAATTAAAGGTCTGATACATTAAAATTATCTTGTGTACTAACCATGGTACCCACTAGAATCTACCCTCAACCCAAGGTAGAACTTACCTAACCAAAAAAAAAAATAAATTATGGTTTAATGTAGATTTAATCTAATATCATAATTGAAACTCATCAGTTTTGTGTGAGTTGAAACATTGTTTCTGAGTAAAAATAATATTAATTATTTTGAAGAAATTAAATTTTATTTTCTAGCATTAATATTGAAATTAAATAAAATAATTTCTTTGTTATTTTTAATTTCTTTCTTATAGTGTATTTGTATCATTAGCTATATTTTTATATGATGCTTCATTTATTCAGTTGTATGGTCAATTTCCATATTGCATTTTAATAATGAAATAAAATAAATTAATCATATAATCTCCTTCATATAATCAAATTTTCATTATGTTGATAATGAAAATACTCAGTTTTCAATTGTAATATTTACTTCAAATTTTTCTTTTATTTTCATGTTATTTTTTTATTTTAGTAATATTCCTTTCACTACTTCATTTATTAGTTTAGCTTAGTCTGATATAAACTTGGTCTTTCTCTAGTTTTTGTAGTGATTCTTTTATTTTCATTTTATCCTGATTACTATGTATTTCTTGATTACTTTGTATTTCTTACTAACTAATTTTTTTTTATTATTATTATCAGTTAAAATTCAAGACACCTTTATTTTGATACTCTCATGGATTCTTCATATTTCACACCATAATTTAAAAAATTGGTATGTTTCATATGCTTCTCACATATTCAATAGTTATTTAGTACTTCAAATATATATAAATTGTCTAAGAATGATGAAGAAGAATGAATTTTATATTTAGTTGTAAAATGTTTATTATTTATTAGCTTAATTTTCTTTCTACAAAATAGAAATGATAAATGAATCATATGTTGAGAAGAATATCCAGTGTCAAAGCTAGCATCAAAAGAGTACTTGATTGATTATAATACATATGTTAAAACATTTTTTCAAAAAAATGGTAAATCAATTGAATAAAATTATGAACACATCATTAATGAACTTGAAGATGTAGTGTCTTGTAGTAGCAATTAAAGAAGAAGAAATTGTCCAAATGAAAGATATAGCTCAAAATTTTCATAAAACATGCCCACAAATTTGTAGGATTTTCTTGTTTATTGAGAGAAATATTTTAGGTTGAATAATATGAACAAGGATCTTTTGAATAAATTAAAGAATAATTCCTACTATTTTTTATTGATGAATAGAATAGAGAAACAAAAATTATTTGTTTTTGTTTGATCTTTGCTCAACTCATACAAATAGTATTTTGATAGATACTTTGATGTCTATTTTGTAAAAAATATTGTTCCTATGTCAAGTCTATTTAAGTCGATGACTTTTTATGTTAATAGTTGAATTTGTGTTGTTTGAAATATTACGTAGCTATTTTATATTATGTAATTGGTATCTTTGGGACACACATCTGATGGAGAATTCAATTCTTTCATATGTCAAAAACTATTAAATTTTATAAAATTGTATTTATTAATATATTGGCAAATATAGTTCAAGTTTCTTCCTGGTTCTTTCCTACCAGTATGCTTGCTTGAACCAAGATTTTGTAAAACTATATATTTAAATATTAATATGATTATAGTGGCTTGCAACTTTTTCTTTAAAAAAACTAAAAAATACACCTCTACCTTATGAAAAAAATAATTTACCAAAGTATTTTTTGATGATAGATATTTGAAATGCAATTCCACATTTTTAAAATAAGAAAGTAGTAGTACTAGAAAAAAATTCTTATCTTTTTCAAGATTCAATTTGAAATAGAATTTTCAAATGTTCTTGTAATAGTGCTTATGGATATGATAGTGTTTCTTTAATTTTGTATGACAAACACTTCAATCTTTTTATATTCATATGTCATTAATGGAATTTAAATAAATATGTGCAATTATTTTAGTGTAAATGATTCACTATGAGGAATTCCATGAGATAGCATTTGTTTGGGGCATTATGCCAAACAATTTGAATGCCTTATCTCTTCTTCAATTATAATACAATGGATAAACCAATTGATTGTTGTCATATTTTAATTTTGTTTTTTTAAATTATATTTGTTAAATCTAAATTTTAAAATATTAATTTCAATAATTAACTTATATTCATTAAAGTAATGTCTCCTATTAATGAAAACATATATAGGAATTATTTTATAACATATATCTACATATTTTTTATATAACATTCAAACATAAACAATAAATCTAACACAAAAACCATTTGTATTTGTATATCTAACTCTAATTTGATCTATAATCCTAACTGTAATCTTAGTTATAATTCAAATAGTAATCGTAACCCTAATTTTAGTCCAAATTATAAACATATTTCTATCTCTAATGGGTGATCCCACAATAGTGGGTTACACTTTTTGGCCAAACTTGACATTGAACTATTTTCTTTAACTAAATCTTCACTTTTTGAGACCTATAGCTGCTAAACCATGAGGAATTTGAAGATGATGCAAACTAGTTATTTGTGACATTTTCTCTATAGATTATAAATACTTTTTTTTGAAAATTATGGAATCAAATTGTATTTCTTTTTCCATCTCCTTCAATAGCTAGTTTTTTTAATAGTAAACTCCAATTTTAAAGAGATATTTACTGTATAACACATAAATTTTTCTATGAAGGATAATTTTTCTTTTAAAAAAAAAAAATAGATTTGAAACTATGATATCTAGCTCCTTCATTTGGTTTCATAGTGTTTTATTGATTATTTTTCTCCTAATTAAGTTTTGAAGTCAAAGCAATTACAATTTATACACAGGTTTACTATATAACAAATAACTTTTTTGTATGTATTTCAATTTTTTTTTGTTGGATCAAAGACATCAATACCAAGAGCATGGATATTTTCATAATTTTTCTTTGGTAATCTACTATTTTTCCACATGTGCAAAACAAAGAGCATGATTTTCAATAAAAACCCACATTCAAAAGAAATAGAAAATAAATATAATACTAAAATTAAATATATTTAAAATTATATAATTTTTGGGAAGAATATAATAAGGACTACATACTTACAAAGCATAAATTTTAAATGAATTCATTTGATCTTGCAAAAGTTAAATTAAAAGTGGTTTTTCATCAACATTTTGATCTAGGTGTAGAACAGACTCCACTATATACATAGTTTAAAACTAACGGGTTCTATCCATGAAGTTTTGATCTAAGGGGATTTGATCAAACCCTCTTCAACTAAAATCCTTTAAATGGAACCTTTTAAGGCTTAAATCATCATATTTTCTAAAACTATGTGATTTCAACAAAAAATAAGATGTCCTAGAAATTGTAACCCATTATTGTGGTTGTACCCTAATCCTAACCCCCACCATAACATTGATCCTAATTTTATATCTAACCCAATTTTAATTCTAATTCTACCAATAATCCTAAAATTATCCCTAATCCTAACCAAAATTCTAATACAAATTCTATTTTTAATCCTAACCGTAACCCACATCCCAACCTTTACCCTAATTTTATCTCTAACCTTAACTCTAACCTTAATCCTACCCGTGATATCAATTAATTCTCTAATCTTCCTCCTAACCCTAATTGTGATGATAATTGCACCTCAAATTCTAATTCTATGTCTAATTGTTAATTCTATGTCTAATTGTAAGCCTGATCTAAAACCCTAAACCTAACCCTAATCCAAACCCTAATGCTAACTCCAACCATAATACCAATTCTATCTCTAACCATAACCATAACCCTAAGCCTATCATTGATCCTAATTTTATCCCTAATCTTAACCCTAACCTTAACCCTATCCCAAATTTTAACCCCAACCATAATCTCTAACCTAAAATCTAACCCTAATCCTTACACTCACCTTATTTCTAAACCTATCCCCTTTTATATATGATAACCCCAACCCTAACCCTATAGCTCATCCTAAACATATTCCTAAACCTAACCCTAACCCTAATGGTCATCCCAAACATATTTCTAAACCTAACCCTTATTATATATACTAAACCTAGTTGTAATCCTAAACATAATTGTAAACCTAAACCTAATTCAAGTTTACTAGCACTAACTCCAACCCTAATACCTATTCTATCTTTAAACCTAACTATAACCTTATTCCTGATAATAAAACTAATCCCCAACCTTAACCCCAATTTTTTCTCTATCCTTAACCCTAAAAAAAATACTAAACCTAACCCTAGCATGCTAATTCTAAAACTAACACTTACTCCAACCCTAATCCCAATACTAATGTTAACCGCAACCTTAATTGTATTTCTATCTCTAACCCTAATCCTAACATTAAGCATAGCCTTCATCCTAATTTTATGTGTAATGTTAGCCCTTACCCTAATTGTGATGATAACCAAAATCCAAAGTCTAATTCCAACTCTAATCATATTCCCTAACCATAACCATAACCCTATTCATAATGATAACACTAATCCTAATTGTAACCCTAACCCTAGGCATTACAATAACCCTAACCCTATCCCTAACTGTAACCCTACTAATTTTATCTTTCATGTCACACTATGAATGCTACTAGCATATATATATTAATTTATAAATTATACACACACACACACACACACAGATATATATATATATATGCTAAGAGATATCCTTCTCAAGGTGTCTTTTTTATCAATTAGTCACATAAAAGTGCAATAGATTTTTTGAGAAGGATATCTCTCAACATTTTTATATTTTTATTTATAAATTAATATATATATCCTAGTTACATTGAGAGGCATCTATAGTTACATAATCAGTTGAAGAACATGTGTACCTAATTATGCTAAGAGGAATCTAGAGTTACATAATAAGTTGAAGACCCTATGTACATAAAAATTGTTCATGATTTACATTGATGCCCATCTAATTGTTTTGCATGTAGAACCTTCCACTTTGTAAAAATTCCAAGATAATTGTTTTTCTTTCGTGAATCATTTCTCTTTCCTAAACAGTTTATATAAATTTATCCACCTCTAACTTTTACATTGTGAAGGGAGTGTAGGAGATGAGCACCAAAATGACCATCACCACCCATCTTTTTGATTGCTTCTTTATTTTTTCAATTGTTCTACATTTTGTGGATGCTTATATGACTACTCAAAGAAAAAAGTTTTTCACAATGAGATGAAATAGATGCAAATGCATAAAATTCATAGTTAATGACAATATATTGTTTTGTTGCTTCACTAGGAAAGGATACCAAGATAAGAATTTTTTTAACTCAATCTCTTGTTAACTTCATTTTTTTATTTGATTTATGGAAGAAACAACTCAAAATAAGAAATAGTCTTTGATTGGTATAAATAAATATATCCGATGAAACATTAAGTTCTTTTCAAGTAGAAAGTAAATTAATAAATTATATTATAAAGTAATCAAATCTAATCCTGCTTCATATATTTAAATCTTATACTTCGATTGAAATGAATGATCCATTGTGTTGGATGTGGGAATGGGGGTGGTAGTCATGCTTCCACACTTTGCATGTAGTTCATGTTCCTTTTCAATGCTACCATATTTTTCCTACAAACAAAATCCTTGTGCCTTGTCTATACTTTGAAATTTTGCATACATGTCTAACAGTGCAATTATAATAAAGATACTTGGAAAAAGTTCTTGGGAAAAAATAGAAATGGTAATAGCATTAAGAAACCTTCATGGGGAGGTGGGGGTGAGACTTAGGGGGGAGGTGCTAGTGTTGTGAGAGCATTAAGAAACCTTCATGGGTGAGGGTGGGCATGAGACTTAGGGGGGGTGTGTTGGAGCTGTGCATGCGATTTGAACACCAAACCTACCCTTCCCTTTACACTCTAGCCATGTGACCTTTTTTTCTAATTTTGCTATGTGGCCTTACACTTTCTTATTACATTTCTTTGTGGTTGTGCTTGAATGGAAATTAACTTTTATTCAATAATTGATATTGGTGACTCAATTGAGCAGTGTATGAGCATTGCGGGTCTTTACAAATTAATTAGTAGATTATTCAAAAATCGGAATAACTATACTAGGTAAAGACGTTTCATTTCATACAAGTATTTTTTGTTGTGGTTTTGTTTGAACATCATAACTAATCTTCCAAGCTCGCATGCAGAGAGTTTCAAAATACTTTTCTTTTGTGATAAGTATATATGTATGACACACTAAATCATACCCTAAAAAATTATTGAATACATTTAATTTTATTGAGAAATTTTATAATCTATCTCATGTTGCACATTTCATGGAATTTATAGTTGGGGTGCCAAAATCATCATTTTGATTTAGCTTTCATGAAACTTATATAGAAGATGTGTGATGACACTACCATAGTGAGCTTTTCATATTTTGATTTGAAAATTATTAGTATCTATTTATGTCAAGGAACTCATCAAGGTTTACAAAATGCATATTATCAAAGCCATATTTTCAAAACACAAATCTCTATGCATAATACTCTATAGAATTTTCAAGCTACTCAATTTTCATATTTGATGTGTTTTTAGGGAGCATAACTTGGGAGAAAGATATATTTACAAAATATAGTTCCCCTAGGGTTCAAAGACAACATTCTTCTTGACTTGGGTAGGGAACATGAGATACATAGATGGATTCAAGAACTAATATAGATAAACAAAGAGTCTGATTGATAGAGTTTCAACATATATAAGCAGATAGAATGATTGATGAAAATTTGAATTTACATAAGAATTGGATGCTAAATTCATCTTTCTTAAAAATAGAATGGGATGTTTCTAAAACAAATGTATAGTGTAAAGATCTAATACATACTACAATTTGTTTTGGAAACACTACAATTAGGATTGCTAGTAGAGGAAAAGACAAAAAAAAAAGAGAACTACAAATGCTACAACAATACACTTAATTTTTTTGATGAAAATAGATTTAAAAAGCCTCTACTTTGTAGAGGTATTCCAAGAAATTGATTATGGGAAAATACTAAAAATATTGTGAATTAAAAAACTTTAAAAGAAAGCAAAATAGTAAAAAACTAAACTAATTTCCTAACTTATGAGTTAAAAAAAAATTGTAGTTTTTTATCTCCTTATGCAGAGAAATTGTTTGCTTTATTTCTAACACTCCCACCTAATTTCTACCATTAATAGTGTCACCATTTACAATGCCAATTTTTTTCTTAAATTCTCAAAGATATCCTATGCTAATGCCTTGGTAAATACATCTACTAATTGATCTTTAGATCTACAAAATTCTAGTTGAATTCCATATTTATTCACCAATTCTCTAATGAAATGATATCTTGTATCTATATTCTTGCATCTTTTCTAAAATACAAGAATCTTTGACAATGTTGCTAAGGTGGCTGCTACATATTCCACTTTAATTGATGAAAGTGTCACTATGGGTTGCTTCTTTGATCCTCATGAGACTACACTTATCCCATAATGAAAGATATATCTAGAAGTACTCTTCCTATCATCAATGGTACCTACAAAAGCACTATCAGTATAACCAATCAAACCAAATTCATTAGAGGTGGAATACAAGATTTCATATCCTATTGTTCCTACACATATCTCACTATCCTCTTCCCAACTTTCTAAGGTGATTCTTGTTGGTAGGTGGTCAATTCTCCCCTTGGGATTCGTGACATGGACTAACTACCTCTCATGGATCCATTAACTCTGGTGATTATATTGGACATTGACAGGTGGATTTTTGGTGCAATGAAAACCATCGGACCAAAAATTGGTATCAAAGCCAAAGGTGTCAGGTTTGAATCCCCTTGAGTAATCTTGAGGGGGAGATTGTTGGTAGATGGTCAGCACTCCCCTTGGGATTCATGACATGGACTAACCACCTCCCATGGATCCGTTAACTTTGGTGGTTGCATCAGACATTGACAAGTCAATCTTTTAGTGCAACAAAAATTGTGGGACTAATAAGTATTTTAGTGACTCTATGAATTGTGAGCTTAGACTAACCCCATACATGATATCCAGTCTTGTAGCTGTAAGATACATCAAACTTCCAATTAGTCTTATGAAAATTGTAGAATCAACATTCAACCCTTTGTCTTCTTTGCTAATTTTAGTGCCTCTTGCAACTGGTGTAGATGTTGGATTACAACTCAACATTCTAAATATTTTCAACACATCCTTTGCATATTTAGATTCACTAATAAAAATTCCTTAATCTGATTGAACAACTTAAATGCCCAAAAAAAATTCATTAAACCCAAATCTATCATCTCAAATTCTTTCTTCGTTGCTAATTTAAAAGTGTCTACAGATAAATTTTTAGTGAAAATTAAATCATCAACATATAAACACACAAACAAAATTTGACATTCTTTATTGATCTTTTTGTACAATGTAGGCTCACTACTACTTATATTGAATCCAATATTTTTCATATATGAATCAATTCTACCATGCAATGCTCTTGGGTGATCCCACAATAGTGGTTTACACTTTTTGGGAGATACTGATTTTTGCTGAAATCATATATTTTTAGAAAATATAATGATTTAAGCCTCGAAAAGTTCCATTGAAAGGATTTTAATTGAAGAGGGTTTGATCAAACCACCATAGATCAAACCCCCTTGGATAGAACCCCACTAGTTTTAAACCATACCTATAACGAAGTCTCCTTTACACCTATCAAAATGCTAATAAAAAACCACTTTTGATTTACCTTTTTGGGGGATCAAATTAATTTATTTAAAATTTATTTTTTGTAATTATGTAGTCCTTATTATAGGATTCCCAAAAATTATAATTTTAAATAAATTTAATTTGATTATTATATTTATTTTTTATTTCTTGTGAATGTAGGTTTTTCACTGAAAGTCAAACTCTCTATTCTTCACATATGGAAAAATAGTATATTATAAGAATTAAATCTAAAAAATATCTATGCACTATATATTTATGTCCTTGATCCAACAAAAAACATAAAATTAAATTTTGATACATACAACAAAAAAAAAATGTTTTAGCCAGTAAATCATGTCTAGATTATAACTAGTTTGACTTTGAAACTTAATTAAGAAAAAATATTCAATGAAATGTTATGAAACCAATTGGACCATGTACTAGATATTGTAGTTATGACTCTAAATTCAAAAAAAATGGAATTTTATCCTTCATAGAAAAAAATTATGTGTTAGCTAGTAACACCACTCTTTAAAAATGGTGTTTATTGTTAAAAAATAGTTTTTGAAGGAGATGGAAAAAAAAGTGCAATCTAATTCCAAAAAAATTGAAAAAAATATATTTAGAATCTATAGACAAAATGACACAAATCACTAGTTCGCATCATCTTCAAATTCCTCACGGTTTAGCCACTATAGGTGCTTAAAAGTGAAGATTTAGTTAATAAAATTAAGTTCAATGTCTAGTTTGGCCAAATATTGTAAACCGATATTGTGGTATTACCCTCTTGGTGCTTGTTTAAGACCATAGAGTGCCTTCTTCAATCTATAAACCATGTCTTCATGTCCATGAAATTCATAACCTGGTGGTTGTTTCACATATACATCTTCTAAAAACCATTCAAAAAAGTTAATTTGACATCTATTTGAAATACTTTCCAATTATTTTGTCTAGCTATTGCTAAGACCATTCTAATAGTATCTAGTCTAGAAACTGTAACAAATTTTTCATTGTAATCAATTCCATAATGTTGTGCAAAACCTTTTTATACTAACCTTGTCTTGTGTTTCTCAATTTCACCAACTAAATTAAATTTGGTTTTATAAACCCATTTTACTCCTATACAATCATTACCTTCAGGTAGATAAACTAGTTCCCATGTGCGATTTCTCTCAATGGAATCCATTTCTTCATCCATAGCTTTGATCAACTATTCCTCCTTAACTACTTCTTCAAAATACATAGGATCATGAGAGAATAATGAAAACTTTGAGCAAAAATCTAAATTGTCTTCTCTTTGACCATATATCTCTTTCAAACTTATCATTTTCTTACCTTTATATTTTCATCTTAATGAGACAAGAGTATGATCTAATTCATCCTTTACTTGTGAATTGGGAGTAGGATGACTTGCATGACTAGATGATTCACCTTGTATAATATTCCTTGGAGTTCTTTTTGGAGTATATGTTCCTTCTTGTAGATTTGATTAATCACCTTGCACAATTTGTTCTTTAGGTACTTCTTCATTTTGTGGTATTGGTGCTCCAATTGTGATTGTTTTTTTAATGCCTCCATCTCATGCTTCTTCTTCCATAAATTTGACATCTTTGCTAAAAATCACTTTCTTTGAAATGGGATTATACAATTTATAAGCTTTTGATTACTCACTATAACCAATGAAAATACATTTGTCAAAATTTTCATCTAATTTTCTTCTCAAATCAAATGGCACTAAAGAATATGCAACACATCCAAAAATTATCAAATAAAGTACACTCTTTGTAGGACTTTTGTTCAAAATCTATATTGCACAAGCTACTACTTCTACTCAAAAATCATTACATAAGTTTTTCTCCTTCAACATGCTCCTAACCATTTCCATTATGGTTCTATTATTTCTCTCTACTACACCATTTTTTTGTTCTATGCACCTTGTTGCTATTTGTTTCTTGATCCCATGATCTCTACAAAAATCTAGAAATTTGTTACAATTAAATTTACCACCTCTATTAGATCTGAGTACTTTGATATATTGTCCACTTTGCTTTTTCCACAAAAGACTTGAACTCCTTGAATTTTATGTAAGCTTTAGACTTCTTATTAAGAAAATATACCCATGTCTTCCTACTAAAATCATCAATGGAGGTTAGAAAGTAAATAATACATCCAAATGATGGAGTTTGCATTTGTCCACATAAATCGCTATGAACTATCTCCAATAATACCCTTTCTCTATAGGAGGTTCCTACAGGAAAACTCTCTCTATGTTGTTTTTCGAAAATACAACTCTTACATTAATTGGCTTGTTGCTCTATAGGAGGCAATCCTTTTACCATTTGTTTATTTTATAAAAAAATTCAAACCTCCAAAATGTAAATGTCCATACCTCAAATGCCACAACCATGATTGGTCTAAACATATAGTGTTGAAATAGGCTTCTTCTCCTCCTTGGATGTACTTAATTTGAAGGGGGGCATATGATTCTTGGTCATCTCCACTCTTGAAATCAACCTGTCATTTGGAAATCTATTCAATATTGTGCAAACATTTTTTATAAAAGATACTCTGTAACCCTTTTCTACTATCTGTCCAACATTCATCAAATTATGCTTTAGTCTAGGTATAAAATAAACATCAGGAATAAAATTTCTTTCAACATTTCTTGTCAAAAAATTTATTAATCTACCCATTACAACCACTTTATTATTATTCCCTAATTTCACTTCAAACTTTATAGAATCATCAAGACTAGAAAACAAGTCTTTATTCCCTATCATATATATGGTTACTACATCCACTATCCAAAAACCAAGTAATTCTAGTTCTCTCTTGAGCAACATGATATGTGATGAACATACTTTCAGATTTAGATCTAGGTTCAATTTTGTAACTTACATTTTTGTTTATCCATATCTTCTTGTTTCTTTCTACATTCATATGCATGATGTCCATACATTTTTCAATAATAACACTGAATGCTAGATTTATGAAACCTATGTGAATTTTGATTGGAATGGTTGTTTCCACATCCTCTATTGTTGTATTTCTGATTATTCCTTTCAACTTGATCTGGATTATTCTTTTCACCTTGATCTAAATCACTTCTACCACCTCTTCCTCTGCCTCTGCCTCTTCCTCTATCAAATGATACTTGAGAATTGAAAGCATTCTCAAAAGAAGTATTGTTATTTATATTCATTTTGGACTCATGTGTTAATAAAGATCCAATTAATTCATCTTTTGATAACTCTGCAAAATACTTGGATTCCTCAATTGCTACAACTATAGCACCAAATTTACTATGTAAACTCTTAAGAATATTTTCTATAATCTTTTAATCTATTAAATATTCTTCATTGGATCTAATTTGATTTACAATATTCACGACCTTACTCATAAATTGGTATATGGACTTAGATTAATTCATTTGAAAAATTTCAAAACTTCTTCTAAGATATTGTGGTTTAGCTACCTTCACCTTTATAGTAGCTTGATAGGTTCTCTCCAAAATCTCCCAAGCTTTCTTGGATCTTGTTATTGCTACAACTCTAGGAAAGATGGACTCATCCATTGCTTGTTGAATTAAAAATAAAACTTTTGCATTTTTTCTCTTATTGTCTCTAAGTTGATGTTTTTCTCCCTATGTTAATGTCTGAAAGGCTGCCTAACCCGGTGGTTTTGCGAAACCATTTTCTACCAAATCTCAAACATCTTATGAACAGAATAATGTCCTCATCTTAATTGACTAAAATTCATAATTCTTACTAATGAGAATAGGAATTTGGGGCTAAAAAATACTATTATTTGTTGCCATTGTGTGAACCACATCAATCTAGTTCCACATTTCTTTTGTCTTTGATTGTTATCTCTTATCAATTTTTTATTGTTTGTTGACAGCTTCACCAAGTGCTACAGCTAAATGCTTCTTCTTTCAATAGATAAAATAGGCAGAATCTTCCTTGTCGTGATCTTTCTCTTCAAACTGCAGATAGATTGAAATAAACATCGATCTTTCTCTAGCTACTGCTCTTTAATCCTCAAATTTCTTCAAACTTGTAATAGGCTCCAATAACTTGGCTCCGATACCACTTTGCTAGTAAAGAAAAATATAGAAAAAAGAAAAAGAAAAGAACTGTGAATGCTACAACAATACACTATAATTTTTTGATGAAAACAGATTACAAATGTCTCTATTTTATAGAGGTCTTTTGAGAAATCGATGATGAGAAAACATTTAAAATGCTGCAAATAAAAAAGCTTTAAAACAAAGCAAAATAGTAAAAAACTAAACTAATTTCCTAACTTATGAGTTACAGAAACTTGCAATTTTTTTATCTCCTCACGTGGAGAAATTATCTGCTTTATTTCTAACCAGGATGACCTGATTTATGTCATACTTAAATACAATTACAAAGAGCTTTGAGATTATTAATCCTCGATGAGTTGAAATATTACAAATCGGGAGGCAATTAATCAATAATCTGAAAATGAGGGATAAACATACTAGTAGTAATATACTAGGCATTGTCTAAAGGTAGTGGTAAAAATTTATTCAACCTACATAAATCCTAACCCATCACTTCATAGCTTCTTCACTAAAATAAAATACATAAAGGGAAGAGATACATTTTATTAACAGAATAGGAGTGAAGTAGAGTTAGTTATTAGTTGAATAAGATGCTTTCCTCAAAAGAAGAGATTCATTTCGATCTCAGATTTGGAAATGCACTGAAATATCCTATTAATTGTGGAAGATAAGAGTTTCAGTCATACATCTACTGAAAAGTACACAAATGGAAATTGTAGATCTCGATAAAAAGAAATAATCTACATTGCAGGGAAGGATATGTATCGTACAGGCATACGACTGAGGATATTTACCATAGGCATTCCTCTAAATAGGCAATTGGTGGATGATTGACTATGTTCTACTTTTTCCTGTCATTCAAATTATTTCTCATGTCTAAGAGATAGAAACTATTATCATGGCAGTAAGTCTATTTAAGATCTCTTGACCTATAATAACTCATATATGGACACATAACGCTACCCTATTTCCTTTTAGGAAAACGAAAAATTTTGGCATCCCAAATTTCTTAGTGCATTTTCTTAGTAGACTGTATTCAAGCACACTTATATCTTCTAGATTAGGTACGTGACTGAGGAAACAGTTTATGAAATTAGTTTGAAGATTTTTAGATTCAGTTGTATACGTTTTTTAAATCAATTTTTGGAATTCCATTCGGTGATTCATCATCGTCTTTAAGATATCACTGTTTCTGATGATATCGATGAATCACTGGATGTGATTTGAAACGCTAATCTAAAAAAGAATACACAGTTGAATCTAAACATCTTCAAACTAATCTTCACAAAATGTAGAAAAATTATACCTACAATTACAGATCAAAAAATAATTATATCGCGTCTTTATAATTTTTTTTGGTATAACTCCTATTGTGATTAGTTATCTCCTTACGATAACTCATTAGTAGCATTCTACTAATATTTTGTCCTATACATTTTTTAGCATAACTCGTGCTATTTTTGATTCCCAACCGGTCTCTTTGAAAGTTGAAGCTCTTTGTGCTCAGTGCCTTGGTAAATATATCTGCCTGCTGTTCATCTGACCTGCAAAATTCTAAAACAATTTCACCATTGTTGATCAGCTCTCGAATGTAGTGAAAACGCGTATCTACGTGCTTCCTGCGTTTGTGAAATATAGGGTTCTTCGAAAATGCAATGGCCGAATTGTTGTCACAGAAAAATTTTGTTGCCTCTATCTACTCATTCTGGATTTCCTGCAGTACTCTTCTCATCCACACTGCTTGGCAAGATGCACTTTTAGCTGCAACATACTCAGCCTTAGCTGATGATAAGGTGACAATAGGCTGTTTCTTTGAAGCGCACACCATTTCCAAAATGAAAAACATAGCCAGAGGTGCTTTTTCTGTCATCAACACTTCTAACACAATCACTATCTATGTAACTTGTTAATTGAAATTCATCTGTTCTGGAATATTGGATTCCAAAATTTCTTGTTCCACTGATATATCTCAAAATTCACTTTCCAACTATCCAGTGATTCTCCTTTGGTGATTCCATGAATCTGGAAATCAAAATAACTACATACATGATGTCAGGCCTTGTGGTTGTCAAATACATTAAGCTCCCTACTAGCTGTTTGTACAAAATTGGATTAACATCTGAGCCTTTATCTTCTCTGCTCAATTTCAGTCCTGTCACCATTGGAGTAGGTGTTGACTTACAGTTTAACATATTGAATCTCTTTAAAACATCCTTTGCATATTTAGACTGTGAAATGAAAATACCATCTTTATTCTGTGTTATCTCTATGCCTAAAAAATACTTCATCATTCCCATGTCTATCATTTCAAACTCTTTCATCATTTCTGTTTTGAACATATCAATTGACAAATTTCTTGTTAAAATCAAATCATCAAGATACAGGCATATGATCAGAATTTTACCTTCATCATTCACTTTGGTATACAATGTTGGTTCACTGTCACATCTGGTAAATCCATTATTTGTGAAATAACTGTCAATTCTGCTATACCAAGCTCTTGGGGCTTGTTTCAAACCATACAGTGCCTTCTTTAGTTTATAGACTTTGTCCTCTTGTCCTGATATTTCATATCCTAGTGGTTGTTCAATGTAGACTTCCTCTTCTAGATAACCATTGAGAAATGTTGACTTCACATCCATCTGGTGAACTAGCCATCTATTATGTGCTGCTAAAGCCAATATCATTTTGACTATGTCAAGTCGTGCAACTAGTGCAAAAGTTTCATTATAATCTATCCCAGGTTGTTGTGCATAACCTTTTACCACCAATCTTGCTTTGTGCTTCTAAACTTCTCCATTTGCATTCAACTTAGTCTTTTAAATCCATTTGACACCTATTACTTCTTTGTCTTTTGGAAGACTTTGCAACTCCCATGTCTGATTGTTTTCTATTGAATCTATCTCATCATCCATTGTTGTTAACCCCTTTTCTTCCTTGATTGCATCTTCATAATGAATTGGATCTTCAACTTGTGAATAAAAGGCAAATAGTGTAAATTGTTGAGAATTGTTCTCACCTTCATTTTGATTATAGATATCAGCCACGCTTCTGATTTTTTGTCTTCTCATACTTGCCAAAGTTGGATTTGATAAGTCACTTGAATCTGCAGAATGTGGACTTGAAGGTCCTATGCCAGAAATTCTTGTTGTGGTTGGGGTCTGTAGTCCTCTTGCTATTCTTCTTGTATTACATGTTGGTTTCAGTTGTTGACCACTTGATTGAGGTTGATTAGGAACAGTAGGTACATTAGTTGGAATAGTATTCTCATTCTCATCTTGAGGGATATTAATAGTGACATTGACTATATTTTCTTTGCTTCTATCCCATGCTTCATCTTCAACAAATTGGACATCCCTATTGATTATAACTTTCTTGGTTGAGGGATTAAATAGTTTGTATGCTTTGGATTCTTCACTTTATCTAACAAGGATGCATTTTTCTCCTTTGTTATCAAGTTTTCTTCTCAACTGTTCAGGAACATGTACATATGAAACACAACCAAAAACTCTCATGTGAGACACACTGTGGTTTTTACCTATCCATGCTTCCTCGGGGATTATATTCATCACACTTTTTGTAGGGCATCTATTCATAATATATGATGCACAAGATATAGCTTAGCCCAAAATTCATTTGTTAAGTGCTTGGCTTTTAACATATTTCTAGCCATCTCCATTATGGTTTTGTTTTTCCTCTCAGCTACACCATTCTATTGAGGTGTGTATCTTGTTGTGAACTATTTGTGTATTCCATGTTCTTTGCAGAAACTTAAGAACTCTCTTGAAATGTTTTCACCTCCTCTATCAGTTCTCAGCACTTTAATGAAACAACCACTCTTTTTTTAAGCTAAAGATTTAATTTGACAAAAGTAATTAAACACTTCACTTTTCTGTTTCAGAAAATACACCCATGTCTTCCTTGAACAATCATCTATAAAAGTTAGAAAATAAAAATTACCACCTATTGAAGGTGTCTGCATTGGACCACATAAATCTGAATGAACTATTTCCAATGGGGCTTTCGCTCAAGTGGATTTCCCTACTGGGAAAAACTCTCTATGTTGCTTTCCAAGTATGCAACCTTCACAAACTCTCTCTGGTTTTTGAATTAATGGAATTCCCTTTACCATGTTCTTCCTATGAAGCAAATTCAAACCTCCAAAATTTAAATGACCAAATCTTAAATGCCAAAGACAGTTTGAGTAACTCTTGATACCTCTAGTGCTTGTGCAAAGTTTGTACTTAAAGCTAGTTGAATTCTCAAAGGAAACATTCTATTGTTTGTCATGTGAATTTTTTCAATCATCTAGCCACTTGGGTATTTGTCTAAAATAGTGCATAACCCATTCTTGAAAGACACTCTATAACCCTTTTGAATTAACTGTCGTACACTCATCAAATTGTGTTTAAGGCTAGGGACAAAATAAACATTAGAAATATATTTTTGCTCCCCTTGCTTGGTTAGAATATTATAATCTCCTTTTCCTTTAACTAACACTTTGTTGTCATTACCCAGGGTGACATCTGACTTAATATTCTCATCTAGACTTGTGAATAACTCTAAGTTCCCTGTCATATGATTACTACAACTTGAATCTAAAAATGTCATGTCCCCTTCTATTTGACATCTCTCGGAGCATGGGATTAGCCTATTATGCGACCCTCATAGGCTGATGGGATGGATAGAGGGTCTTGATGGAGTTTGGCTTGGCTTCAGTTGTCAGTTTTTTACTAGTTGGCTTTTGTTCGGGCTCATTTGGTTACCATTTTCTTGAGTTGCTATTTTTAGCAGTACTTGGCACTTAGAGAGGCACCCCTGCTATTTTTAGCAGTACAGTTTGATCACGTATAGAATCACTCCCTCGTTTGCTAGCTTTAGACGATTCGTGCATCAGACGTTTCTTGAGGGAGTTATTAATATTTGATTGATTAATTAAATATTAATTAAATAGAGCATATAATATAAAGTTATAATATTTTAATATTATAACTTAAGTGAAACATTGAAGGGGTCACCCATCATAGAAGGGGCCATTTTTAATTGTAATTTATAATTAAAATTGCACTTGAAGACTATTGAAAAATTAAACAAGAAAAGTTTGAATTATTTTAATGATGCTTTTTTGAAGGAATTCACACTTTTCAAAGGATATAAGGGTTTGCTTGGAAATTCAAGCCATTATGTCATTGATTATTGAAAATTGATTAAGTCTTCAACCAGAGCATAGAAGCCAAGGGTTTCAGTCTCAGAGCATTGGGGAACAAACCATCTCAAGTGAAAGCAATTCAGAGGTTGTGAAATATCATCCGATTTATTGCCAGGCAAGAGATTTCTTCATTCAGAAGAAATTACAGAGCATCACAGACAAGAAATATTCAGGGTTTTTGGTTAGCAATCCATCCAGAGGAGTTTATTTCATCAAGGCACCAATTTCAATAAGATGTGGAGATCCTAGGAAGGGTCGTACTTCTCATTATTACTGCTGCTGTAGAAGTCGTACATTTCTGCACCAGGCCATACCTTCACAAGAAAGGGGCATACTTTCTTCTTGGAGCAAATCGCCTACTCCTTGATCAGATTGCCATTACCAATTGGGGTGCCTATATACCTGGCATCATTTTGGATCATCAGATGGAGGGAGAAAGGCTTATTTATTGCAGCCATATTAGATGCAAGGTCATTTTCATATTGCAGCAAATCAGGTTTTTGAAACAATATTTTATATTATTTAGTCTGTATGCTAGAGATCTTTTATTGTAATCATCTGAAATGTATAATAAGATCATAGATGAGTTATTCCAAAGGGTTTCTACTTCAGTATCTATTTATTTGAATTTATATGAATTTCTTTCAAAATCGCACCTTTATTATTGTATGCAAAAACATCAAAAAAATCAAAATACAAACAAAACTATCAAAAAACAGTCAGATTCAGAAAACGAGGAAACAAGGGTTTCTACAGTGGTATCAGAGTTGTTTCCTGCCATCCTTGTTGGATCTGAAAAAACATTTTGTTCATGCACCAGAGTGATAGAGAGAAGAGATATTATCAGAGGGAAAACAAAACAACTTGGCAGCCACCACTTATTCCGGCAGGTGAGACGTCTACAGGTTTGATTGGTGTTCAGTCTAGTTCTTCGTCTGGAGCGTCTGTGTAGGATACAGGCATGGGTGATAGAATAGAGATTCCTCGAGATCCTCAAGAGGAAGATGCAGAGGTTAGACAGACTCTTAGAGATTTGCGAACACGTCAGCAGTAGGTAACTGATGTATTACAACAGTTGACCATGGCTATACAGAGGATAGGTACGCCAAGGAGACCATCACCACATCATGATGAGGACAAGAGTGATGCAGGTTCACAGGGGGTACCCAGGACTGTTTCACGAACATCAAATAGACCTACCAGACCCACTTTCCTAAGAGGAGAACAGGTTGAAGAGAATGTTGAAGAGGTTGGGAACATATTATATGCTGATGCAGTTATGGCAGCCAACGAGGAGTGGGATATATTAATACCACAAGTTCACGAGCGCATGCATTTTGATTGATTTGTGAATTCAAGAGTTGAATATTATAGGTCTCGACAGGGGAATAGGCCTCGAAACCAAAATAATGATCTGAAGCATGCAACAAATAGGCTCAATCTAGCGATGTTTGATGGTAGTGGTAAGGTCACAGCTTAGGCCTGGATTAGTAAGCTAGATACATTCCTCACATTGCATCTAATGGTTGAGACAGATGCTATCCAATATGTGACACTACATCTTGAGGGGGTGGCTTACAACTAGTGGCACCACAGGATGGTGACACTACAGCATGACCGGATCACATAATATCAGGAGTTTGTTGATAGGTTGGTGGAGTGATTTGATAGGAAGGATCCAGAATCCTACTTCAGAGACTTGGCTCAGTTACAACAAAGTGGCAGTTTGGAGTCTTATATTGGTGACTTTCAGAAGTTATCATTTATGGTTCTGAATATTTTAGAGAGGTGACTTGTAGTGCTCTTCATGGAGGGATTGACGGAACCATTGAGAGGTTGGATCAAAGCCTTTGATCCCCCTTCATTACAGGAAGCAATGAAGAAAGCTCGTAGTATGGAGTTGGCAGCACCGTCCAGTAGATTCAACTCTAGAAACAATTCTTCTTTCAAAGACAATAAGGGCTTTAGCAAAAATAGAGAGAAGTCTGATTTTAACAAAGAAAAATCAGATTTTAAGAATGATTCAAAGGGTAAATCAGCATCACCACCTTTGGATCGAGAGGCTCTTAATGATCTACATTAGAAGAAGCTTTGCTTCTATTGCAAAGGTCCCTATGACACCAATCACGATTGTCCTTTGAGGCCTAAGGGAAAGGCGAATTGAGTGATGTGGGCTTACTATGAGGATTCGAAATCTAGAAATTTCGAACAGCAGGAGAGTTCTAAGGAGTCAGAGTTAGAGGCTACAAAGCCTAAGGTAGAGGCAGAGTCAGAGCTTCAGATATAGGAGGCATGCCTATCTAGCATTCAGCAGGAGGGCTCTTTCAGGATTCGTGGAGTGTTGGCAGGACAGAGGGTCATTACCCTTCTTGATACAGGAGCCACACACAATTTCATCAATGCTAGATTTGTTGAGAAATGCAGACTCATCACTGAGGAGTTTGAAGGCATTAGAGTTAAGGTGGCCGACGGTTACACTCTTAGGTGTGAACGCATGATCAAGGATCTCCCCTTACGCTCGAACAATTATGAGTTCAAGGCTGATTACTACGTAGTGAACATGGGAGATATCGATTTGGTCTTGGGTATGAAGTGGCTTCATTCACTTAAGGAAGTCACTCTTCGTCTTAAGGACATGGAGATCTGTTTTGATGTTGATGGGAAGACACACATTCTAAAGGTAATTCGGGACAGCAACATCAAAACAATTTCTTTTCGTCGGATGGAGAGACTCATGTGACACGACATGGTAGAGTGGGCTACCGAGTGCACATTGGCGTCTATACAGGAGGGACAACAGAAGACTGAATATCATCCTGACATACAGCAGTTGAGAATCAAGCATGATAAGGTATTCAGTGATATTCCACCAAGGAGACCTCCAGACAGGGGCATTGAGCATATTATTGAGCTTGAGCAGGGCGCTAAGCCCATTATGATTACGCCCTATAGACATCCCAAGCGGCTGAAAGATGAGATCGAGAAAATGATGGAGTTACTTGCTATGAGTCACATTCGACCTAGCAAATCACCATTCACTTCTTCAGTTGTTTTGGTAAAGAAGAAGGATGGCACCTTACGCATGTGCATTGGCTATAGAGTCCTGAATAAGAGGACTATCAAAAATATGTATCCAATACCTTGTATAGACGAGCTTATTGATGAGCTCCATGGTGCATGCTACTTCACGAAAATAGATTTAAGATCAGGATATCATCAGATCAGGGTTCGTGAGAAGGACATCGAGAAGACTACCTTTCGTTGTCATTCTGGACACTTCGAGTTTGTGGTGATGCCATTTGGGCTCACTAATGTGCCAGCTACTTTTCAATCCACCATGAACAGGGTTTTTCATTCACTGCTGAGGAGATTTGTGTTGGTCTTTTTTGATGATATCCTTATTTACAGCAGGACTTGGCAGGAGCATTTGGCTCATTTGGAGACTATGCTCAGTATTTTGTAGAGGGAGTCCTTTTACGCCAAGGAATCTAAATCTGATTTGGGGATGACCGAATTGTTATACTTATGTCATATTATCAGTGCAGAGGGAGTGCAGATGGATCCTGAAAAGATCCGCGCTATCATTGACTGGCCTACACCGGCAAACCTTACACAGTTGCGAGGATTTCTAGGTTTGTGTGGGTTCTATCACAGATTCGTGAATGGTTATTCACGTCATGTAGCCCCTATGATAGATTTGCTGAAAAAGGGTGCATTTTGTTGGACTCCCGAGGCACAGGAGTGTTTTTTGAGATTTAAGGAGTTGATGACTACGTGCCTTATGTTGGCACTACCAAAATTTTTGAAGCCTTTTGAGCTTCAGTGCGATGCATCAGGTGAGGGCATTGGAGCGGTGCTCATGCAGGTCAAGCACCCTATTGTGTATGAGAGTCGTAAACTCAGAGGGCCAGAGAGACTCTACAGCATTTACGATAAGGAGATGCTCGCTATAATGCATGCCTTAGCAAAATTTAGACAATATCTTGTTGGCAGCAAATTTTGCATCAAAACTGACCACAACAGTTTGAGACACTTCTTAGGGTAGCAAGACCTCAATGATCGTCAACAGAAGTGGGTAAGTAAATTACAGGCCTATGACTTTGATATCTCGTATATCAAAAGTACACAGAATGTAGTAGCTAATGCTCTTTCATGCAGGCCTTATCTAAGCTCTATGGTTCACATTTCTAGGGATTGGATGCATATGATTGTGGAAAAATATGCCAAGGATACATGGGCATCCAGCATTGTAGAGGGATCGATGATTGACACTAGATATACACTTGTGAATGACTTGATCATTTATAAGAACAGGATTTATTTGGTCCCAGGTTCAGAGGTGAAGAACATTATTATGCACGTCTTTCATGATGTACCCACTACAGCACATCCCAGGTATTTCAAAACCTATAGACAGATTCGGGAGAGATTCACATGGAAGGGACTTAAGGCAGATATTCTTCAGTATGTGCGTGAGTGTCCTGTTTGTTAGCAGAACAAGCAGGAGAACATGTACCCGGCAGGATTATTGCAACCACTTCCAATTCCTGATAGGAAGTGGGAATGCCTGTCGATGGATTTCATTACTGGCTTGCCTAAAGCCCAGGGGCAAAATTGCATATATGTAGTTGTGGATCGGCTAACGAAGTATGCCCACTTCTTTCTGATTACCACTACCTACATAGCTACACAGGTGGCAGAGGTCTTTTTTCGTGAGGTATTCAGACTACATGGGTTGCCTCAGAGCATAGTGAGCGACAAAGATAGTCGGTTCTTGAGTCACTTCTGGCAGGAGGTGTTCAGACTCTGTGGGACTGAGCTTACACCGAGCACCAATTACCACCCGCAGACCGATGGGCGGATAAAGATAGTGAATAAATGGGTGGAAGGTTACCTCAGGAACTATATTGCAGGGCAGTAGAAGGCATGGGTCAAATGGATTCATTTGTGTGAGTATTTCTACAACAGGACATTTCATATGACCATTCAGATGTCCCCTTTCATGGCATTGTATGGTTATGAGGTGCTGAGTTTTCTGGATTTGCTACTGAGTGACAGTAGAGTGCCGAGTGCTGGAGACTTGTTGCAAGAGAGTTAGGACACTATGAGGGCTCTCAAGGAAAATATTTCCAAGGCACAAAATCAGCAAAAGTAGTATGCAGATCAGAAGAGAATAGAGAGGCATTTTGAGGTGGGTGACATGGTTTACCTTATGCTGCATCCCTACCGTCAGTCTACTCTGAGGAAGAGTGGGTCAGAGAAGCTTAAGCCGCGATATTACAATCCTTTTAGGATCCTGAGGCGTGTTGGAGAGGTGGCTTATGAGTTTGAGCTTCCGACAGAGAGCAAGGTACACAATGTTTTTCATGTGTCACGTCTCAAGAAGGCGTTGGGACACCGTGTGGTACCTTCTATAGTTTTACCTCCCTTAGATGACGAGGGAAAGTTGATCTTAGTACCTGAGTCTATTCTAGAGTATAGAGAGAGACAGTTGCATAGGAGGACTATCAGGGAATATCTAGTGAAATAGAGAGATTTTCCTGTGGAGGATGCTACATGGGAGAGCGAGGATATTCTACAGCATCCGGAGTTGAGATTGCTTGAGGACAAGCAATTTTAGGAGGGGCGGACTGTCATGTCCCCTTCTAGTTGACATCTCTCGAAGCACAGGATTAGCCTATTATGCAACCCTCGTAGGCTGATGCGATGGATAGAGGGTCTTGATGGAGTTTGGCTTGGCTTCAGTTGTTAGTTTTTTACCAGTTGGCTTTCGTTCGGGCTCATTTGGTTACCGTTTTCTTGAGTTGCTATTTTTAGCAGTACTTGGCACTCAGAGAGGCACCCCTGCTATTTTTAGCAGTACAGTTTGATCACGTGCAGAATCACTCCCTGGTTTTCCAGCTTTAGATGGCTCGTGCATCGGACATTTCTTGAGGGAGTTATTAATATTTGATTGATTAATTAAATATTAATTAAATGGAGCATATAATATAAAGTTATAATATTTTAATATTATAACTTAAGTGAAATATTGAAGGGGTCGCCCATCATAGAAGGGGCCATTTTTAATTGTAATTTATAATTAAAATTGCGCTTGAAGACTATTGAAAAATTAAACAAGAAAATTTTGAATTATTTTAATGATGCTTTTTTGAAGGAATTCGCACTTTTCAAAGGATATAAGGGTTTTCTTGGAAATTCGAGCCATTATGTCATTGATTATTGAAAATTGATTAAGTCTTCAACTAGAGCATGGAAGCCAAGGGTTTCAGTCTCAGAGCATTAGGGAATGAGCCATCTCCAGTGAAAGAAATTCAGAGTTTGTGAAATATCATCCGATTTATTGCCAGGCAAGAGATTTCTTCATTCAGAAGAAATTACAGAGCATCACAGACAAGAAATATTCAGGGTTTTTGGTTAGCAATCCATCCAGAGGAGTTTATTTCATCAAGGCACCAATTCAATAAGATCTGGAGATCCTAAGAAGGGTCGTACTTCTCATTATTGCTACTGCTATAGAAGCTATACATTTCTGTACCAGGCCGTACCCTCACAAGAAAGGGGCGTACTTTCTTCTTGGAGCAAATCGCCTACTCCTTGATCAGACTGCCATTACCAATTGGGGCGCCTATATACCTGTCATCATTTTGGATCGTCAGATGGAGGGAGAAAGGCTTATTTATTGCAGCCGTATTAGATGCAAGGTCATTTTCATATTGCAGCAAATTAGGTTTTTGAAACAATATTTTATATTATTTAGTCTGCATGCCAGAGATCTTTTATTGTAATCATCTGAAACATATAATAAGATCATAGATGATTTATTCCAAAGGGTTTCTGCTTCAGTATCTGTTTATTTGAATTTATATGAATTTCTTTCAAAATCGCACCTTTATTATTGTATGCAAAAACATCAAAAATATCAAAATACAAACAAAACTATCAAAAAATAGTTAGATTCAGAAAACGGGGAAACAAGGGTTTCTAAAAAAAACCAAACTTCTTTCTCACTAGCTTGATCTACATTACAAGCTAAAAACATTGTGCTTTTATTAGGTCTATTGTCTTGACTCTCTCTAGAAAATTTTGCATTTTGTCTACCCATTTCATACTGTTTCTTTCTACACTCATTTATGTAATGGCCAAAATTTTTACAGTAATGGCATTGAACCTGAGATTTATCATACCTTCGTCCTTGAGGAAAGTTTTGGGATGGGTTCTGGCTACTGCCTCTTCCACTTGAACTTGACTGGTTATTTCTTCCACCTCTGTTGAAACCTCTTCCTCTTGTTCTGGAATTTGATCTACCTTTGCTTCTTCCTTGGTTGATTGAATCTTGTGATTTGAATGCATGCTCCAATGACATATTTGTTGTTCTACTAAGTCTATGCTCATGAAAAATTAGTGAAGCATATAGCTCATCAACTGAATATTGTGTGAGATCCTTGGTCTCTTCTATTATGACTGCAATTGTCTCAAATCTTGTGGGTAAACTTCTCAAAATATTTTCTACAACTTTGAAATCTTCTAGTGTCTGACCATGTGTTCTCATCTGCTTTACTAGTCCCATTATTTGAGTAAAATATGAATCTACAAACTCATTTTCTTTCATAAATAGAGTCTCAAACTCTCTTCTCAGTATTTGCAACTTTACAGTTTTGACTTTGTCCATACCTTGATATGCTATTTGTAATATGTCCCATGCTTGCTTAGATTTGGTAGTGGTTGATATTCTGGGAAAGATACTTTCATGTACACCTTGTAGGATGAATAAGTGAGCTTTTGAATCTTTCATTTTGTTATCCTTCAACAAATCTTTCTCTAATTGTGTCAAGGCATTGTATGCTGCCGCATCTGCTAGTTCTGGAAACCCATTCTCTACATACTCCCATAAGTCTTGTGAACAAAACAATGCTCTCGTTGTTATAGACCAGTAGTCATAATTTTTTCCATTCAACTGTGGAATTTGAGGATTACTCAAGCTTGTGCTTGCTCCCATGATTTACAGACTCTCTACAACTAACCTTATAGCTCTGATACCACGTGAAGGAAATAGCAGAGATAAAAATTCAAACATATAAACACAAAAAATATTTTAACATAGAATAGCCATTAACCACCTTTGCTACTTGAGAGCAAAATAAATTATATTATCCTCATCTTAACTTTTACAAAGATATTCCAGTATATAAAGATTTTCGATCTAGACAAAAATTAATACAAACTTTAATGTCATGAAAATGACAACAGTAATTAGTCCTATACAAGGTCATATCGATTTAATATTGTCCTAGTCATATTAAAGAAAATCCAATCAAAATCATCCTTTTATGCCGATGTGGAGCCCACTAACAAATGCACCAAAAAATTCAAAAAGTCAACCGATGTTGACTACCGCACTACCGCTACGGCTTATGAGGAGACCACGGTGGCCGTGGTAACTGCGTGGTCTGCAAAGAATGAGCTTACTGCGCTACTGCTACAGTTAAATAATAGATTGCGGTGGCCGCGGTAACCGTGAGCGTTGCGAGGAAAGGAGTTTACCGCGCTACCGTCGCAGTTAAAAAATAGACTGCAGTGGTCGTGGTAACCGTCCACCGATGGACAACTAACTGCCAGAGAAGAACACCGTGCTACCGCAGGAGGCAAGAGAACTAACCGTGGTAGAGCAGTAATGGTATAGACTGACGGCGAGAGAGGTGAGATGGCGGTTAATCGCGTTACCGTGGTGAGTGAGTTAAGAGGCCGTGGTAGTGCGGTGGTCACCGCGTTACCACGAGCAGAAGATGGAGACGACACGGTATGGTGATAAGAGTTGATGAAGACTGTTGAAGTTGACTGAGTCGTTGACTCGCGAGTTGGGCGAAATTCCAACAGTCGAGTCTATACAATTTTTCTTATTGTTGAGTCTATACATTTTTTCTTATTATCATTTTTTCTTATTGTAGCATCTTTATTTGTATTAGAATCGATTATCGTGAGAGTCAATAGTACTATCAAGAATTATCTAAACCATAAACAAAAAGATTGATTATGATCTTATTATGAAGATAAGGGCATCTTGGATTAGCCCTCAGTCCTTTAGGTTTTGTTTCTTTGTAATTTGTTTCATTCGTATTATTTCATCTATATACACAGATTGACTATGTATATAGATTTCCAAGTCCCTTGTAGGAACATGAGATGGAGACCAAGTGGTCCACTTGAACATGTCACAAGATGAAATAAGGAAAAAATGGTAAGAGAAGTAATCTTTACTATTTTTTTAAGATGGTGGAATGTCCATGGAGATACCTCTTAAATAAGCAGAAGAAAGAAAATGTACTTGTAGAACATCAGTTTGATGAAATAATAATAAATATGTTAAGGATAAATTGATGTGGTACCTATAAATTGATGTGATAGAGTATTGTATTTTATGTCGTAACAAGAATGTTTCAAATTAATTTTCATCAATTTTTAGTGATAAATCTAATGTTGTATAATATGAGTCACGATTATGTTTCGAGTTATAAAATTTATTAGTGTGATTTAATTAGTTTATCTTAATGTTGTAATTTCATATTATAGCTATGTTTTCATTCATAATCTAGCCATGATTCATTAAAATAATTAAATTTTACAATTGAATGGTCAAATGTTGTTATGTTTCTCTTGAAATATGTGCATTGAAAACAAAATTTTGTAAGTTGGTAAGTGAATGTGGTCAAATTTTGGAATTTGTGTCATATCCTTAGTTGAGTATCTAGTTGAGTGATTTGGGCCCTTCATTTTCACAATGAACAAATAAAAAATATTAAGAAATTATTTTATGATCAAATCTACATAGTTATGTCATTTTCTCTTTTTTATGTCACTTTTTGTATGATCAAATCTACACAATCATGTCACTTTTTTCTTCTTCTATCTGTAAAAATTGCTTGATCAATAATGATACCAAACTCTTAATCAACATAGAAAAATTTTCTATATGAGGGTAATTTTAACTTATATAATTTTAACCCCTAATCTTCAAGTAGTAAAATATTTATAAAGTTTTAGTTGTTACATTAACTATCCTTAGTCATATGTTTCAAATTATTTTCATGGATTATTTTTATCAAAACTCTAACCATAATGAGTATAAATAAATAAATAAATCTCTTTTTAGTCATGTAGACACCTTTTTTGTTTAAAAAATTACCTCTAAACTTTTATTTTTCATTTTGAGATAAATGGTCACAAAAGTATGCTTATCTATTGTAACATCCTTCAACATTTGTTGCTTAGATTAATATATTTTTTCATTATTTCTCTTATTTAAAGAATTTTTATGTGATTCTCACCTTTGTAGTAAAAAAGGTTAGAACCCTCATTAATACAAAATTTATTATTACATTGCTACTTTTTTCAATTAAAATATTTAGAAAAAGGTTTATTCTTTTGTACAAACACAAGGTGTTTTCTAATTTATTACTTTTTCATAAGTTAAAATTTAGTATCTGAAATTAAATTACAAAATTGATCAAAAGACTATTATGGTACTTGAATTTAATGATAAACCTTTTCCTTGATTTTATAAACCTTAGATTTTTTAAATACTTGTAAGGTTGGGGAAGCTTGCCTTTGATCATTGCAATCCACTAATTTTATTTTACATATTCACTTATTTTCTTTAGTTGGACATTTATGTATGTAAGTTCAGTTATTTAATTATAAACCTTCTCCTTGATTCTATAAACCTTAGATTCTTTAAATACTTTATAAGGTTGAGGAAGCTTGTCTTTGACCATTGCAATCAACTAATTTTATTTTACATATTCACCACCTATTTTATTTAGTTGGACATTTATGTATGTAACTTCAATCATTTAATAAGTTTTTTTTCATTTAAAAGAATTTAGATTTAATTTCTTTAAATTTTCTTTTATAGTAAGTAGTTGAACATAAAGTTGAACATTTATGTATGTAACTTGTGTCATTTAATGATAAACCTTTTCCTTGTTTATATAAATCTCATATTCTTTAAATACTTTGTATGTTTGAGGAAGCTTGCCTTTGATCATTGCAATCAACAAATTTTATTTTACATATTGATGACCTCTTTTCTTTAGTTGAACATTTATGTATGTAACTTCAATCATTTAATAAGCCTCTTTTTGTTTTCAAAATGAACTAGATTTGTCTTTTATAATAACATGTTACATTTACATCTTTATAATCATTTTTTATTTTTTCTCATAACCCTGTTAGATTATCCATATCCTTAAATCTTTTATTGAAATTTTGACTCAAATCTTTCTCAATAATACCTCTAACTTTTCTAATTTGTATTTCCCCAACTCTATCAATTTTTGAGGTTCTTTGATTATTTTATTGAACATCCTCTATAATGCCTACCCTCTTAAGTGAATTCTTAACTTCAATTTTTATTTTTCCTCACAGTAAATAGGTTCTCCGTATATTTTCTCCATAATTAAACTCGTTCGTATCCACTCCATGACCAATCGGAGACCGCAACTTCGAATTGAAGAAAAACACGTGTTCTGCGAATAAGACCTTAAATGCTCTTTTATTAAAAAGTTTTGACGACGTGGAAGCTTATGATTCCGTTATTTATGTTTATTTGGCAAACCGTCACCATCATTAAATTGTCAATGATTATTTATAATTTTTATTTTTGAATTATTTAATGATTAAAAGAAATTTAAAAACTATTTAATGTTAATATATGAATGCATTTTTAATATTTAGAATATGAAGTAGTTTTTAGTTTTGTTATATTTATTTATTACAGTTTTTTGTTTTTTCACTTAATTTTATGGAAGGTTTTTGGTCATACAATTAATTTCAAAATATATTTATTTGATTTGAAAGAAAAGGTAATGTTTAAAAGTTCATAGGGATTTTTTTAACTTGAAAAAATAGTATCTAAGTAAATAAATAAGTTTATTTCTAATTAGTTTACTTTTAATTAATCCATTATTATGTGATTTGGAGGATTATTTACATTCTTGCATCATCCTATTAAGATAAGTATCGTCATAGATAACAAATCTTCCAACAACATAATAATCAAAATTTTCTTCCATAAAGATTAATAAAAGCTTATTTTATTTTTATATTCAAATTTTGACTTTTGACTTTTAAACCACATTCTATTTAAAAAATAGCCACTAAACTACAAATAAAAAGTATACAAATTTATTCTATTTTTATATTCAAATTTTGATTTTTGACTTTGAAATCATGTAATGCTTAAAAAACAACATCTACAACCACTCAATGCCATTATTAAATGATTGTGCCCTTGTCCTTATATAAATTCGTCTTTTTGTGTCCATATTCATTTAGATATGTTTGCAAGATTTCTTCTTATCTTCATCATTTTCCCATTTTGTCTATTCAAATTTGGCATGGGAATCTTTTAGTTTTCTCCTTTCATCTACTCATGTTTGGAATGGAAAAATTTTAGTCACACAATTAAACTCTATATATATTTACATTTTTTGATTAATTTTTTTAAATTGAGAAAATTATGTCCAAAATATACATATATTCATTTATAATCAATCAACCATTATGTCACAAGGAAGATCACTTCCATTGTGACATCACATAGTTATTAAGACAAAAATAATGTTATATTAGACTATATATATTATGGATCAAACCAAGATAACTATTATAATAATAAGAAAAAAATATATTACATTTTTTTTCACCTTATTTATATATTAACAATATAAATAGCAATCAAACTTGGGTGTGCAATGGGTATGTTGAAGAGGCATGGAATGTCAATTAGGGAAAATTTCAGCCTATTTGTGCCTAAATTTTTGTATTACATGAGTTCAATTGGTTGGCCATTCAAAAAATGATATATTGTTTGTGCAACAAAGGTCTCTAAAAATGAGTGAAAGAAAACCTCTGAATCAAGAAGATAATGAAGGTATACGAAGAGGGAGGGGGAGAGATAGGGAAAGAGATGAATGGGAAGAGAGAGGGAGACATTTCTGGAGATGGAGAGGGAGAGATGAAAATAGAGGTAGAGATGAATATAGAGTGAGAGAGGAAGAGTGAGGCAAATAGATAGAGGTAGAGATGAATATACAATGAGAAAGGAAGAGGGAGACAAATAGAAAGAGATGTATTTAAGAGAGATAGAGGGAGAAATAAAGATAGAGATAAATAGGGAGATAGAGGGGGAGAGTGTAAAAACCCCATCTCGGGCACTACAATTTTTTTTACAATGCACAAATACAAACTTAATCAACTAGACATATTTCATCTAAAATAAGAGAGTTAATTTTAATGGCTCTTCATCCACCATGGTGGCATCAACTCATCATTGTCAATTATATGTTTGCACAAAAGAGTGGTAAAGTTCCAAGGTTAAGTTCTTTCCTAGACCTATGACCTAAACCTCAAGGGTTTGTGATGACCTTGCCTACGTATCCCCTCAAGGGAAATTAGAGGCTTTGTAGTTGGCCCCATAATGACAAAGGGAGTTCAATCTCTCCTCTTACATAAGATCGTTGATCTCACTTTTAACACATAACTATTAGTTAAGTACATGTAAGCTATAAACTTAGCCAATTATAATATGATGATAATAACTTTGCCATCAAGTGTTGGGTCCATACCAAACATTAGTGTGGAAACATTCACAATATTCATAAGTGGTCATAAAATACCATAATCTTAAAGATCATACAAAAATATTGTCATGAGCATACCTCCATATACGCAAGTTGACTAGTTCATACACATCCCAAGTTCAATAATGATTGGATCATACACAAATCACAAGTATAATGGTCATTAGCTCATATGTACATCACAATTACACAATAATAAGCTCAAGCATACAATATCACAAATACATAGTGACGAGCTCCAACATAGAACACATACATAGTGACAAACTTACACATCACAATAGATAACACATGCTGATAATGCATTCCAGATATAAATAATATCAATGCATTGCACACTACACCACAGGTCCTATCCTTTCCTTTGGTCTTCTGCACCATTGGACAAATGGGAAGGGGATTCAATGCATCCCATACTACACTGTGGGTCTATCATCAACCCCAAAAGGCCAAGTATAGAATCTGAAAACTAGGAAGGGGATTTGGTGCATCCCATACTACATTGTGGTTTTGTCCATCATCCCAAGGGTTTCCCAAAGTACTGAACCTACCATAACCTAGTGTATTTTAACTTCAATCACCTATAGGTCATCGAACACAAGTTTTTCCACCCAAGAAGAAGTAGCTCCCAACATATACCAACTTGTGGCCTTAGTGGTATTGTCAACTATCTTCTTCACAATCACAAGTAACACTTGGCATCAGTCACTCTCGTGCTTATCTGGTGATAGCTAGTGGAGCCTCTCAATACATGGATAGCCCCATATTATCATTACCCACATAGATGGGTCCCTACTTGTGCAACCACTATGACCGTATCATAACCAAGGTAGCCCACTACCTTCACCTCCATGAACTAGGTGAATGCAAACTAAACCCTAGTAGTAGCCATGGCATCGACCATTGGCACAATCCAATGACTTCCTATCACTTCTCAAATACTTTGGACGTTCAATTTTGGGTGGGTCATACATAACATGAATCAAAATCACAAAAAATAGATATGTAGGCCTACACATAAGGACCTCTAGATATGGACTTGACTTACATAGACACATAAGAGATACATGGAAGAAACATGAGATGGACTTCACCCAACATATACATATAACCAAATACCCATTATAAAGTAGTTAAATCCCTTTTTTCATTATGTTTAATAGAAACCTATTACGTATTAAATATAAGATTAAATTCCATTAACTTGATTAGACCCATTTGATACCCATTTTAGCCTCAAACTAAAGCTTATAGAGGATGAAAGATAAAACCATCTAGGAAAAAATCCAACCCTTAGAGTTATCCCCCCTAAACCCTCCTCCTATAGACTTGAGGTCACAAGGACATCCTTCACCCAAGGACCACCTACATTTTTGCTTCCAAATGGATCAAAGTCACACATAGTTCTCCTCACAAGGTATCTCAAAGGACCTACACATAGGTTCCAATAACCAAGGTTTTTTTTCTCTTCATATAATAACAGTTGATAGTAGTTAAAAGTTATAAGTCGGTTCACCATTCGAGAAACCATACAATAACATTTTCCTTAAAGAAAGAAATTTTCTTTAATCAAATTCTATCCAATATTATTCATTAACCAACTTGAACATCCCAAGGTTTGTCTTATTAGCATAGGGACTAAGATTATTACTCAACATAAAATTACCTTAGCTCACACAAATCCATTAGGTTAAACAAATAGTTAGACTAGGTCATTATACCCTAAAAATATTTTCCAAGGGTATACGATACTAATATTAGCAATGCCCAATATAAATAATTATTATCATATATGGCTTTTATCTCAATACCCAAATATTATCCTAGAACCATATAACATGTCTTGTTATTATATTAATAAGGGGAGAATAAATGATATTAAAGGACCATATTACACCTATTTATTTTGCAAAATAATTTCTCAAATGGTCACATAATATCATTTTGAACCTTGAAATACAAAACACATTAGTTATAAAATTTCTTTAAACATGATCAATGATGGTGTCATACTTATGAAAACTAATGACACAATAATGGAATTATTATCATATGTCAATGCACACTCGGTAATATGATTAGTAGTAATACTTTTACATCTATTGTATGCCTAATAGATCTCAAAGGAAATAGGTCAAATTACGAAGTACTTGATATATATAGGTGCTAGCATATAATTTATCTAGGTTCAGAGAAATAGTGTGCTTACAAGTTAGAGTAATGGCTTATGGTCACTCACTATCTTAATATCACTAGAGACAACTCAAGGTTCCATTTAATAGGGAGATTAGATGTATTTTCACCTCTAGAGTTTCAAAAATTTGTAGGTTGTCAAACTATGACAATGGACTTATCTATATCCATACAAAAAGGGTGATGATATTTAAACTCATGTTCCTATCATGATCTGAGGATATCCAATGTGTCTTGCATGCATGAATATTAGTTTAGTATTTCATTTATATAGTCTATTTATTAAATATGGGCCTTAATCATTTACTATCAACCATGTTAAGGCTCATACATGAGGCCAAAGTGAGTAAAGAAAGATATTTATATTTATATACACTGCATGCAACATTAAATGATTATGGAACACTTTTTTATAGTCAAACGTAAACCAAAAAACTATCAGTTATATTGAAATAATTTTATAACTAATACAAGAACAACTTTATTAGCTGAATAATGATTTATACAAGGAATTTCTAAATATTTAACAAGAGAATTCATCCATCCAAAATCCAAATAGATTGATCAAGATTAATTTTATCATTTTCAATATATTTTTTTCATTTTATCTAATATGGATAAGCCACATGTTTTGGTGAATTATGGTGGTGTTTTCATTATCATTTCAAATAAACATGCAATCAGCCAAAGTATGTGTATAGGAGTGAATTCACACCCCTTATGCAAATTCCCCTTTTACACATCCTCACCTTAGAAAACCAAATCTGAAGGCAACATTCCACATAAGCCCACTGCCTTCATTCCACTTGGTGTCTATTTTATGTGTCAGTAGAGGAATAAATATTGGGGATGCTTGTGTGGCATGCAAACATCTACATAGCGCGCTAATGTCCCTAGAAGATTCTTGCATTTGGTGCTTGCAAAGACATTACACTTCCCATTAGAAGCTGATTTGTAATGCCCTGAAGTGACCCAAATATGGTTGTCTTCCTTCATCTCTACTTCAAATTCATCACTTCTTCATTCATTTTATCTCTCTTAGCAATTTGATGTTCTTCACAGGCTCTAAGCATTCAATCCATCACTCTCAAGCAGCATTTTGGTACTCCATCGCAACAATAACAACACTTCATCAACTCTATAGAGCACGTGTGGAACAAATACCATTGCAGCAAAGGCTTAAGTCCTCTCATTTTCTCCTCCATTAGCTAGTGAGATCTTAATGGAGGTGGTAAGATTTCTACTCCTCTCCTCTATGATTTGGTTGAGTAGAATAACACTTTTTTGTAGTGCTTTTGTGCTCTTTACTCCATTTCTTACTTTATCATACTTTTATCCATTATTGTTATCTTGGTTGTCCATGGAGGTGGAAACACCAAAATGGGGATCAAACTGAGGCAAACCCTTATACAGCCCCCCAAAAAATTTCCACTCTTTTGAGTGTAGGTGGAAGTATTCTTGGAGATAGCTGGTGAACGAACGTCTTTCTGAGATCATTCTTGCTATCCTCACTCTTGTGTATTTAATTTATCACATTTGTATATATCTTATCTATTTCATAGCATTATTTTGGCCTTTCTAAAGTAGCTAGCTAGGCTATTAGCTAGTTTTCTTGTCCTTGAACTTGTCTCTTTAATCCTCTGGTTGTACGAACACCAATGCACTTGAGAAACACCAATGTTTTGCGCTATCGTTTGTAGTTGTGCTTTCTTCCTCGGGTAGAGAGCTCCTTGAGACACAATGTTGACCTAGAAAACTAACTTGCCTAACCCCATTTTGAGTCTCGGGTCTGTAGAGTGATTGAAGGACCTTATAGTCCTCATCATTCTTGTCCCTCATTTCCTAACACTCCCTTAAGTTGAGGTAAGTTAGGGTAGCCTTCTGCTCTGAACCCTTTGTGAACTAGGGCCTTGACGTGGCTAGTCCCCCTCTCCTACATTTTTGGTGAAACTAATGTGAAGCAATGTCTGCTTATTTTTTGGTGGTTGATCTTTTCCCTTGTACCCTCTGATCATTGTACCCTATGTGTTGTGAAGGTTAATGAGAATCACAACCCAATCAATAACCTCTGGGTATACTGTTAGGAGAATTGTATGACACATTTTTATGGATAAGACGAAGGTCAATTCAAGTTTCTCTACATGCCTTTTGTTTGGTCCTATGGTTGGCCTTGCTACTCAACAGTAGATGTCATAGGGAAAGTTAGGATTCTTTGATGAAATTGACTGTGTCCCTACTCATCCTATGTCTCCTACATCATCATCCATAGATGAGCGTGAAGCTATCCATATCCCTTCTGATTATATTTATAGCCTTAGCAAAGGGTTAGGTGCTTTGGAGAATCACCTGGAGAAAAACGTGAAGCTAGCTAGGGTGGCTAAGGTTATCAACAAAATAAAGTATATGGTAGGAAAAGACTGAACATGCTTATAAATCCTGGCTAGTATCACTATTCTAACTGAACTATGTGCCCCTTCAAACCATAGTAACATTATACAAGGTGGCCCCTTCAAAGAACATGAGAGATAGTTAGGAGTGTTGATTCCCCCTACGTCCGTGTATATGATCAGTATGGTCCCTTTAATTAGTATCCTTGTTGCTTCAAAAAGATTTGAAACTATCAAAGTAAACAAAACCCCTCTGTGATTTCACTTCACCCCTCTTATCACCTCCAGTAGTGGAGGATTTCGTAGGATGATCAGTGGAGGCTTTAGTGGTGGTGGTAGCTTCAGTGGTGGAAGTGGTCTCGATGGAGGTCATGGTGGTGGCTTTGGAAGTGGTGGTGGCTCCGATGAAGGTCACACTAGTGGCGGTAGCTCCAACAATAGTCACAACGATAGTTCTAGGGGTGGCTCTAATGGTGGTTCCACTGGTCTTATATCTTCTAATGACCCAATTTTGAACACTCTTCTTCAGAATATGGGGAAGATGCAAAACTAGCTGGCGAATCTCTCCCAAGATTTTTCCTATCCTATATTCCAACCCTTCTTCTAATGTAGCCCATTATCAGTTGAAATCCTAAACACTCCTTTCCCACAAGGGATGGATATTCCTAAGTTTGAGAAATATGATGACAAAGGGGACCTGCAAATGCATGTGTCCACCTTTAATGCCTTATGTATAGACTTCTTCCATCACAATGCGTTGATGGAAAAACTATTCCCCTGATCTCTCAAGGATACAACACTCGAGTGGTATTGTTCCTTGCTCGATAATTCCATCTTCACATTTGATCAACTTGTGAACCAACATCTACAATAGTTTGAAGCCAACATCGGACCTAAGATTCAACCTTCCTTGATTTTTTCCAATGTAAGCAAGGAGATAATGAGAAGACTACCAATTTTATAGCACGATATCAAGTGCTCTTTTCACAAATATCATACCTACTACCTAATTCCGATGTACAAAAGGTATTTATAGGGAACTTATAGAGGCCTTGATAAGAGAAGATTTCCCTTATGAAATTCCCTTCTTTCATGCATTTGTGAGTAGCCCTATCAAAGTATCAACAGATGGTGGTACAATTCGGGGGACCTTTCTCATGCTCTCATGCTAAAGGGAAGTTTATTGTGTCAATCTCTAGAAAAGGAAAGGTTGTTGCAAATGTAGTAGCCATTGTAGATCTGACAATGGCCTCAGATGCAATTGAAATTTCACAAAGTTATCAGAATCTTATTCTTCCATCTTACAAAATTTGTTGAAGGATAAGATTGTAACCTTGGCAAACCCTAATTAACATGTTAAGGAACATTACCCTAGCTAGTATGATGCAAATACCTATTGTCAATACCATCGAGTTAATAGACATGATATTCAATGTTGCATGTGCCTACATCATGAGATACAGGATGACATCGAGGACGGTACTATTTGTCCTGATGGAAGCAAATAAAATATGAAAAAATCATTGGCGAAATCTAATAGTGAATTGTAGATATACGCAGACCCATTTTCATCATATTCTGCTAACATGATTATTGATCCCTCTAATTTTTTTACTTAGCCTAAAGCATATGTTAACATGGTTGTTTCCACACCTTTTCCTCATCCTATGAATAGTTTTTCAGATATAAAATTTACTTCATAGGATTTATCGGTGAACAAAAACCCTTCTCTGCTTTACATTCCCATTAACCTCAATGGAAACATTACGATAGGAGTCATATTCGACCCCACAAGTAGAGTGAATATCATTACAAAGGATACTTTACTATTGAACTCCTTGCAATGGCAAGAATATGAAAAAATAAAGTCCATCATTTGTATGCATGATGGCCTTTCTATAAAGTCATATAAATTGATAACTTTGTCCATCTTGGTTGGGCCTATGAATGTGGACATGATTTTCGATGTTATTCTTAATTTGAATCTATTCAAGGTGAAGCTAGGTGTACCTTGGCTAGCCTCCATGAATAGGATCGCCTATGTTGTTCATAAATGTTTAAAGTTTTCCCATAAAGGTTTCATCCACATGGTACATGACACTGGATATCGACCTTTGGAATCTCATCGAGGATATTCATTGGATCACTTTTGGCCTGCCCCAGTTGGTCCACTTCGTCCAAGAACAGACCTACTTTACAAGAATTATATGAAGTATAAAACTGGGGGCAAGGGATAGCGGAAATTGACCCTTCTTGTAGCACAACAACCAATTGTCTCCACTTCTCAAAATGGAAAGGAGAATCTTTCTTCTTCTTATATTTCCTCATTCACTCCTCTTTCTTGGGAGGATTATTGAATGAGTAAGCCTGGTCTTTATCTACTAAGGTTAATGGTGCCTGCTTGGCATAAACCCAAGATCAAGGTATTGGATCTTCCTACTAAACCACTCAAACCTTGGTACTACTTGTATAGTAGGTAGAAAGGCCCCCATGGGGTATCCTCTATGACTCGGCCTCCATGGCCTTTTACCACCTCTACTCCTAAAGCAGTGAATGGGAAAAGGCCCTTTGTCAAGGCGTTAGAGCTTACTCCTCCCATTATTTCTAAACTTGCTCCTTCTCTTGTTTAAGAGTCAGTCCCTCCACTAGAAACAACTATAGAGGACACTTGGACCATGGTTGAGTAGGAGCATTCCATTCCTTTGCAATATTTGGCCTCTAGCTCAAAGAGTCACATAAACTACCTTGCACATGAGCGTAAGCACCAAAAAAAGGCTCTCTTGGCTAAGAAAGCCACCTTATAGAGGAAGGAAGAGGAGATGAACGCCCCTATTGTGTTGGTGTGGAGCCTGATCAATATCCAAGTGGGAAATTTTTGGTATATGGCAATTGATCATTCTATACTGTACACTCTTTAGTACTATACTCTCTTCGTGTATCCTCACTAGGGTCATCGAAAAGGAAAAAAGTCAACTTTGTAAACCCTAATTTCTGGAAGCTTCTAAAAGCTTGTTATAAGCAGTTGGGATGGGGAGTTGTAGTATGGCATTATTCATGATATTGTAATATGTTTTTCACTAGATAATAAAATCATTTGATGGCTACGGTTTTTTGGATGTAGCCTAGATTGGGTGAACCACGTTAAATTCTCTGTGTTGTCTTATATCTACTATAACTTTTTGTGTGTGTTTTATTTCTCTATTTTATTGATCAAATATGCATTTAACTTATTAGATATCTACCTTCTAACCTTAACACCTATATCAAGACCTCCTACCACATCCTCCTCTCTCCTCCCCTTTGTTTCCACTCAAACTAGCTTTGTATTGCTTATGGCTTCTACTGCAAGTGGGAATGTGCCTGAACCTAGAAAGGTGCATGTGTTCATCACTCCTTTGGTGGAGCCACCCTTGTTGAAAACCGTTCTAGATGCCTTGTATTTCCCAAATCCCATGGATATGAATAACACCTTGGTCATGTTTATTTTGGTTCTTTCCTCCTCTTCTTTTTCCCTTCTTTCCTCATCTGTGGGGAGTTTGCCTCCCCCAAAAAAGAAAAAGGTAGAGAGTGGTCCTTCCAACAACAAAGGACATAGGAGGATCCCACCTTCTCCAAAAGGTGGATCTATGCTGACTTGGTCTATCCTAGTAATAGAACCAGTCTTGGCTTCTCCTAGATCATTCAGTGAGCTTAGCAGTGAACCTTGGGTGCAACCTTCCCCATTCGTTGAGGTGAAACATGGCACTCCTATTAAGTGCATTTTTAACTTGATGGATTAATTTATGACCTTGTCAGTGATCTTCCTAAAGTTTTTGAACCTAGACCCACAAGAGCTAAGTGGAGGAGACCTTGTAGGTCCCTCTTGCTTAGCCCTTGTTGCAAGATGGTTGGAAGCTCCTCCCCTTATCATTCCACCAATGCAGGTGTTTTGTCCTCCCCCCTACGATGATCTAGAGTGGGAAGTGAAAAAAGTATTGGTTGATCAGTGTTAGGGGGAGGCCTCTTCTTTATCTTTAGATTATATGTGTGTATGTGTTGTGATGTGTTTTCTCCATAATCATGCTATGTGTTCTTGGATAGCCCTCATCACCCTTATTGGTGCTTGTATATAGGCATGGTGTTTGTGTTGTAAACCTTCTTCTATTTGTATAATCATTCTTCCATGTTTGTGATTGACTTTTGAAAAAATAGGGATGATGAAAAGCATTAGGGGCATTTAGGCTCCCCTTCCATGTTGATCCATTTTTTAATTTTTACTCTATTTTCTCATGCATTCTTTAGATGGCTTGATATAGTAGGGGGTTGATAAAAGGTTAATCTATATATTACTATTATATTGATATATATTTATGATTAGTTTCGACCCTCAAATATTAGGCTATCCTTATGTCCTTTTTTATTTTCCTTTATCATTCTCTCTTCTTTGCTTGAGTTGTCCCTCTCATGTGTGACAATGCAACCTCTACATCACTTTGATCTTTAGAAAACACATTCATTACCAACGAATCTTTTCTCAAGAATCTTCACACACTTCTTCATAGGAATTAAATTCTCAACTTGAAACCCTAATGGAACATGTTTCCTTCACCATGGGTTTGTAAACAAAGAACTTGGGAACATTCCTCTGAAGCGAGAATAAATTTTATCTTCCCCTTGCATAGGGGCATATTCTTCATTTTGAATTCCTTGATGAATTGAACATATTTCGAAAGGATTCTTTGATGATGAATTGATTCAAGAAAGGAAACACCAACTTTCAAACATGTCCCTTGAGTAGACCCCTTCCTATATTGAAGGGTTCCTAAGGGACCCCCTTTGAAATTTTTTATCTCAAATGAATTTTATGGCATCTAACTCAGGCGTATCTTGACTAGACCTATTTCATATCTTTGTGTGTAGCTTAGGGATATACCAACTAGAACTATTTCATATCTTTGCATCTAGCTTGGGGGCAGCCTGACTAGATCTTGCTTTTCAAATAATGTGTCCCTTGAGTGGACCCCTCTTCCTTTTGACGGGTTCCCAAGGGACCCGTTTTAAATCTTTACAACTTGTTGATGGTTTGTGTAACTATCCACTTACTTTCCTACATGGATGCTTCTTGACATGTTCTATCTATGGGTAAACATGACACTTTATGAGTGTGCCTGGGAAGCTTCTTTTTGACTTTGCGGAGTCTGCTTTCTTAGGTTTGCTTCATGCGAGAAATTTTGGGAGCCACCTTCCTTGTAGGTCTATAGGCCTATAAGGTGCTTACTTCTTAGGGCTCCGTTCATGTTAGAGATCTTGGGGGTTGCCTCCTTGCAGGTTCGTGGGCCTGTAAGATTCTTTCTTCCTTCAGCTTCATAGTTTCAAGGAGCTATGAATTCCTCTCCTTGACTTGCACTCTCGAGTTCTCCAGATTATGGTTTGCTTCCTCGACAGTTCAAGTATTCATTTCTAACTCTACTACTTCTCTGATCTACTTTACCGAAGCACCCATTAGTATTCATGCTCGCTAAGGTGGGGGAAAAAAGTATAGAATTGAATTTGCATCCCTTATGCAAATTCCCCTTTTACACATCCTCACCTTAGAAAACCAAATCCAAAGTAAAAATTCCACATAAGCTCACTGCCTTTGTTCCACTTGGCATCCATTTTGTGTGTCAATACATGAATAACTATCAAGGGAACCTATGTGGTGTGTAGATTTCCATGCAGTATGATTACATCCCTAGCAGATTCCCATGTCTAGTGCCTACAGAGGCATTACACTTCCCATTGGAAGTCGATTTGTAATGCCCTCTACGACAAATTGACCCAAATATGTCATTTTCCTTCATCTCTACTTCAAATTCACCCCTTCTTCATTCATTTGATCTCTCTTATCCATTCAAAGCTCTTCACAAGCTCTAAGCATTCAATCAATCACTCTCAAGTAGAATTTTTGTACTCCATAGCAACAATAACAACACTCCATCAACTTTGTAGTAGACATGTGGAACAAACACCATTGCAACAGAGGCTTGAGTCTTCTCATTTTTTGCTCCATTAGCGAGTGAGCTCTTGGTGGAGGTGGTAAGTTTTCTACTCCTCTCCTATATGATTTGGTTCAGTAGCATAGCACTAGTTTTTAGTGTTTTTGTGCTCTTTACTCCATTTCTTGTTTTTTTGTACTTTTCTCCATTATCGTTATCTTGGTTGTCTATGGAGGTGGAAACACTAAAATGGTAGTCTGATTGAGGTAGACCCCTATATAGCCCCCAAAAATTTTCCTCTCTTTTGTGTGTAGGTAGAAGCATTTTTGGAGCTAGCTAGCGAATGGACAACTTTGTGAGATCATTCTTGCTATCCTCACTTTTGTGTGTTTACTTTATCACATTCATACATATATTTTCTATTGCATAGTTTTATTTTGGCCTTTCTAAAGTAGCTTGCTATGATGTTAGTCTTTTTTCTTGTGCTTGACATTGTCTCTTTAGTCCTCTAGTCGTACAAATGCCAACACACCTGAGAGATTCCAACACGTCATGTTGTGGTTCTGGAGCCACACTTTCATCCCTAGGTAGAGAGCACCTTGAGACATAGTGTTGACCCCAAAAACTGACTTGCTTAGCACCATTTCGAGTCTCAGGTCTGTAGAGTGATTGAAGGACCTTATAGTCTACATCATTCTTGCCCCTCATTTCCTAACACTCCCTTAAAGTGAGGTAAGTTAGGGCAGCCTTCTACTCTCAACCCTTCTTGACCTGGGGCCTTGATGTGGTTGGTCCCCCCCTCTCATAATATGTATATGCCTTCTGCAATGAAATGACTTTAAATCACACAATTCAACTAAGTATTCAATGAACTACTTATTTTAGCTGACATAAATTCTTAGAGATCCTTATAATAACATCTATACTTATACAAGAAGCTTAAATTTTTAACAAAATTTTAATATATGTGGAACATACCTGATAAATGGGAGAAATTATCTAGTATTTCATATAAGAAATCCCAAATCAATTAAATACTATTCTAAGAAAGAAAAGGTGAAGGAGGGTACTTAGCTCTAGATAATATGGAAAATGTTTTTGATGTGGACATGGAAATATTCTTAGATGGCTCCACATTGGCCCCTTATTATAGCCATTTCCATCAGAAACCATACCCTAGCTTCTTTCATGGTGCACCTATCTCCATAAATTCCTTTGTACAAATACTGTTGTTGTCTCCTCTCTTCTCACGAATTGATGGATGTCCAAAACTAGTTTGTGGTTATGGAAAAACAAGATGGGAGGGTGTGTTCAAGGGTTGTGGATTCAAGATTCACAAATATGGTCAACATTTGTACTTGAAATTTTTTAAAGCCTTTTCAACACTCAAATTTTTTGCATGTCCTTGGATCATGGTATTGTTTGAAAACACTGCTTTTCGTGGATTTTCTCCACCTTCTCTATGCCTTTTCTCCCACACACTTTGGCTCCTTTTGAAGAAAAATTTGGACAAGCTTTAGAGGAGAGGATCAAACCTCTCTATTTATTGCATACAAATGACTTGCGTTCTCTCATCTTTTTCTCTCTATTCAAACTATTGGAAAAAGTGTCTCAATGCTTACTAACATGGAACTCCTGAAAAAGTAGTATCAGTGAGACCCTTGGAATTTCTTGCTCACAAGTAGCTATTTTCTAAAGTCTTAGATGGATCAAGTTGTTGTGACCTAGGACCAATCTTGTCGATGGAAGTCATTAGGGTGACATGAACTATCAGAGTGAGATTCCAAACTCATTCTGATAGTAGAAATTTGGGTGATATCGGCATCACCCCATGAATATCTTGTTGATAAGAACCATCGGTGTGACCAAAGCAGTCAGAGTGAGATTTTTAACTCATTCTAATGGTAGATGTCTGAGAAATGAAGATCATCGGGGATACTCTTCATGATGGATGTGTTGGGGAGACTTGAGTTGTCAATGTGACTTCTTGATCTCTTGCTGACATTATTAATCTTGTCGATGGATTTGCTCCTAATGAATGATTGGTGTGACTCTTGCTGATCTATTTGGTCTTGGTGTTCTTTGGGACATCGGAGGAATTGAACCATCAATATGACTTTCTAGTTTGTTGTCGATAGCATTGGTTTTGCTAATGATCCTGAGATCAGGGAGACTTCACCAAGCCTGAGTGATAGACTAGTAGAAGTTGGTGTAGTGTGTGATGATTTGTGGGCAGTCTAGCATTAGTGATAGTTTTTTGTCTTGTTGATGAGCAATACAGTTGAAGTCTTTTGACAAAGTATCTGTCCTACATGGTTTCTTTTGAACCAATGAGAGAAGAAGAATGCAAACCTATTGGAAGTTGAATTGTTGTGACCGTTCTCTTATGGGAAATGAATAAACCGCTTGAGTATGAATGAATAGTTTGATCGAGGGTCTAGTTAGTTGGTTGGTCAAATGATCTGTTAGTGAATTTCATTGTATGCACTTTTCAAAAGCGTTGTAATAGTTATATTTTATACAAGATTGATCAGGGAAATGTTGATGCTATAAATTGACATATGAAAAGAAGAGTTTGTAACGTGTATGTAATTCATTTACTGTAATACAAGTGATCTTCTTTTGTGTGGTGGGTTTTTCTCCCGTAAGGGTTTTCCCACATAAATCTGGTGTCAAATGTGTTTGAGTTATTTCTCTATTTTGTTATTTCTTTCATGTGCATCTTAATGAATTGTAATTGTAAAAAATAAAGGCATATATTCATTCTCCTTTGATTCTTTGACATTAGGAAGTTTTGTTGCGCAATCAATATTTTCCTAACAAGTGGTATCAGAGCCTGGCCAGTTGTGTTATCCTTATGGGTAGGCTGGGTTTTTTGTGTCAATTTCTATTCAGTGGGAGTCTTGTAGAAGTATTGTAATTTAAATTACAAATTGAGATGACACTGACAAGTACGTTTGGAAGGATTGAAATTGAGAAATTCAATGGCAGCAATTTTGAGTTGTGGAAACTCAAAATGGAAGATTTGTTGGTTGATCATGCACTTTGGGTCATTATGTCTAGAATGAAACCTCCAGGAATGAAGCAAGAAGAATGGGAACTGGTATATTGAAAAGTAAAGGGATTGATAAGGCTCTATTTGGCAAATTCATTTCTTCTAAATGTTCATGAAGAGAAGACTACATCTTCTTTATGGAAAATATTGGGAGATATTTATCAGGGCAAGTCCTTCATGAATAATTTTTTCTTAAGGAAGAAGTTGTACTCTTTGAAAATGGAAGGATGAACATTTTTTTCTGATTATTTGAATACTTTTAACATGTTGATTTCTCAATTAACATCTGTCAGTGTGAAGATTGATGAAGAAGATCATTGTATGCTCTTGTTGTGTTCTTTGTTGGATTCATGGGATCACTTGGTGATGGCTATTGGGAGTATGAAATCCACCTTTAAGATGGAAGATGTTATTGCTTCTTTGTTATCAAAAGAGATGAGAAGGAAATCCTCTTTGATAGAAAAGGAGGCTCTAGCTATTTGAGGTAGATCAAAAGAAAAAAGAAAGAAGGTCCAAATCGAAATCAGAAGGGAGATCAAAGTATCCTAGCAAGAAGTCCAAGGTGAAGTGCTGGAATTGTGGGAAGCTCAATCATGTTTGAAAGGATTGCAAAGAGGAGAAAAATAAGAAGAAGAAGAACTCTTTCGACATTGATTCTTCTTAGAGCGAAGCAAATGCCTTAATTGTAGCCTTGGCAACTCAAGCAACAGATGATGTCTGGCTAATTGATTCTAGAGCATCTTTCCACATGACATCTCACAGACACTAGTTTACAAAGTATGAAGAACATGATGGTGGAAAGGTGTATTTGGAAAGTGATTTATCTTTGGACATAGTTGGTCAAGGAAGAGTTAGAATTTAGTTTCTTGATGGTAGAATTAAGGGAATTGATGGCATAATGTATATACCAGATCTAGCTCAAAATTTACTTTTTTTAAGAAACTTGAACGAAGATGAGGACACTTTATGGATCATGACATCATGAGAAGCTTCCACATACACTATGTAGCTATAGAATGAAGGAACTTCATTGAGGAGACATATTCTATCAAAGTGAGATCTTCATGTCAGCCCGAACATATTGGTCACACCGATGGAATTTTATCAGCAAGACATTCACTTGGTCTCACTGATGGCCCAACAAGGAACTTCATCGGCAATAGAATAGATATCGGAATGAGATATTCAAGTCAACATGAACATATTGGTCACACTAATGGAATTTTATTAGCAAGAAAGTCACTCGCCGATGGATCAAAAGGAAACATATCAAAGAGACATGATCTATCAAAGTGAGTTCAAAATATCTTTCCCACTTCATATGTCACACCGATCGGCAAGAGCAGATTGATGTCTCAATGATACAATCTTCCTATAGAAATTTACATTGGAGAGACTCTCTAATATCGATGTGAGATCAAATATTTCTTCTCGATGCTTTGTGTCACCTTGATATGCGAGTGCATATGGTCAAGGTGCAGAACAAAGGATTTAACTAAAGGAGATTGGACAAGATCAAAGGGCTCACAAGTAAAGTTGAACATTCAGCTCAATCCCCACCCTTGTTTGTTGGTTCATACCCTCAAAGTGCTCACCAGTTAAAACCCATCAATTGCATCTCCTGCATTGTTATCAAATGGCATGACCATTGATCTAAGGTGGGTGGCCTCTCACGAGAATATGAGAAGGACACAGATAAAGAGGCACGAGAAAGTTTTAGGGAAAAATATAAAAACTAGATGTGTGATAACTAGAAGGGGGATTTTTTCCTTAGAGAACGAAGACCAGATTGCATGTAAGAACCTTGAAGAGAACAATGAGGATATTTGATTTTTTAGCCTAATCTTGGTATCAACTGTTTGTTGTAATTATTCAATTTTGTGGTTGTCTCCATTTTAGTGCTTCTCTATTATTCAAATTGATATATCAAGTATGTATATAATTTGTTCATGCACATTTTTTGTATTTATTTGATGTGATTAATTGGTTCTTTCAAGTAAAGATTAAATCCTTCTAGTCAATCATAGTAATTCAGAAGTATTAATTGGATAAATAAGAGGAACCATATAATTTGGGTTTGAAATTTATCTAAAGTAGAGTTTGTCAACTATTAATTTGCACATTTATACAAGTTATAAACCCTTATTAGTGTGCCAAACAATTTTTATTATTGCCACTATGTGTTGCATTTTTTGAATCTTCATTGGACTCCATATACCCAACAAGGCACTAGTCTCACCCATTCTATATTCTTTTAGTTTCATTAAATGCTTTTCAGAATCTTGCATCTGTGCGTAATTTTATATCTCTCTACCTCCAAATTGCCATTGCGGATAGATTGATTAAGCGAAATATATAGTTCAAATCTGCTTCATTCATATAGGTTCACCCACCTAGGTCTGGTAGAGCCTGAAGAGAAAAAGGTTCAAATTCATCATTTGGCCTCGTACGTTAGCCTAAAATGTTGTGAGAGCTTGGCAACCTCTCATGGTTCAAACCTATGTTTTTGAGACTTGATAGTTTGGTGACTCTATTGGGGACAAAATCAGTAAAATTTTCTTGCCTATCCATTTATAGAGTCAATACCTTGCAGAAGACTCCACTAGGAACAAGGAATTACAAAAAAATTGCACCTTTGGAAAGTGAGTGGTGACTCTGAATGAACAAGTGCATTGATACTAATAAAGTGAAATATACATAAGAAAGAAACCACCCTAGAGTTCAGACTATCAAAATAGCCAACAACATGCATGGTAGAAGGTCTTTGAATCAAGGAGGTCCTAATGAAAAAAGTAAATGGACACATAATAATGACAAGGGAAAGAGAGTGCCTGATGATATGTACATGATAAATAAAGAAAAAGCATCAAAACATCTTGAGACATATAATCACTAATGAAAGTAGCTCATCTGGAGAGCCTCAAACTCCGGAAGAGAAAAGGAATTATTTTTTATCAACATGATCCAAAGAAACAAGATGAATTCATGGTTGGATTAGAGGTTGAAAGAGTCCATAGACAACTTGAATATGATTAGAAGATGGCATTACTCGAGGGGAACCAGAATGGTGATGATGTAATAGTTGTAGAGAACTATGAACACATGACTCAAGATGAAATAAATACATAATTGGAATATGAAAGGCAAGAGGTGGAAAAATCAAGAGCATAATATGAATAAAAACTCCAAGCAATAAAAGAGCTTAAAGAATTGAAGTTACATAAAGCTTAAATCAATGCTCAGATGGCTAATTTGCCTAAATATGTGCCACCTCATAGGTAGGGAAATAATAATACAGGACCTTCAAATCCCCCAAAAGCACAAAAAAAACATTTAGGGAATCAATATAGACCTCATAATGCTCATCCACCCCCTCACTAGAAATATATGCCTCCACAAGGTTAGCAATATGTGCCACCACCTCACAACAACCCATTGTACCAAAATCCAAAAAATCCACCTCCTCTGCCATACACAACCTTGATCAGACAGTTTGATTTGGTTGGATTTCAAATATATCCTTATCTCGTTGATAAAATTTGGAGAAGCCTTGTTCCAAAATTCATAGGAAGTAGTGTTGTCATAGCTAAGGAACACTTAAGGAGTTTTAATGCATTCATTCAAGACTTGGATATGCAATATTAGGTTGTTTATGATTTCATTGGTTGAAGATGCTAGAGACTAGTTTAATAGTTTTCCAACAACTTCTATTGATTCCATTTAGGAGTTCTATGATCAATTCCTGGAGCAGTATGGGAATCAATGTGCACTAGAATTTTTCATGCATGAATTGGTAGCTATCCAGAAGAAGAAAAATGAGTCAACTTATGAATTCAACTAGAGGTTTTCTAAATTACATAATAAGACACCTCCTGGATCTAAATTAGTTGGTCTTGTTGCATTAAGTATCTATTTAAAGGCTTTTGATCCTAAGGCAGGATATGAGCTTAGGAACAGGTGTCCCAAGAGCTTAGTTGAAGCACATAAGCTAGAATTAACTATTGAGAATAATAGGAAAGATGCAGGAATGATTGGCAAGAGGGATAATCCTAGGGTGCCCTAATATACTCCTTCAAATAGGCAAGAAAATACATATAGAAATGAAAGGCCAAGGTTGCATGACATACCATATAATATAAATTGGAGGGATAGAAAGCCAATAATGGATAGGCCTAAGAATAAGGAGACACTTGATCCTTTAAAGAAAAGAGGAGAATACATGGTAAATGACAGTCCTTGGTGTTCAATTTGTGACTTGCCACATTCCCCTGATCATTGTATTGTAGCTCAGTCGATATCAGGAAAAGACATGCCAAAAGATAATAATGAAGAGGACCATAATGTATATTTAACTTCCCATACTCTTCACCCTATTGAGTAGGGATATTCATCTTTAGAAGAAGGAGGATATGAATATGATGTGGATCATAAAAAATACAATGTTCATATGGTTGAACAATAATTTTTTTTGATCATGAAGAAAGTAATGATGAACAATGTTCTCCTAGTACATCATATCAGACAAATAAGTGAAATATAAGGAGGGCAACCGAAGAAGAAATTGAAAGGCTAACCATTGCATCAGTTGAGTAGGCCAAAAGCAGATATTGGTTGAGAAACAAAACAATAAATGAGAGTGAAGGTGTTCCAAGAGGAATATTTTTGAAGGATAAGAAAATGCCTCAAGAAGCTTCAAAAAGGACAGATGATACGAAGCCTGATAAAAAGGAACAAAAGCATGTTCATAAGGAGGAAAACAAGGAATTGTCCAAGGACGAACAAAAGTCAGATCAAAGAAACAAAAAGGAGAAAGAGGAGAATAAAGGAGATTCAATGGAGCAAAAGAAGATCAAAACAAAAGGTGCCTCTTTTGATTTCATGCAAGCTTTGTCTCAGGCAAAGATGTTTGTCCCATTACTTGAAATGATGAAGATTAAAGAGTATAAGGAAAGTTCTATTCAATTAATGTCTAGTGGAAGTAATAGAAGTACAAACCTTGAAAATAAGGACATTCCTAAAATTAGTAATAAGAAGGAAAAGATAAAATTTCTAGAGGTTTGTCTAAGTAATGCATTGATGAATCCACCACAAATTGATCCATTCTTTACTACTGTACTCATAAATAACAAGTTGGTAAGAAATTGCATGATATATTCAGGTGCTTCTATTAACATCATGCCTATAGGGGTGATGAAGCAACTCGGTATGTGGGTGGATGCTGAAGGTGGTAAATGTTATGTCATGGATAGTAGACCCATCCCAGTGGTGGGAATCATGAAAGATGTGGAAGTGAAATTGGCTACTTACCTACAAGAAACTTTTAATATTTATATAACCGTGATTGACACAACTCCTCAATTTGGAATGTTTCTTTCAAGACAATGGACTACAAAATTTGGACGAAATGTACAATTTGATTTATTATATGCCACAATACCAGTCAATGGTGAAGAATTCAAGCTGCATAGAGAACCAAGGATGAATCAGATCATTGATTTTGTTACTCAAGAACAGATCAATTGTTTATGTGATGTTGATTTAAGGAGCTTTAGGGTGGAACCATCTCATCCTGAATTAGCAAATACTGACCCAATTGACATACATGTATCCAAAGATGAACAAGGTGTGTGGAAAATATATTTCAATTGAGCATGCAATCAAGAAGGAAATGGAGTTGGAGTGGTATTTATATCACCTAAAGGTGTTACATTCAAATATTCATTTTTGCTAACCTTTGAGTGTACAAACAATGTGGCAGAATATGAGGCCTTTTTGATTGGTTTAAATATGGTTGTCAAACATAAGATCAAATTGATAACCATCCTAGGAGACTTTGAACTGGTTGTCTCACAAATCAGATCAAGATATGCTGCAAAGAATAAAATATTGAAACAATATAGAAATCTTGTGTGGGATATGATTGATTTATTTGATGCTTTCTTAATTGATTGGATAGATAGATCAAAAAAATTGATGGTAGATTTTCTAGCTAATGTAGCCCTAATAAGATATGATATCACCTTGGCTGGAATATCTCAGGTTGAATTCAAAATAAGACCTGTTATCCCTGACAACATATACAATTGGCAACTTTTCAATGATGATACCGATCTTCCAAAGTTTATTCATTGCATAGATCAATATGAAGCTCAGGAGATTGACTTCAATGCTTTTGTGGAAGAAGTGGATGGGAAGCAAACTGTATTTTGGAAGGAAGTCTTGCAGCTTAAAACCAACAAGCTCCCCCAAGGGCTTGTGGCACTAGAAAGAGTGTACATTGGGAATGATTTCTCTCTCATGAAGCTGAAACCAATCAAGAGAGAGGATATTGAAGAAATAAATCTAGGAACTGAGTTAGCACTAAGAAAAGTCTACATTGGAAAGAAAATAAGTCCAACCATCAAGGGAATGTTAATTGCATTATTGAGAAAATACAAACATATGTTTTTTTGGTCTTATGAGGATCTCAAGGCATACAGAGAAGATCTTTTCCAGCATACAAATCCATTCAGACAAAAGTAGATGCCTATTAACCCAACTTTGGAACTGAATATGCAGAAGGAACTAGTAAAATGCAGAGATGAAGGTATTATTAAACCTAATAGATATTCAACATGGGTCTCAAACTTGGTTTCAATAAGAAAGAAAAATGGGGATACTAGATTGTGTGTAGATTTTAGAAATCTGAATGTGGCCTCCCTTAAAGATAATTATCATGTCCCAAATATGGAGGCAATATTGCATAAAGTAATAGGATGTGAGTTACTATCAATGATGGATGGATTTTTTGGATATAACCAAGTTAAAGTCAAGGAGTCTAAGAAATATAAAACAACATTTACTACACTGTGGGGGACATATGTCTATGTGAGAACGTCATTGGGTCTCACAAATGCAAGGGAAAATTTTCAAAGGGCCATGGATGTGGCATTTTCAGATTTGATTAATGCGATAATGGTGGTGTACCAAGATGATCTTACTGCTTATTTCAAAAAGGCAGAAGAACATGTCGGGCACTTGGAGAAGATATTTATCTAATCTTTGTAGTATGGTATTAATCTTAATCCTAAAAAAAAGTCACTTTATTTTTATGGTAAGCTTTTGGGACACATTGTATCAAAATATGGGATTAGGATAAACCCCAAAAGAGTAGAAGCCATAGACAAAATCCCCATGCCCAAAAATTTCAAAGCAATCCAATCATTTTTTGGTCAAATTAACTTTGTAAGGAGATTTGTGTCAAATTTTGCTGAGATTGTTAAACCTCTATCCAAGATGATGAAAAAAGGAGAAAATATAGATTGGACTGCAAAATCCATGGAAGCCTTTATATCTATCAAAAGAGATATCAAAGAAGCTCCCATCCTCAAGTCCCATGATTTTACCAAACCCTTTCAAATATTTTCTTTTGCCTCATTTCACACCATAGAAGTTGTTATGTTATAGAAGAATGATGAAGGTCATGAGCAACCTGTATCTTTTTTCAGAAAGTCTTTGCAAGGATCAGAACTGAAATATGATATCATGGAAAACAAGCCTTTGCATTGGTCAAAGCAATAAAAGATTCTAGACCATATCTTGTTGGAGATAAATTAATTGCATATGTCCCATGTGCAGCTGTGAAAGACATTCTGATAGAGACAGAGGTGAGAGGGAAAATATGTAGATGGATTAGTAATATCCAAGAATTCGATATGGAAATTCATATTACCAGCTGGTAATAGGACAGGGTTTTAGCTAGGCTAATGGTAGAGACAAACATTGAAACAAACCAAATTTGCAATATATAAGGTGAGAAGAATGCAGTTGCAAGTATAAAAAATACTCCTTGTTACACAAACATAATACATTATCTCAAGTACATGAAATTCCCTGAGGCATTGAATGATAATCAAAAGAGAAATTTGAAGTTGCAAGCTTCTAAGTATGTATTTATACAAGGGGACCTATTTTGGAAGAATATGGATGGAATGTTATTGTTATGTCTAGATGAATCACAGGAAAAAAATGTCTTGAGGGAGATGCATGAAGGGGTGTGTGGAGGTTATTATTCTACCAAAACCACTGCACATAATATTCTTTCGGCTTGCTATTATTGACCTAAATTTTTTAATTACTCTTTTGCACATATAAGGAAATGTGAGGCTTGTCAAAAATTTTCAGGAAAATTGAAATATCAAGGAGCCCTACCGCTTAGACCTATGTAGGTGGAAGCCCCTTTCCATCAATGGGGAATTGACTTCATTGGAGAAATACAGGAAAAATCAATTAGATGACATAAATGGATACTAGTAGGGCCACTGATTATTTTACTAAGTGGGTGGAGCCAATCCCAACTAAGAAAGTGACAAGCAAGGTGGTGATAAAAATTTTGATGGAAAAAATCATGACTAGATTTGTCACATGGGTAAGATTGATCATAGATAATGGGATGTGTTTTAGATCTGATGAATTGAAAGACATACAATACATATGACATTACTATTTCCTATGTTGCCCTTTACCACCTGCAAGAAAATGGTCAGGCCAAATGTAGTAATAAAATTCTTCTGAAGATAATAAGCAGGATGTTAGACACAAATAAAAAGGCTTGGGACTCAAAGTTGAGAATGGTTGTATGGGAGGATGGGATTACAATGAAAAAAGAAATTGGAAAGTCTCCATTTGAATTGGTGTATGGAACACAAGCCAGGATTCCATTATAGAATCTTTTACCAGTTTATAATTTTATTCTGCAAGAGGATTTAGATATTTCTGAACCAATGGAGGAAAGAATGGAACAACTTGTAGAACTTGACGAAATAAGGAGAGTGGCCCAAAAAAAAAAATGTGAAGCTACAATCACAAACAAAATATATTTTTGATAAAAAATTCAAAGATCCAAAATTTGAGGAAAATGATCTAGTGTTAATGTGGAATGCTCAATTCCAACGGAAGGGAAGGCATGGAAAATTTGAAGCTTTATGGTTGGGTCCTTTTTTGATCATTGGAAAAGGAGGGGAGGATTCTTATTATTTGTAGAGAATGTCTAGAGAGGAGCATGAATTGTTGGCACATGGCCAGTTCCTAAAGAATTTATTCTCTTGAGGAGTACAAGAGGATTAAGGATTGCCAATGCATGGACGATTCTTGACATGCCTCTTGAAACATTTTTTTCTAGGCACAGTACTCTAGGAATTCAAAAGGGGCTGGGAATTGCTAATACATGGACAATCCTAGAGTTCCCTCATGATATTTTATTTTTTTCATGTACAGTAGTATAGGGTAACTTCTGTATCCTCCATTTTCCACCTCTAGTGTCCACTGCTTCATTTTCATATCCTTTGTGGTCTTGGTATGCTCTCCTAGAAGCTTGGATTCTTGTTATGCCCATGGGGGGAATACATCCCGAGTTGGAGCCACTATTGGAGATTTTACCATTTTCCATACTTGTTCATTCTAGTCTTGGGGTTTTGGGTTTTAATCCAAAGTTGGTCTTGGGTCCTCTAATTTCCTTGAACATTCTAATTTTGTGTTGAATATTTGTCCCAGTTTTCAATCTCATTAGTCACCTTCTGAGCCATTGAGATACATTCACTACTGACCCCTTTTTACCTACCCTATCCATTTCTATTTGCTAGAACTCTGTTTAAATTGTATTTGTGTATCGGGTTGATAAATGTCTAAAATTTTTGCCTTGAGGGTAATTTTACCATCGACCTATTTAGTCCCATTTTTTTATGAATAAATTTGTTTCACATATAGGTTAGGCATCTTATAGATCGCAGGAGTTGATCTAGACCATTCCTCGCCATATCACGAATGAAAGATGAGCACACTTTATGGATCGTGACATCCTAAGAAGTTTCCACGTCCACTCTGTAGCTATGAAATGAAGGAAATTCATCGAAGAGACATATTCTATTAGAGTGAGATCTTCATGTCATCCTGAACATATTGGTCACACCGATGGAATTTTATCAGCAAGACATTCACTTGATCTCACTGATGGCCCAACAAGGAACTTCATTGATAAGAGAATAGCTATCAGAGTGAGATCTTCAAGTCAGCTCGAACATATTGGTCACATCGATGGATTTTTATTAGCAAGATATTCACTTTATCTCACCGATCGCTCAAAAGGAAACATATCGGGGAGACATGAGCTATCAGAATGAGTTCTAAATTTTTTTCTGAATTCATATGTCACACTGATCGGAAAGAGAGGTTTGATATCTCAGCAATACAATCTTCCTATAGCAATTTGCATTGGATAGACAATCTGATATCGATGTGAGATCAAATATGTCTTCTCGACGCTTTTTGTCACCCCGATATGCAAGTGCATATGGTCAAGGTGTAGAAAAAAGGATTTAACTAAAGGATATTAGACAAGATCAAAGGGCTCAAAAGTAAAGTTGAAAATTTAGCTCGATCCCAACCCTTGTTCGGTAGTTCGCACCCCCAAAGTGCTCACCAATTACACTCCATAAGTTGCATCTCCTACATTGTTATCAAATGATGCGACCATTGATCTAAGGTGGGTGACCTCTCATGAGAATACGAGAGGACAAAGATCAAGAGGCACAGTAGATTTTTAGGGAAAAATATAAAAAGCAGATGTGTGATAACTGGAAGGGGGATTTTTTCCTTAGAGAGTGAAGACCAAAGTGCATGTAGAAACATTGAAGAGAATAATGAGGATATTTGATTTTGTAGCCTAATCTTGGTATTGACTGTTTGTTATAATTATTCAATTGTGTGGTTGTCTCTATTTCAATGCTTCTTTGTTATTCAAATTGATATATCAAGTATGTATTCAGTTTGTTGATGCACATTTTCTATATTTATGTGATACGATTAATTGGTTCTTTGAAGTAAAGATTAAATCCTTCTAGTCAATCATAGTAATTCAGAAGTGTTAATTGGATAAATAAGAAGAACCATATAATTTGGGTTGGAAATTTGTCTCAAGTAGAGTTTGTCAACTATTAATTTGCATGTTTATACAAGTTATAAACGCTTATCAATTTTCCAAATAGTGTTTATTATTGCCACTATGGGTTGCATTTTTTGGATCTTCATTGGACTCCATATACCCAACAAGGCATTGGTCTCACCCATTTTGTATTCTTTTAGTTTCATTAAACATTTGTTAGAATCCTGCATCCATGCGTAAGTTTGTATCTCTCCATGTTCAAATTTCCATTGTGGATATATTGCTTAAGGGAAATACACATTTCAAATCCGCTTCATTCATATAGGTTCACCCACCTAGGTCTGGCAGAGCCTGAAGAGAAGAAGGTTCAAATTCATTGTTTGGCCTTGTACATTACCCTAAAATGTTGTGAGAGCTTGGCAACCTCTTGTGGTTCAAAACTACATTTTTGAGACCTAATAAAAGGCTCGGTCACATTAGTGAAAAAGGTTTAAAAGACTTGAAAAATAAAAACCTAGTTGAGGGGCTTGATGATTGCAACCTAGAATTTGAATTTTGTGAACATTGTATATATGGAAAACATCACCATGTTTCATTTTATTCTAGTCCGAATAAATATTTTAGTGTTTTGGATTATATTCACTTTGATGTGTGTGGTCCAGTGGATGTTCCTTTGTTATCAAAGTCTAAGTATTATGTTCCTTTCATTGATGATTATTCGAGAAGGCCATTTGTGTATTTAAAAAAAAGTAAATCAGAAGCGTTCAGTCATTCTAAGGAATTTAAAAGCCTTGTGGAAAATGAGACTGGAAGGAAAATAAAATGTTTAAGGACTGAAAATGGTAGTGAGTTTTGTTCTGATGAGTTTCAAAGGTATTGCAAAGACCATGGGATTAAAAAGTATATAACAACACCTTACACTCTGGAACAAAATGGAGTTGCTAAAAGGTTGAACATGACATTAATGGAGAAGGAAAGAAGTATGTTGAGAAATGCTAGTCTGGAGTAGAAGTTGTGGGCTGAGGCTATGGTGAGAACACGTTACTTCTAAAATCAATCTCCTTCATCAACACTTGTTGATAAACTGCCTATGGAAGTTTGGTTTGGTAAGAAGCCCTCTTTGAGACATATTCATGTCTTTGGCTATGAAGTGTATGTTTATGTGTCAGATCTAAAGAGATCTAAATTGGATAACAAATTTGAAAAATTTATCTTCATTGGGTATGGCCTTGGTGTGAAGGGATACAAGCTTTGGAACCTTGTGACTAAGAAGGTATTTTACAACAAAAGTGTAATCTTTTGGGAACTGAAACCTTCTTTAGTGGATTTGTAGTCAGAGATGGAAGAAGATAAAAAGGATAATGATGTTATTGAGATACCTCTAACTCCAGAAAAATAGGAACAACACATTGAAAGTGTACCTAAAACTGAGGAGAGTTTGATAAGCTCTGAGAGTTCTGAACAAGAAGAAGAACCACAACCTCAACCTCAACCTATGAGAGGGTCTACACATGAAAAGAAACAATCGGATATGTATGGATTCTCTATGATAGATTCTAGTTATGCCTATTCTTTGATTACTAATACTGATGAGCCTATGATTGTAAAAGAGGTAGTTGAAATGTCTAATTCAGATTCCTGGTTGGAAGCCATGAATGAAGAAATGGCATCATTAAATAAAAATGATACTTGGGATTTGGTCCCATTTCCTAAAGGTAGAAAGTTTGTGGGCTGAAAATGGGTGTTTGAAAAGAAAATTGGTCTAGATGGCTATGTCAAAAATTATAAAGTGAGATTGGTTGTGAAGGGTTATTCCTAGGTAGAGGGAATTGATTATGGAGAATTTTTTCTCCTATAGCTAAGTTGACGTCTATCAGATTTCTTGTGTCACTTGCAATAGCATATGACTTAGATATTGAATAGATGGATGTGAAGACATCATTTATTTATGGTGATCTTGGAGAAGAAATCTATATGTCCCAACCCGAGCACTTTGTGAGAAAAGGTAAAGAAAATCTGGTTTGCAAGTTGAAAAAATCTCTGTATGGATTAAAACAATCTCCTAGAATGTGGTACCAGAAATTTGACACTTATGTTTTTTCATTGGGATTTGTAAGATCAAAATCAGATCATTGTGTGTACTACAAGACTAAAAATGATCGTGTTCTTATTATTGGCCTTTACATTGATGATATGTTGTTCATAGGCAATAGTAAGTTAACGATTTATGATCTCCAAATCTTAGTTGTTTGCAAAGTTCAAAATGAAAGATCTTGGTGCAGCCAGGTATATTCTATAGATGGAAATGACCAAGGATAGAAAGGGAAGAAAGCTTTGTCTTAGCTAGAATAAGTATATTAATACTATTCTAGAGAGATTTGGTATGAATGATTGCAAGTAGCTAGTTGTTCTAGTTTTGTAGGGGACGAAGCTATCTGTTGAATATTGTCCAAAATATCCTACTGAGATGGAGTACATGGCTAGAGTGCCTTATGCTAGTGCAGTTGGTAGTTTAATGAATGCAATGGTCTATACAAGGCCATACATTTCCCAAGCAGTGGGATTTCTTAGTCAATTTATGGTGAATCCAAGAAGGACACATTAGGATGCTATGAAAAGAGTGTTTAGATATCTAAGGGAAACTTCAGAATATGATTTATGTTACCATGGAAATTTGGTTGGATCATATAGGATTCTCAGCATTCGTTGATATGTGGATTCTGATTGGGTAGGGGACATTGACAGTAGAAGGTCCACTAGTGGATATAATTTCATGTTGAATGTTGGTGCAATTAATTGGATGAGAAAGTGACAAGTTTTAGTCACTTTGTCCACTATGGAGGCTGAGTAAATGGCAGCAACTCATGCCTGTAAAGAAGAAATCTGGTTAAAACATTTGTGTTCTAACACTGGGTTTGATGTAGGTAGATTACAATTTACTATGATAGTCAGAATGCTATTTGTCTAGAAAAAAATCCTACTTTCCATGCCAGGATGAAACATATTGATGTGCAGTATCACTTTGTATGAGATATGGTGGAGAATGGAAATGTCTCTTTAGAAAAGGTGGATACTCTAGAAAATGTTGCAAATGCATTGATGAAACCAATGAGCATATACAAGTATAGGTGGTGTACCAATTCGATGGGCCTTGATGCCCATGAATCTTAGTAGTTTTGTTGTTCTCTGGAGGTGTCAATAACATCTTCAAGTGGGAGATTGTTGGAAAAAGTGCCTCAATTCTTATTGACATGGAACTCCTAAGAGAGCAGTATCGATGAGACCCTTGGAATGTCTTGCCAACAAGAAGTCATGTTCTAAAGTCTTGGAGGGATCATATTGCTATGACCTAGGACCTGTCTTGTTGATAGAAGTCATCGGGGTACATGAACTGATAGAGTGAGATTCCAAACTCATTTCGATAACAAAATTTTGGGTGATATAAGTGTGACCCTATGAATGTCTTATTGATAAGAACCATCAGTCTGACTAGAGCAGTTAGAGTGATATTTTTAACTCATTCTGATGGAATATGTCTGGGCGATGAAGATCATCAGGGAGACTCTTACCGATGGACGCTTCGGGGAGACTTGAGCTATCAACATGACTTCCTGATCTCTTACCAATAATATTACTCTTGCTGATAGATTTGCTCCTGATGAATGATTGGTGTGACTCTTACCTATGTGCATGGTCTTGGTGTTCTTTAAAACATCAGGGAAACTTGAACCATCGATATGAATTTCCAATTTTTTGTCAGTAGTGTTGGTTTTGTCGATGGTCCTAAGATTGGGGAGACTTCACCAAGTCTAGGTGATAGACTAGTAGAAGTCGGTGTAGTGTGTGATGGTTTGTGGGTAGTCTGGCATCAGTGAGACATGGTTTGTTGTCTTGTCAATGAGCAATACAGTTGAAGTCTTTTGACCAAGTGTCTGTCCTATGTGGTTTTTTTTTAACCAATGAGAGAAGTAGAATGCAAATTGATTGGTAGTTGAACTATTGTGACCATTCTCGTGTGGGAAATGAATAGACCGCTTGAGTATGAATGAATAGTTTAGTCGAGGTTCTGGTTGGTTGGTTGGTTGAATGATCTATTAGTGAATTTTACTGTATGCAGTTTTTGAAAGCATTGTAACAGTGATATTTTGTACAAGGTTGACCAGGGAAATGTTGGTGTTGTAAATTGACATCTGAAAAGAAGAGTCTATAACATATATGTAATTCATTTACTATAATACAAGTGATCTTCTTTGGTGTGGTGGGTTTTTCTCCTGTAAGGGTTTTCCCATGTAAATCTGGTGTCAAATGTGTTTGGGTTATTTCTCTATTTTTTTATTTCTTTAATGTGCATCTTAATGAATTGTAATTGTAAACAACAAAGGCATATATTCATTCTCCTCTAAGTGTTTGACATTAGGAAATTTTGTTCCGTAATCGAATTTTTCCTAGCACAAACACCTCACGTGATTCTTTGTACTCTTATTATTTATTTTATTCCCTCCACCTTACACACATTCTTTTCCTCTCTCCTATGTGATTTATTACGTTCTCATGTTCTCCTCTCCCACACACATTCACTTCCCTTCTTTCAATCATTTTCATAAAGGGATAGCTTCCTATCCAAAACAATGCATGATCAAATGAATGGGTTGTGATGGTTTTAAAGTGTGCCCCTACAATTACTCCCTCTACTATTCACAATCTCTCCTCTACCTACTATCTCCCAAGGCTCTTGTCTCTCTCTCTTCTCTTTTCCCTCCTCCAAAATATCACCACACTTCTAGTCTCCTTTTTTGTTCACATCCTACCTCCTCCTCTTCCTATGATTTCAGTTCTCTTGCCTTCTCTCCCACCTGAACTTGAATAATAACTAAGGGGGAGGTCTGATGGTTAAAATTTTTCTTTCCTTTTAGTTTTTCCCATGTGACCTATCATTTAATTGACTTTGGTGACTAGGACACTATGTCTTGCGACATCTCCACCATACTCAAGCCCATTCTCATTTATTTCAGGTTTCCTCCTCTTGCTCAACATTTTCATGCTTGTTTTTTCTCATTGTAGACACCGAAAATTGGTCTAGGCCTGTGAGTACAAATTCAACATAATTTTCGATAGTCTGTTATCATGATTAAATAATGTTAATTATTAATTACCCTTTCTAACACATATTTCCTCTATTACTTAAATACCCCTTTTTAATTAATTGATTAATTCATAAATAACCTTTATTCTACTTGATTAATAAAAATAAATCATATTTGTTTAATTATGTCCCTAACTAATTAATTCTTCTTCTTAATTAAATATGTATTATTTAATTAAACCCCCTTTATCTATCAATTAAATAATTTATTATTTAATTACCCCTTTATCATATATAATTAAATATCTTTATTTAATTATTCATATTATCCTTTTCAAACAGCCAAATTAAATACATTATCTTTGTTTATTTAATTAAAGTCTCTTATTTTTGAATGTTGAATTAAATTAAGATTTAATTCATATTTATTTATGTATGTCACATTCTTCTGTCAATCAATTGACTAATCATTCACTCACCTTTTGACTCAAGATCTATTTTTAGTTCTCTAGTTATCTCTGGATTTAACATCTGATTATGTCTGCAAGAAGACTCTCTGTCACAACTAGTTGATTAACTAGTTCTAACTCTTGTTTGCATTCGAATGCATTATTCTCTAACTTCTAACTTTTTCTTTGACATTCAAAGTCTATTTCTTCTATTTTCGAAGACTCTTAACTAAAGATTAAAATCTTGAACTAGTGTTCTAACTCACGTTCTAACTTAGTCTTTATCCTGTAGTCTTTTCTGACTCATGTTATAACTCACATTCTATCAGACATAGAACTCAAATCACATGAAATTCATCAATCCCGTCCATCGATCTCTCTTTCAATCTGAGCTGATCGTTTGAAAATCCAAAATCTATAAAATGGCCTGTCATTATCATTATTCCACCTCCTGAAATCATACACTTTTGAGAAGAAACTTATCTTCGATATTTTTCTTAGGCATTCGATGAAGTTATGCTTGCATGCAAATATAGAAATCTGAGGGCAAGAATAATGAAAAGGCAAAATGGAGAAGAGAAATCAAGATAATTCAAAGGAGTGAATGCATATTTGGTGAGAGCTTTCCATTAATTTGTTTAGTTTGATTATGTTTACTTATTCATTCTTTGTTGTTTGATTTAGATTAATACTGATTAGGATTAACATCGTTTATTCTAGTTGTAGATATCTTATTCTAGATTTTAGTCTAATGTTACACTCACAACATGCACATCTAACTACCTAAGGGCAGGAATTCCATGTCTTATTAATGATGTGGTCCTCATTTTATTTTATCTGTACCATGTTTATTAAATTTAGGTTTTCATTGATTGTAGGGTGTAGTACTTTGCCCATTAATTCCCTCAGTGAAATGGTCCTCCTGACAGGGATATGACAAAGAGATAGAGAGGAAGAGATAAATAGATAAAGAAGAAGAAGAGGGAGAGATAGAGATAGAGAGATATTTGGTGAGATAGAGTGATATAAAGATAAAATATGCAAAGATATAGAGAGAGGGGGATATGGAGAGAGAAAATAGAGAGTAGAGAAAGTCATATAGATATGAAGGGGGAGATAGAGAGAGAGAAAGAGCGATAAATAAATGGGGATAGAAAGACATATATATGGGTAATGCAAGAAGTTGTGTCCACTTTTTGGCCAAAACTGGAAGTGTCTTCCCTGATTTTCAGAATTTCACATTTAACCTTAAAATTTGAAGCACTTAGAGATGAAATCTTATAAAAAGTCCTGAATCACAAAATGTAGTACTTGAAGTCTAGTTTCCAAATATGTAATTTATTTTAATACCCAGATGATGTAAATTGATTTTCAATAGGCATTTCTAAAAACCACTATTTAAAAGTCTTTTTTTACTATACCATACATGTCTATGTCATCCATATTTTGACCTAAATAATCATATATTTCTAAATCCTTTTGGAAAAATATTTTTAACACACTTAAGCACACTTTCCATTTTTTGTAATTTTTTATTAAATATTTTTTTTGTTAATTTTTTTGTAGCCATATTTGGTGTTTTGAAAAATTGTCATGTATGTCATACATAAGATGACCTAAACTTATCAAAAAAAAAAATTCAAATTAAAAAGAATTTTCTAAAGCAAAATTTCATACAATTTGTTTTTGAAAAAATTATTTTAATAAAAGGTTATTAAAATACTAAAAACCCCTAATAATTCAATTTTATGGACCTATTTCACCAAAAATTAATTGAAAATAGAAAAAATAATATTATAAAAAATATGTATTTTTTGGAATCTACACTATCTCATCTATAATGGGTTTAAATTTTCTCAAAAAAAATCTTCAGAAAAGGTCTTCAGACATATGTCCAAAGTCACTATTTTCTTGTGAGAATGACTTGACCTTCAACTCATAGGTCAAACTAGGTCCAAAGCCTAGGTTTGAGTCCCCAACCCTTTTCCTAAACCGGTTAACAAAGAAAAAATATAGCCTGAAATTCAAATTTTACAAAATAGGATCTCGTTTACTAAATGGGATCCTAATTAGTAAACAAGATATCATTCCTTATTATGTCTATTGAAAAGGGATCAAGATCTTGTTTAGTATACATGATCCCGTTTACTATGGGATCTTGTTTACTAAATAGGATCTCGAGTTACATTTGACCATTTTTAAAAACTCTTACTATCAAGCAAGTGCACTATCAGTCTTGCAACTTGTTTTGTATGACCAAAAATGAAATATTCACTATTTTCTATCAACTTTTGTCTTCTAGAGGCTCTTCAAATTTGTATTTTTTTTCAATTTTGAAATGAGGCATCATTGGCACAGTTTTTGAGTGGAATTTTGTTTAATTTCTACTTGTTTGAAGGAGGAATATAGAAGGAATAATTTAAAGTATTTGACATTCATTTGTACATACTTCTGAATATTTTAATCATGGGATCACAATATCATAATAAGAGTAAAGATAGGAAGGTATTGACCCTTGAAGAAATTTAAGCAAAGAGAGAGAAGGAGGCCAAAAGATAAGGACATAAACGAATGAGGATTCAATCAATGAATAATGTTGAAGCATCAAATTCCACAACTATTGAAGATAAAAATATTGAGGAGACTATAGATGTAGACAGTAGTGTAGGAAAATGTATCCCTTTACATTTTCACACTTGTTTGGGCCCTCCTTGTTAAAATGTGACTTCTTTATGCCTTATTTGGCCCTATTTTACATCCACAATCCTTATTAAATACATTTCTCTTAGGATAATCCTAAAATTTATCAAATAGAAAATCACGATTCAATGTTTGAGGTTGTGTGTTCTAGATCTAGTGATTTGGGACTCATAAACCCCCTTGGTCATATGGGTCCCACTTAGGTCTTGAAGCTTGATTTTAAAAATTGTATTTATTTTAACATTTCTTGGAGTTTGTGTCTCGTGTTTAAGACATTGGGACTCATATACCCAACCTAGTGTATGAGTCTCACCTTAACCAAGACCTATTTTGAATTAAATAATTTGCAAAATTTTATTATCCTAGATCTGATCATGTGGGCTTGTAATTGTTATCACTTGAATGTGCACCCTTTCTTAAACCTTGTTCAACCACTCAGTGAAACATTAGAATGATCCCAAGTTGTGGGTACCTCTTATGAGATCAAACCTCCAGAGAAGGTTGACTTCCAATGATGTCACCTAAAAACTACTTTCTTGTGAGGGAAAAGGGTAGAAAGAAAATCATAAAATGAATTCTACCTACATGGGTGATGCACCTAATATGTTTCTTCAAACATACACAACTGCTTCTACACATAGTTTTTAAATCAACAAAAGTTTCTACATACACAACTCAAAGGCTTATATGCTCTTGCTTCAATGCTTTATAAGAAGGCCTTGATACTCACAGTCCTAGTAGGAGATAAACTTTCCTCACACTTTTGAATTTATTTGTATCATCAACACTACCAACAACCTACAACATACATATTTATTTTTCCTAAAGGTGCTAACAAAGAGACACAATAAAAAGGATCATGTGGATCACACTCTAATTACATCAATCAATTAACCACAAAAAAAGTAGATTTTGAGAAGGTAAAATTGCTTAACCTTATTGATTTGAAAAAAGGTGTTACACTGTTGCATATGTCTACATATCTGAGTTACAAAACTTTGTATTTTCCTCCAAGGACTCCAAAAGTCACAAAAAAAAAAAGAGCACAAGTAAGAATTGATTACAAATGAGTCACACAAGTGACTATATCTCAAAACCCAACAATATCCATCATATTAGATCCTGGAAACTTCTTGGGCTGGATTCCTCCAAAAAGCCTAAAATAAAGCAAATACAACTTCTCCAAATGAGCTCCAAAAATTTGAAATAGTCAAGTTTGACTAAGTCTATGATGATGACAAAAGAAACTGACTCCTAAAAGCTCTCATTTTCTCCCGAAAGTAAATTAAAACCCCCTAAATACTTGGAAAAGGTATAAAGTTTCAACAACTCCTTTGAGCCAATCTTGAAAACCAACACTTCCCTCTTTTTTGCATTTTCATAACATTAATAAAGTGATTTATAATTATATCACTTTAATTAAATGTCTTACATTTTCAAATCAGTCTCAATTTGTGCAAAATAAAAGGTTTGACCACAATTTGACCATGTTTTGGGGATTAATGCAAAGGATATCCAAAAAAATCTAATACACTACAAGGTGTATTAGTTTTTGAAGAAAATGTTTTAAATCAAGGAAAAACATGCCTATGTGAGAATCATCCTCTTTAGGGCTTGGAAACCCTAGAACAAAACATGGGCCAAAGGCATTCACACTTTGAATTTTAAACTTTCACTTTACTCTACCTCTCAAGTTATGCCACCAAGGACCTTGCTATCTAGAAGCTTATGGATCCTTTTCATGGAGTTTCTCATGCAGATTTGTGTTGAAAAATGCATGCTAAGGCTTCTATTTGCTTATATTCTGCATTTTATTTTTCATTTCCACCAATATCCATGGATACATTTCTTATTTTTATCATGTGCATGGAAAATTATGGCTATGATATTGTTCTCCTATGAATTTTCTATGTATTCATATAGTTATGAAGGAAAACGAATTTATGCTTTCAGGACAAACCCTAAATGGGTCTCTATTTTTTGAGAATAAAATGTTTCTCCTAGGCCACAACCATGAGAGCTTCATATTCTTGCATACAATATTATGAGGGTTCTTTTATTTTCCTATTGATACATGTTACCCTATGAAATAGAAAGTGATCTAAAAAGTGATTCAAAGCCACTGCACAATACAGATGTAACTTAGAAACTTAATGCAGCTTTTCCATGCCTTCATGAAAAATACCGTTTACCACTAGCTCAAAGCTCTATCCTCAACTCACTAGCATTCAATATCGCCATGGCCATCCCATGTGCTCATTTTAAATAAATGATAAAAAAAAATCTATTCTTTTTCTTCCTCTGTGACGCTTATCACTATCATTATATGTTTTTCTTCATTCATAAGGCATTGTTTTCATTCATTTGAAATCAATGCTTCAACATCATTGTTACTTTTTTTAGTGCATATCACTATCTCTACAAAGTTCTCCACTATTTTGCATTCATGCTCCATTAAATAACACTGCTTATGCATATAAATTCTTCAAATATTTATTTGTTGTCGCCTTTTGATCATTGTGTTTCACTATTTTAATAAAATAGTGTACAATATTTTATGTTTGAAATACTTATCAATATTATTTATCTCACTGAAACCCATTGTATTGTCATGCTTTGGGAGCTATTTTCTCAAGTGTTAATATATCCTCCTATGAGGTTCAGAGAGCTATGCCATTCCATGAATGGTGAATGAGTAAAATAGAACCTCTTAACATTTGGTCATTGGCCACTATCTTAAAGACTTCCAATATGACTGTTGTCCCAAGCTATGATCATCACTTGTTATTTTTTCTATTTGATAGTTGTCTCTAAGGCTGCTAGCCTTTGGTATTTGAGAAACCTCCACCATAGCTTGCAAATAGAAAAACCAACTATGTACTCTCACAAAAATCATTTCCTATAGTATTGTCTTATGAGGTGGATTTGCATTATAATTGTATTCTCATGATTACCATTGTTACTTGCACCTATCACTAGGGTTATCTAGATTTGATCACTATAAGGACCAATTTAGCTATGGTAAAGACTTTTAATTTACTATACTCCTTGAAATGAGTTTTACCTTCCATACATGGATAATGGTTCCCACTATCCATATTGATGATTAGAACCACTTTTTATACACTTTGCTCCAAACATTTAATGACTATCCTACTATCCTAATACTCTAGAGTATAAACTTGAAACGTAGTATCCATAAACTAAGCATCATGAAAAGGGTTTGAAGATCTAAAAGATTAGTGAATTATTTCATGTCACCTTGTTGCTTTTGAGGGAAATGATGACCACCTTTTTTATTTACACTGTAGACTTATTATATGACTATCCCATTAATTATCCTTGAAAGTCGTTGAATTGATACATTTGATATGCTCCTTGCAATCTAAACTAACTCATTGAATTGCATTGTTTTAAGTTTCTTCTTTAAACTGTTCCTTTTCTTGAAGGTCTATCACCATATTTACTTGCACAAGCATTGAAACTCATGCATCTAAAATATCTTTAATATAGATGACTATCTGATTTATCTTCTAATATTCTTGATATCTTCTTGATAGCTCTTGATATTTGATTCATGCTTTATGATTTCCCTGAATAAATATATGTCACTTATGACAATGACCAATAACGCACTGCCATAATTTATGTGTGCTTGTTTAATTAAACCATAAAGAGATGAACCTTCTTTCTATCCCTTATCAAAAGTACACTTATGCAACATGCTGAGCTCAACCATCATGGGATCTCATTTTACTCCACATGTTGTAATCAAATGGATAAAAAAAAAACATGATTTCACCTATACATTCACAATAAACAAACATGTTAGATAAAACAATGCATATGATAGATGTGTTTGATCATTTTATTTCTTTCTTGGACATCTATGGTATGACTACTTTTTAAGTGCACATGAAGATCGGATTATATGTTTATAGGTGTCTGCACATGTATTGACTAGAGACCTCTCATTGCCCTAACAACACACTCTCTCTCAGATGCAAACAACTAGGAGCAACAAGCGAACAAAATTTGGATGTAGGACAAGTGGAAGACTAAAGATGATGCAAGGAAACTCAGTTGGGACTAGTAATTCAGGAAATGACAAGTCTTATTTCCTTATATGTGCATTCTTTTTATTTTAAATATATAAATGTATATTATTCTCTTTCATTTGCACTAAAAGAATTAGTCTCATGGCTTGTGTGAGATATTATACATTTTCTTTATCAATAAAGATTAATTTTCTTGAAATGATTGTGCAATCTCTCCTAAGTTATATGAATCTGAATAAATTCAATCAAGTAATGTAATCATATGATTCTATTTATGTACATGAATATAATATAACAAAATTAAAATGTACCTTCCTCACTTGTAAAACATAAATAACTCTACCTATTTGAGCTAGTAGCTAAAATAGGTAAAAAATTTGGTGACATCTGCTATATGTTTTCTTGCTAAACATCAGACTAGTTTCATAGGCTTATCCATTGGGCACAAAGTCACATAGAAAACCAAACCAGACTTGGAAAGCAAATATGTTCAATATTGTAACTCAAGTGAAAAGTTCATGACACCTTGAAAACTTATTGGAAACAAAACTATAAAAGTAAAACTACCTAACTATTCTTGACAACACTTAGAGAAATGAAAACTACATCTAGAAACCTACCCTACACTAACAACAAGACAAAACCATTTATAGGATGATGTAAGTAGCTTCCCTTTCTTCTCAAAATACAATAACTTGCATGCTTAAGGATAGCTAAGTAAAGAGGGGACACTAAAAAAATTTCAACAAGATGAAGTAGTACCTCTTGAAAGAGATAAAAAAGTCCACTTACCTCATCAAATGGATCATATGTATTGTTATTCAAAGGAGGATAAGTGAGTTGAAAATAATCTTGTTTCGCTGCAAGTGTGTCCTTGATATCATCTTCAAATCTACCTTCATGTGTGGGTGAAATATTGACTATTGGTGCTTTATTTGACTCCATCTAGGCTAAATGCTTAATTAGACAACCTCTTGAAAGGATAAAGCTTGGGTGTTCAATGTTGATCTCTTTCTTGCGGATTGTCATCTTATCACTTTGTTGGCTGAAAAAATCTATTCCTTGTGACTGATTTGGTGAAAAAATAATATCCTCTTCAATATGATCATGCTACTCATGGGTAACCTCATGAAGAGGTGTTAGTTTGGCATCCAAATCAGTATAGAAAGCTTCCAAATAATTCTAAAACATATCTTCTTCAATATCTTCTTTACTTCTTTAAAAAAATGGATTGATTTCAAACTTAATACAACTCTAATCAAGCTTTGATAAAACATGGAAATCATCCTATTTGTGGAGCAATGATGTTGATTCAGGGACCTGCTCAACTTGATGGATAGATTCATGCACATCAATATCTACATCTCCTTGAATAGTGCTACTTAAAATTTCATTTTCATTAGTTAATATTTCAAACTTACCTTCATCATCGTGCACCAACTCAACATAACCTCCAACATCTTCTTGTTGCTTAAAACCTTCATCCTTTTCAACAAAATAAGGTGGGTCATCAAATGAGAAGATCAACCCTTCCTTTTGGTTCCCATCCATTTTTGTTGAACCCTACTGCTCAAACTGATCACCCTCACCTTCTACTTGGAAATTTTTAGATTCCTCATGATCCAACATTGAACACAATTGTTCAATTATGTCTGAGCACATCTCTTCATAAATTTAAACACAAGCTTTCTCATTCATAACATGCTCAAGAATATCAAAGCTCATATCTTGGATAAAAGTGTTAGGTTAAGTTTTATGCTCTTCTTCATAGTTAAATGATCCATTTTCTTGATATTCGGAAACTACTGTTACATTTGGACCATTTCCAACAAAAGTAGGAGGATCATTAGCAAAAACAATGGAAGATCCATCTTGAGAGGTATTCTCCAATTCAATTTTTTTTTTTTGTAATTAGTAACACCTTACAGCTAAATGAAAAGGATTTACATTTTTAATCTTCTCCCAAAGAACTAAACTATCATCTTCAACAGGTTGCTCTTCTTCTTCCTTCTTGATGCTAGAGCTTGGTTCCATTTGAATGGTTTCTGAAGGGATTTCACAGGGTGAGAAAGATAGCCCTTTCCAATGTGGAATCTTAAGGGTAGAAATCTCACTTAAGGACTCAAAAGGTAAGTCTTGTTTAACACTAGGAAATTTTTACTTGCAGGCCTCCTCCTTCACAAGTTTTTTTGGAACATAAAAGGATAATTGGGATTTGTGCCCCTGTACTTGTGTAAGATAGTTTTTCATTTTCTCCTCTTTGGTTGCAACTTTTCTAACAGGCAACTCTTGCTCATACCTTTGTGCCTCCACTTGATGAGCAAGCTCCTCTTGCTAAATAACAAAATATTGCTCCTTATCGATATCATTCAACTACCTATGGAAATTAAACAATATATTTTTTGATATTGCTAATCCCCTTTTTTTTAGCATTTTGGGGCTAGCTATTAAAACAACCATGTTGGTTTGGTATAGAAATGACTTCTTGTGATTGAATATGAGCATGTATTGGTTGATATTGAGATTAAGTAGGAGTGGGAGGCTGGGAAACATAATGAGAATGTTGGTAACTTTTTTTCATAGGGTCATTTGGAATAAAGCCAACAAGTTATTCTATGTGATATGGTTGTTAAGAGGGAAAATATGTAGGAATCTCATGGAATGGAGGTGAAAAAACATTATATTCTTGTTAACTAGACATTGCAAAGGTATAGCATGAAGAAAAAACAAGCCTAGATAGTAAACCTCATTTATTTATAGGTATTTGAGCTGTTGAAACCATTTATTATAAGATTGGAGGTGTCATGGTGTTGTCTGTGCTGCCTCCAAAGGTTGAATAATATTGAGATAAACACTAGATTTCTCAATATTATGAAGTTTTCAATGATGTAATGGTACACAAAGTTTCCATGATCTATTGAGGTTAACCTCTGACAAGCCTAAAACTCACTGGTTGTATATCAAAAACCATCAATAAACATGCAATTTCTAAACTATTTGATTCAACAGTCCCATCAGGTAGACCAAAATTGTTAACTCTTAAAGTTGCACCCTATATAAAATTGCAAAACTTAGCACTCTAGAGAAACATGGAATCACTCCTAGGCTATGGGACACTCTAAAAAGAAAACTTGGAGTGAATCTCCAGAGAAGGCTGGATTCTAGTTGGTGTCACCTAAAAACTACTTTCTTGTGATGGAAAAGCGTAGAAAGAAAAGTATAAAATGAATTCTACCTACGTGGGTGATGCACCTAATGTATTTCTTCAAACATACATAGCTTCTTCTACACGGTTTTTTAATCAAAAAAGTTTTTACATACACAAATCAGAGGCTTATATGCTCTTGTATTAGTGTTCTATAAGAATGCCCTAATACTCATAGTCCTAGAAGGAAGATAAACTTTCCTCACAACTTTGAATCTATTTGTATCACCAACACTACCTACAACCTACAACATAGATATTTTTTCTTCCTAAAGGTGCTTACAATGAGACACAATAACAAGAATCATGTGGATCACAATTTAATTACATCAATCAATTAACCACACACAAAAATAGATTCTGAGAAGGTAAAATTACTTAATCTTATTGATTTGAAAAAAAGGTGTTACGCTATTGCATATGTTTGTGAATCTGAGTTACAAAAATCTATCTTTTTCTCCAAGGACTCCAAAAGTCACAAAATAAAAAAGAGCACAAGTAAGAAATGATTACAAATGAGTCACACAAGTGACTATATCTCAAACCCTAACAAGATCCAACAAAATATCTCTTGGAAATTTCTTGCGTTAGATGCCTCCAAAAAGGCTAAAATATAGCAACTACAACTACAACTTATCCAAATGAGCTCCAAAAAGTTGGAATAGTCAAGTTTGACCAAGTCTATGATGATGACACAACAAAATGACTCCTAAAATCTTTCATTTTCTACCAAAAGAATCTAAACTCCCATAGATACATGGAAAAGGTATAAATTTTCAACAACTCCTTTGACCCACTCTTGAAAACCAATGCTTCGCTCTAGTTTTGCATTTTCATAACATTAATAAAGTGATATAATTATAATTAAATGTTTTACATTTTTAAATTAGTCTCAATTTGTGCAAAATAAAAGGTTTGACTACAATTTGACCATGTTTTGGTGATTAATGCAAAGGATATCCAAAACAATTTACTACACCACAAGGTGTATTAGTTTTTGAATAAAATGTTTTAAATCAAGGAAAAAAATGTCTAAGTGAGAATCAACATCTTTAGGGCTTGGAAGCCCTAGAACAAAACACAGGCCAAAGGCATTCACACTCTACATTTTTAGCTTTCACTTTACTCTGCCTCTCAAGCACCACCACCAAGTACGCTATTGTCAAGAAGCTTATGGAGCCTTTTCATGGAGTTTCTCATGCAGATTTGTGTTGAAATACACATGGTAAGGCTTTTGTTTTCTTATATTCTAGATTTTGTTTTTTCATTTCCACCAATATCAATAGATACAATACTTCTTTTGATCACATTCATACAAAATGATGGCCATGATATTGTTCTCTTGTGCATTTTCTATGTATTCATACATTTCTAGAGGAAAATAAATTTATTCTTTCAAGACAAACCATAAATGGGTCTATGTATTTTGAGAATAAAATGTATCTCCAAGGGTGCAGCCATGAGAGCTTCATCTTCTTGCATTCAATATTTTGAGGGTTCTTTGTTTTCTTGTTGATACATGTTGCCCTATGAAATAGAAAGTGATCTGAAAAATGATTCAATTCCACCGCATAGTACAGATGTATCTCAGAAACTTAATGCACCTTTCCATGCCTTCATGAAAACTACCCTTTACCTCTAGCTCAAAGCTACGTTCTCAACTCACTAGCATTCAATATCTCCATGGCCATCCCATGTGCTCATATTTCTATAAATGATAAAAAAATTTCTATTATTTTGCTTCCTCTATGATTGTTATCACTATCATTATATATTTTTCTTCATTCACAAGGTACTATTTTCATTTATTTGAAATCAATGCTTCAACATCATTGTTACTATTTTTAGCTCATATCACTATATCTATAGTTTTCTCCACTATTTTTCATTCATGATCAATTAAATACAACTATTTATGCATAGCAATTCTTTAGAAAAAAATTTCTAGTCACCTTTTGATCATTATCTTTCACCATTTTAACAAAATAGTGCATAGTCTTTTACGTTTGAAATGCTTATCACTATCATTGATCTCATTGAAACCCATTCTATTGTTATGCTTTGCGAACTATTTTCACATGTCTTAATATATCCTCCTGTGAGGTCTAGAGAGCTATGTCATTCCATGAATGGTTAATGAGTAAAATAGAACCTCTTAACATTTGATCATTGACCACTATCTTATTGGATTCCAATATGATTGTCCTCCCAAGCTATGACTGTTGCTTGTTATTTTTGCTGTTCAAGAGTTGTCTCTAAGGTTGTTGCCATTTGGTATTTGAGAAACCTCCACCATAGCTTGAAAATAGAAAAACCAACTATGTACTCTCACAAACAACATTTCTTGTAGCATTATCTTATAAGGTGGATTTTAATTATAATTGTATTGTCATGATTACCACTATTACTTGCACCAATCATTGGGGTTATGCAACTTTGACCACTACAAGGACCAATTTAGCCATGGTGAAGACTTTAAATTCACTATAATCCTTGAAATAATTTTTACCTGCCATACATGGATAATGATTTCCACTATCCATATCAATTATTAGCACCACTATCTTTGCACTTTGCTCCAAAAATTTAATGACTATCTTACTATCCTACTATTCTAGAGTAAAAACTTGAAACTTAGTATCCATAAACTGAGCATCATGGAAAGGGTTTGAAGATCTAAAAAATTAGCAAAATATTTCATGTCACCTTGTTGCTTTTGAGGGCAATGATGACCACCTTTATTGATTGCACTGTAGACTTAGTATATGACTATCCCATTCACTAGCCTTGAAATTCCTTGAATTGATGCATTTGATATGCTCCTTGCAAGCTAAACTAACTCATTAACTTGCATTGTTTTGAGTTTCTTCTTTAAAATATGCCTTTTCTTGAAGGTCTATCACCTTCTTTACTTGTAGAAGCATTGCACCTCATGCACCTGAACTATCTTTAATATAGATGATTGTCCCATTTATCTTTACATATTCTTGATATCTTCTTGATAGCTCTTGATATTTGATTCATGCTTAATGATTTCCTCTAATAACTATATGTTTCTTGTTATAGTGACCATTGCTCACTTCCATAATTGATGTGTTCTTGTTCAAGTAGATTATAAAGAGATGAACCTTATTTCTATTCCTTATCAAAAGTACACTTATGACAACATGCTAAGCTCAACCCTCATGGGAGCCCATTTTACTCCACATGTTGTAATCAAATGGATCAAAATGGAAACATTATTTCACCTATACCTGCACAATAAGCAAACATGTTAGATAAAACAATACATATGATAGATGTGTTTGATGACTTTCCTGCTTTCTTTGACATCTATGGTATGCCTACTTTTTAAGTGCAGTGAAGATTATATTATATGTTTATAGGTGTTTTCACATGTATTGACTAGAGACCTTTCATTTCTCTAACAACACTCTCTCTCAGATGTAGGAAATTAGGAGAAGAAGGGGAGTTAAAACTAGATGTAGGACACGTGGAAGACTGAAAATGATGCAAGGCAACTCAATTGGGACTAGTCATTTACGCAATGATGGGTCTTCTTTCATGATATGTGCATTATTTTTCTTTTAAATCTATAAATGTATTTTTTTTTCTTTTATTTGCACTAAAGAGTTAGTCTCACGGCTTATGTGAGACATTATACATTTACATTATCAATAAAGATTACTTTTCTTGAAAATATTGTGCAATCTCTCTTAAGTTATATGCATATGATTAAATGTAATCAAGTAATTTAATCTTCTGATTTTTTTTATTAACATGAATGTAATATAAAAAACTTAAAATGTACCTTCCTCAGCTATAAAACATAAACAACTCTACCTGTTTGAAATAGTAGCTTAAAAAAGGTAACAATAATGTAATTTTGGGAAATTTGACATAAACAAGTTTAAATACAAGCCTAGTTCACATTATTTCTCCTAGAAATTTTCATGAGAAAATGTGATCTAGCAATTCAAGTATTTGAGTGTTTGCAAGATAATTCAAGATCAAATACTCAAGCATTTGGAGCTACATTCAAGATTCAAGAATCATGTCAATTTTTTCACACATCATGCATTTTTTTGAGCTAAAATTTGTGATGTAGGTTTTCATCATTCAAACAAGCATTCAAAGACATTATTTCATATCAAGAACAAGAGTCAATATCCACATCCATTGGATCCATTTCACACAATCTTGCAACCTTTATCTCAAGGTTTTGGTGAGTTGTGACATTACATTTTTTCATTCATCATTCCTTCATGTTATTTCATTTCATTTCAAGGTTTAATTACCAAAATGGGGTTCGAACAAGGCCAAACCCTATTCCTTAACAAAACAAATTTTTTCCCTCTTCATGTGTGATTAAAAATTTAGGTGGATTGGAGCTTGAAGATCCTTTGAAGAAATTTTTTTCAAGAAGTTGTCATCTTCATGGAAACTCACCTACAAGACAAAATTTATACTTTTGGACTTGGAGATATGATAAGATTAAATCTATAGAACATCACTAGAGGCTATAGAAGTTTCATTCAAACCCTAATGTTGGGACTAAATCATCCCTCTAGGCATATGAACCTAGTATACCTATTTTTAATATTGTTTTTTAGATCCTAATTTGTTAGTAGAAGATTGCAGATTTTTCCCAGATTCTTGTAGCTAGACTAAATCACCCTACCTAGCATATGATTCCCAATGCACTTGAAATATAGAAAATATTATGGTTTTTAAATCTTATTTATACATCTCCTATCCTCCAAGTATATTTTTTTTCTCTCTATTTGGTTATTTGATTTCATTTTTTAAGTTTCTAGGGTTTAGTGCATTGTAGTTTTGCATTTCTCCTTTGCAGCTTCATTTTAATGGTGAACCCCCATTTAATCACATGTAAGGAAACCACCCCCTAATTATTCCCCTCAATTAAGTCACTTGGTTGAGGGATCTTGGTTTCCTAATGAACTAAAGAGTGAAATAGGTCCCCTTCGTTCCATCTCCTAAAAGGTGGAACACTTTTATCTTTGGTTCATTTTGGTGAACCTGACCTTTGGACCCTTGAATTTTTGATTTGGAGAAAATTATAGTCCTATATCTAGGTTATATTTGCATTATATTTATATTATTTTAATAACATCTAAGGCTCTTAAATCTTGCATTAGTGGAAAAGTGCATATAGGTTATAGTTTTGCATCTTGCATCATGTAATATCACTGGAAAAATATACTTGCAAATAGTCATTTGAAGATACAACTTAGAAACCTTAAAATAAAATCATAATTTACTAAATTTGGTTTGAAAACACTAACTTGGGACTCATTCTCCCAGCTGGGTGTTTATTCCCTATATAGGTGGGTTTTCCAGATTTCTAGGAATTTTGTGCTTTGAATTTTTTAGTATCTGAACCTTCAAGAAACCCTAGCTAGGACTCATTCATCCACATAAGAAATTTACTCTTGTATCAGGTCTGCATTTTCCTTTTACACCATTTAAAACTTCATTTCTATGCTTTCGTTTGCTATTACTAGATCTTTATTTCAATTTGTTGACTTTCTATTTTATTCACTTCATTAGCGTGTCACAAAAAATGTATCTTTCAACATTTTTATGCTCATTTGGATCTTTTCTATGGATTTTAGCCTGATTTTTACTAGATTTAATGTTGTACTATGACCAACACATTCACATTAGGCCTTGAACTCTTGTAGATCAAAAAAAACTTTATGATGCCTTATAAAGGTGTTGTGAAGTGTTGTAACCCACTTTCACACTTTTCTAGAACCCTTTTATTACAATTAAATTAAATAACCTTTTTTTATCACTTACCAAGCCTTATTTTAAAGTGTTGTATTGATTTGTAATAAAATCTCACACTTTTATAGGCTTGTCATCAATAATTTGGTCGTTTCTTATATTTAAATGGCCCCTTAATGCACTTACAAGTCATCCTTAAAAGTTTTCTTGAGAATAATATTGTTAAACATTGTTAAATGCACTTTAATTCCTGACACCCAATAAAATTTCCTTGGTGGGACCAAGTTGCCACTTCAGGTGACTTACTCCCATTTGGCTTAAAAATGAAAATTAATCTATAATTATGGTGGCATATTATTCTCTAGACCTTGAGGTTGGCCTATGATGAGGTGTTTTTAGGAATTAGAGCATAATCATGTATAAATAAAGGGTTTTCCCCTCATTTTCATCCTATCTCTACCTATCAATCTAGCTATCTATCTATCTATCTATCTACCAATTTGTCTAATCATTTCTCTCATCCATTCAAGCATTCAAGCATTCTAGGCACTTCAAGAATTCATCCATTGGAGCTTCTACTTGCATATCTTTAGATTTATACTTCAAGGGTTTGGTGAGTTGTAGCATTGAATGTTGTTCATTCACCATTCTCTTTCCATTTCATTTCATTTTCAAGGTTTTGATTACCAAACTAGGGTTTGACCAAGGGAAACCCCTATTCTCTAACCCTTAACCCTTTTCCCCTCTTTACACGCATGTTTTGCTGGTCTTGTATGCAGATTTGTCAAAGAGAAAGGTGTTAAAAGGTGTTAAAATCTTATCAAAACCATTCAAAGTCAAAAAACCCCTAAAAGAAGCTTGGAGATCACCCACAAGTCAAAATATATAGATTCAGATCTGGATTCTTGTCAAGAGCTGAAGTACAGACCGAAAGCTATAGATTGCATCTTCGAGATTCTCAAAAATTGAAGGTGGACTAAGTAACCATCATTGGTTAACTACTCCCATTTTCAAGCTTGAAAAGTGATTTTTTCAATTTTGGATACCCAATTTCTTGAAACTTGTTCCCCCAATTTTCTAAAACTTGTTCTAACAGAATCTCCCCAAAATAGGACTAAGTTGCCTAGCTTGGAATAAGTGTCCCAGTTGGCTTCAACAACAAAATCTACAAGATTCAAGGGCCTCTCTACATCAAATTCTAGGTTCTAGGTAAACCTCTCCAATCTCTTTTATTTTTGTTATTTTTTGTTTGCATTCTTAGGTTATTTTTCATATCACATTCCATTTTCAAACATCTTTCATTTCATTAATTTTGCATTAAAAATTCATCTCTTTTATCAGTCTATTGCATCTAGAGAATTTCATTTAGACATATTTAAATCTTATTTGCATTAGTCTTGAATGAACCATGAAGTCTTTGTAGAATGTCTTTCTCTTTTTAGGTAAAAAAACCCAAGAAGTGTAAGAAGAATACATCTACAAAAATTTTTGGTTCAATTAGATCTAGATTAATTTGGTTTCATTTCAAGTACATTTGTAAACATAATAATTGGAATTAAAGTATACCATTTATCTTTTGTGCATTTCATTTGTGTTACATTCGTTGATTTTCCTTTGCATGTATTTACAACTTGATGTCCTATTACTAATACTATAGTGATAAATAGTTTGAGACTCATGTGATCTCACAATAATACACTCATTATGGATCTTGGGTTATCTAGCTCTTTCACTCATAGTGCTGACACTAGCTCACTAGGTATGGACCATACCCTTGATAAATCTTTACCTTCAAGTAGTATGACAAGTGTTGAAGTAATGGTTTCTAGTGTCCCTCAATAAAACATAATCCAAATCCATGAATAATTGGAAAACCTACAGAACTAAGTGAGTACTAAAAAAAATTCCAACACTACTATTCCTACCATAGAAAACATACATTCCATGTTTGAAACTGAAAGAGGAATAGATATTGCGTGTAACCTAGCTCAGGTTTTTGGCAAACATATTACCTCAACGAATAGTTGTGCTCAAACCTCAAAAAATGCTCAAAGTCAAGGAGGAACCCAAATTACTCCTCCTACAACAATTTCCTCCATTCCCACCTACACAAACTATCAAGTTACCACAACGATGCAACCTACTAGTAATGTCATTCCTACATTTGGTATTTCCACTAGAAATCCTTGTACCTTTGTGGAATCTCACATCATATCTCCTACATCTTTACCTCCCATAAGTATTCGATTCGATTCCCCCTCTAACACATACACACCTCCACCATATTCACCTCCATCCCAAAACATAACCAATGATTCCATATGTAACCAACTCTTACAAAATGTTTCAACGCTTGAAAAATAAATTTCCAGCATAAACCAAAACCAAAATGGCCAACCTTCATACTATGTCAAAAGAAATCCATTATCCTTGGAGATATTAATGTTGATACCACAAGGTATAGATATTCCTAGGTTTGATAAGTATGGAGGGAATGGAGATCCTTCTAACCATGTTTTTTTCTTACACAACTTTATCCATTGATTTCATCCTTCACAATAAGCTCTTGGCTAATATTTTCCCTAGGTCCTTCAAAGATACTGCTTTAGAATGGTTTTCCTCATTACTGAATAACTCAATTCATTCATTAAATGAACTTTTTGAGGCCTTTATTAACCATTTCCAAGTCCACATGATTCCTAAGATGACCTTAGTTGATTTGATGAGATGTAAAAAAAAGGATGATGAAAATGTTGTCAACTTCATTTCACTCTACCAATTGCTTTATTCCCAAATTGACATAAAGAATAATGATCCTCACCTTCAATGAATGTTGATTGAGAACTTACAAAATAAGACACAAGATAAGCTTGATATGATGAAATTTCCTTTCTTTGTACATTTGTGTACTGCCCTTCATGATTATCTAAACTCAGTTAGCAGATATGAAACAAAACCCACCTCTAACCATCCTGGAAAGTCTGAAATCATAAATCAAAAAAATTACAAACCTTTTAGGAAACAAAATAAAGGATTTCATCAACTAAATCCCCCTCAACCAACCCAACATGTTGATACTCAAGTGGATTCTATAAAGAAGATACATCCATTTACATTTGGTGATCTGGCTAGACAATTTACTCAATTACCTGATACCCTCTATAACACCATGTTACAACTTCTAGAGAACTTGATTTATTTACCTCCTGTTAAAAGTCTTGATCCTAATAAGCCATTACCTCTGAACTTTAGATCAAATTCTTATTGTCATTTTCACTATCCAAATGGACATGATACTCAATATTGTAAGTGTCTTAAACAACTGCAAGACCTCATTGATTATAATCATATTCAAATTGGTGGTGTCAATGATCAAGGTAATAAGTCTATTTTCCCTCCCAACCAAAACCTACAAATCTTTACCTACCCCATGCCAAATCATAATATTTCATTTGTCAAAGCTAGTGAAACTAAGAATGATGTGATGAATGTTGATACAAATGATTACAACATGGATACTAATGAACAAAGTCCTATGGATAATATGGCTAGATTGATCAAAATTCAATCCCATAAGAGCCAAACTAAAATGCCTCTTGAAAAAAATTTCTCATAAAAGGACATACTTAAATATGCACATGGGATTTCCCTCTTTACACAACTGGTCAAATCAATGACAAGACCACTAATGGGATATTAATTAATCCCATCTGTGGAGAGAATGTGATCACTAAATAATTTTTACTTGTGCATGAACTCTATCAAGATACATATGATAAACAAAAATCATGGATAAAAATGCATAATGTTTTTTCTTTCCCTACAATAGGTTTGATCATCCTTCCTTTAAAAGTTGGATTGAAACAATTAGATGTCTTATAATCCATCATCCCGAATTTGGATCAATTACATGTGAAGCTTGGTTATCTATGGATATGCTCCATGGAATCCATCATGTCGGTTGTGAATAAATGCCTGAAGTTTCCCTTTGACAATTAAATATTTACTATGCACCATAGTTGCTTTAATCCTGTGTCTTCCTATGGGAAATTTTCATTGGATTTCTTTTGACTTGAACCTATTGAACCGATTAAATCTCATGAAGAATTATTTATCAAATCCTATCAAAAGATGAAAGAAAAATACGTAGAAAAACTCTCTTTGAAACATGCCTCAACCAATGATTGAGCCTCCTATCCTTGACGAAACCATGATAGAACCAAAAACCATTCCAAATAGCCAGGACCAACCCAAGACAAATAATTTACCTATCTCCAAAAAATGACCAAGATACAACCAAAACAATCATGTCATGCCTCATAAGATAAAATAAATTTAAAAATTTAAAGGGAAAGTGGTTGAGCAACATCACATGGCTCCTTCCATTCCTCCTCTAAGAAAGAAAAGAAACCTATTGTTGATAAACCCGCTCCTAGACAAGCACAACTTGAAAATCATAACAAAAGAAATAGAAATGCTAGAGAGTGTAGGCATAGATGGCCTATTATTGCTTCAGGTTAAATGAAGAGAACAAATAAAAATCAATATCTAAAATTAGGTGAATCAATACACAATGAATCTCCCTCTTCGCCACAATAGGAACTAGCACCTTCTTTGGAAATTATCATTCAACCTACTATTGCAATTACCTTAGACAATGATGATGAGATAGCTAAAATTTATGAATAAGATGATGAATTGAATAAATTATTTCCTCTTCTATGAGCTTAAAGGAAAATTCTCTTAAGGAAAGATTTGAACTTGATGCTACCCCTAGTTTGGCACTTGTTGTTGTCCATTGGGCTATTTTTTTGCCTTCTATATATACTAACCAAGATTGGGATGCAAACGACCTACTATAGGTTGACTCGCATGTGCCTTACTAGTCTTGTATTTTATTTTATTCTCATGTTATGTGTGTTTCTGCATGTGCATAATGTGATCTCCCTATACCATTTTTTTTGATATATCTCTCTCCTTGTCACATTACTCTATTTGTATCTACATTCTTCTATATGTCATAAACCTTTATCTTTTCTTTGTCTTTTGTTTTCCTTTTGGAGACGACACAAGGTGACAAGACATTTAGGTCTCTTCCATTTTGACACAAAATATTTTACTTTTTTTTCACTCTTTGTGTCATTCTTCCTGTTCCATGAGTATTTGGGAAATGATGACATTTTCGAGCTCTCTAAAAAAATTGTAGGAAAGACATATTGACCATGAATCCTTGGATCTCTTATGTGATTTTGGAATTTAACTTTTGGGGAAACCCCCTCCCTTTTCATGATGTAGCTTCATTTAGAAACATCTAACTTGGCATAGGGATTTCTAAATAATCTCTCATGTCCTCTTTATTATTAGCATTTATCATTTTCTACTTTAAAGTAATTTCTCACAACATGGTGTTTAGCAATTTCTTCAAAGTGGGGGCATACATTTGCATTACTATTCCTTTCACTACAAGTAATTTTTTATTGTGGTATTTTTACTTCATGTGATGTTTTTTTCTCTTTGTTGTGACATTGGGTGTGATGTCCTTCAAAAATTTGATCTCTCTTACCGTATTCTATTCATCTTAGTGGCTTGATGCAACACACTGCATCCCCTAAGTTGTGAATATTATATTCTTAAATTGGTCCTCCCTTGGAGACATTACACATGATTTTCCCTAAGTTAAGACCTTACATGAACTAATCAAAACTTCTTTGAATGTACCTTACACTATTTTTCATTTACAATAACTGTTATATGGCCACCTTGCATAATACACTTTTCTTACCTATGTAGCCATCCTATTTGTTCATGAGTTAGCATACAAATTTTTTATTGCCTCATGGATCCCATTGTTCATGTTGTGTGGCACCTTAGAAAAGTTATCAGGAAGTATAGCTTTGGTATGGTTATCATATGGGAGCTGACCTAGGCATGAATTTCTCATACCCACTTGCTTGTTTATGTATGCACATATGGGTCACATGCATATGTGTCTCACTGGGGGCTCACTTAGTGGATGACCTAAGGCTCCACTAGCCCTTTTGAATGTGCATTTTGTTTGCATAGTGGATATCATGTTCCACTTTTAAATTTTTTTGGACAAATATTCAAGACTTGGTTCACATTGTGTTGGACAAATAGTCAGGGCTTGATCCATCATCTTTTTTCTTTTTATTTCTTCTTTATCTATTTGGTAGTGTATGGTTGTGCCTTTTTTTTTGCTTCATACATTATTTCACATGTATGTTATTTTGTGCCTACATTGGATTTCAATAGATCTTGATCACGGGGGCTTGATCATCCCTCTTGATTGTTGTTGTCCTATCTTACTAGCATTGGTACACTTGGACCTCTGTTGATGCAAATTTGTCTACTTTAGTGTGAGTTTAAAGCAAGTTCCTCCTCTCACTAAAGTGGGGACTAAATGTAGTGTATGAAATTGTATCCATTTATATTTTGACACTTTTTTGGGCCATACCTATTAAAATGTGGCTTCTTTATGCCTTATTTGGTCATATTTTGCATCTACAAGCCTTATTAAATTCATTTTTATTAGGATAATCTTGAAATTTATCAAATGGAAAATCATAATTCAATGTTTGAGGTTATGTGTTCCAAATATAATGATTTAGGACTCATATTCCCCCTTGATCATACGGGTCCCACCTAGGTCTTGAGGCCTCATTTCTTTTATTATTCAAATGTAGGAATCAGGTAGCATGACCCCCTATAAACTGCAGTGCACAAGGTAAACATTTTAACATGACCGGCGGTGTTGGTGTGACACGCCCTCCAGTACCATGGGGGTGGGGGAGACTAGACCTCGTGACCAACCTCCTGCAACAAGAAAGATTTAACCAACCGAGCTAGGGCCCCAACCCCCTTGAGGCCTCATTTTGAATATTGCATTCAACTTAACATTTTTTGGAGTTTGTGTCTCATGTTTAAGACATTAGGACTTATAGGGAAAACTTGGAATATGAGTTTCTCTTTAAATAGGACCTATTTTGAATCAAATTCCTGATGAAATTTTATTATCCTAGATCTAATATCAACTTGTAGTGTAATTTGGGGAAATTTGGCATAAACAAGTATAAATATAAGCTTATTTCACATAATTTCTCCTAGAAATTTTCATTAGCAAGTGTGATCTACCAATTCAATCATTTAAGAATTTACAAGAGAATTCAAGAGAAAATCATCAAGAATTTGAGATAAATTTGAGATTCAAGCATCATGTCAAAGTATTCATGCATGATGTGTGTTTTTGAGATAACATTTGTGATGTAGGTTTTCATGGTTCAAGCAAGCATTCAAATAAATTATCTCATATCAAGATCAAGAGTCAAGATCCACATCCATTGGTGCCATTTCATAGAATTTTACAACCTTTATCTCAAGGGTTTGGTGAGTTGCAACATTACATTTGGTTTATTCTTTTACTATAGACATAATATTGAATAAAAAGTAGAATAACAAAAAAATATTAAGCTTTGTTCATAAGATATTGTTTTCTCACTTCTCTCTCCTCTATCCACATTTGAACAACCTATGTGTATGGTGGATTCTACTTTGGGATTACCCCAAAGTCCCCCTATCCCTCCTAACCCTAGCCTTTCCCTATCACATGCAAACTTGTGTCGATCGGGAGCTACTCTTGGATTATCCGATTCTAAGGTCCCCGTGATCTTGGGTCAGCCAGTATCCAAACATAATAACCTGACCAAAATAACCCTAGACACAATAACCCCATCATAATAACCCAAGGACAAAATAACCCAAGGTAATAATAACCCATGGACAAAATAACCCATGGTCAAAATAAACCACGGACAAAATAACCCGTGCTCATTTAATAAGTTTTTTTTCCTTTCTCTATATTCTTACGAGGATATTATGTGCATGGGTTATTCTGACCATGGGTTATTTTGGCTTAGGTTATTATGACCCTGGGTTATTTTTTCCTTGAGTTATTGTGACTAGGTTTTTCTGTCCAGGGTTATTTTGGCTGGGTTATTATGTCCTACAACCAGTTAGCCCAGGTCACCCATGATTCTGGTTCTATCTAGTGTGGAAGTGTTAGTAATTGCGGTCCTTCTAGAGGTTCAAGGTTGGAAGGGTGCTATTAGAATTGACTGTGGTTGCTAAGATCTTAAGACCAAATGGAAAGAACAAAAAGAGAGAATAGAATGTGAAAAGAATAAACTATATTCTCATCCATCTGATTCAATGATATGATGTCATTGATTTACAATGAGAGACCCCTTGGCTATATAGCCAAGGTGAGTACACATAAGGGCATAAGATTATGACAAGTGTCATAATATTATGATGTGAGATAACTATGAAAATCTATCACTCCACCTGAAGTGGAAAAGTGATAATGTGATAATCACCATAAAAGGTGGATAGGTAATCACATGATATGTCCATGAAAGATGGAGGTGATAAAGTAATAACATGATAAGTCCACCAAAAGTGGAAAAGCTCCAACTACCTCCTATGTGGTCCCCTAGTAAACTTAATTAAGATGTAATCATGACCTAGGACAAGGTACACCATATTTACTTACACCAACACCCCCCTTAAGTGAAACTTAGGGAGAATGTACACAAAATCAAACAATGCAAGATGGGTTCCAACAACTATGCCATGTTAGTTACCCATGTACAAATTTAATTCAATCTCTCATAAATAGAGAAAACCGAATGGGACAAAACTTCTCCGCAAAAGAGAGATGAAATACAAAAGATGAAATGCTCTCAATGATGCATGAGAAGACAAAAACCCCATGTGAGGAAAAAGAACCCCCCATAAGAGAGAAGTAGAAGAGGGACAAGGCATGGCCCCCTCAATGTTGAGTCTCCGACAATGATGGTAGAAGCTCAACATTGAATGTTGAAGATGATCCAATCTTGTTGAACAACATTCCTCCCCTTAGGAAGAAACAAAACCATGGATGTATGAAGGATGTTAGGAAGATAGATGATGGATGATGATATCTCTAAAGCATGCTCAAGTGTCTCCATGTCAATACCGAAAGTTGACACACTCCAAATAGGAGTTCTAGGCCACACTGATGAAGAGAAAAATCCAACATCTAGTAGAGATGAATGTGGAACATGATCCAAAGACAATGATATCCCCTTTGAAGAAAAAAATTCCTCCTCCAAATCTTGTCCAAAAGTATCCACACTCATGCCAAACTACAAAGAATGATCATGTAGATAATGAAGAAGAGGCTCAGAGCGTTCCCTCACAACAATTGAGGAAGGAGAATCTTCACCAAAGAGAAGATGAATGTTTTCAATGATGTCTCCCAAATCTGCAATATGGTACTCCACAAACAAGTCTAAAATGCCTATCAAGAAGCCATCCAAAGTAGACATATTTGGAAGACAATGTATATCCTTCTATACTAAATCAAAAGGAACCAAAACTATGTAATCACAAGCATCCTCAAGGACAACAGTAGATGGAGGAGATAGAATGCATGAATCAAGAACTGGATCTGATGTGAGAACTCCCAAGTTCAAGTAGCCAAATGTCTCCTCTAAATCATGGTTCATATCATCAACAACCAAAGGAAAAATGCCACCATCAAAAGAAAAATTTCCAAAGGTATACAACTGCGATGAATGATCAACCACCCCAGTAGCAATGATCTCTCTACTCTCCAAGTCTTGAATGATGACTCGATCAGGTGTGAACTCTACAGTCCTCCCACCTCCACCATGTGTAATCTAATATATGGAAAGAAGATTGTTCATCAAATGAGGAACACACAAAACATCATGGAAAGTTTTTTTCCCAAAACTAATAGATCCGTTTCCAATTACACTCATGTATGTATTGTTTCCAATCAAGATAGGAGACATAGTACAAGGCTGAAATAAAGAGAATATAGACTTTGAAGATGCCATATGATTAGATGCTCCTGAATCTAGAAGCCATCTCCCTGATCATGGACCTGAAAAAGTAAAAATAGCTTGACCTTTATATGTTGATGTAGATGCTTGACCTTTGTCCTTTTTAGACTGTTTTGAAGAAGGAGAATAAGGTGATTTAGACATTCTAGAAGGAAAATCAATGTGATTCTTTTTGAGAAGATTTTTCAACACATCAATATCCTTCTTATAACAACAGTGTTCTTCATGTCCATCCTTCTTGCAATATGCACAAAATGGCCTCTCCTTCTTAGATGATTCCCCTTTAGAAGAGGATTTTTTCTTTGTTTGATTTGAATGTGGATTATTCTTTGCTTTCTTTTGTTTCTTATCTGATTTTGACTCTTTCACCTAACTAGCCAACAATTCTTGAGATTGAGAAGTCTTGATGAGACCCATTGAGATAAGATTTTGTTGCTCATGTATCAACATCTCCAAAAATGATGCAAATGAAGGTGAAGTATATGTAGACCTCAAAGTCAATCTATGAGTATGAAAGCTAGAAACAAAAGAAGCATAATCAAGACCAAGTTTATTCATTTTATTGTAGACCAATTGAATGTCCTTATCAATTCCATATGCTTTACATTGATCTCTTAGATCATTAACCTTAGTGATGTAGTCTTGGATGTTGTCAAAGTCCTTGGGATCAAGGCTCATCAATTCATTATCAATTTGATAACCTCTTACTTCATCTATAGTACCATATAATTGTTTCAATTTGTCCCAAGCTTCATGAGAATTGTTACATGATTCAATTTGAAAAAAAAAATCTTTAGAAACTAGTCTATGAAGACATCCAAGAGCTTTGGTATGTTCAATCATCCATTTTATCTTTTTATCTGCATCTATAGGTTTAGGTACCTTACTTTCAACATATAGAGAATGACTTTCTATCATTAGAATACTCCATGCATTTTGATGCCATGTTGAATAATTATATGATGTGATCAAAGGAACCTTAGAATGATCCATCAAAATGAGAGAGCAAAAGAAAAAAAATCAAAGCAATGGACCAAGAGACCCCCCCAAATCACTCAATCAAGAAACCACCCAAACAATATCTTATTTGGAACTTTATATTTAGTGCGTTTACAATTGCCACTTGCCAAAACAACAAAGTGGAATTTGATTTTGGTACATGTAGATGCCAAAATAGGCCACATAATCGAGTACAGTTTTTTGGTATAAAATAAGATCAATTTGATCATACCACTAACAAGTGCACTTTCAGAAAAATGACAGCCAAAAATGTTACCGTAGAAGCAAGATATGAGCTCCTGAAGTTCGAAAAAGAGGATGAAACAACAGCACCTATGAGAATCTACAAATTCAAGAAAAACGAGACACCAAAACCAAAAATTGATTGCACCACTATGAAGAGAATGAATTTTTTTTTTTCCCAAAATCTCATTTTCCAAAAACGGACACAGTGGCCAAAAGTTATGAATTTTTCAAAAAAAAGAATTTGGTCTATAGGAAAATGGGTTTTCTAGCAAAAAAATTACTTCTTATTTGATTTCTGAAAAAATCTACTAACTGTTTGTAAACAAAAGTAGAAACCCATAAATATTTTGATGCTAAAAGTAAAACCTAGAAATCATTTTTTGATCCAACAAGCAGAAGATGAAAAATTGAATTTTTTTAACCTTTAGCTAGGAGAAAAATGATGCGTGATTCTTTTTGGACAACAATTTTCTCTAGATCCGTGCAAGATATGCAAAATCTAAAAGATACCCACTTCAGATTTTGACCCTGGCTACAAAACCCGGAAATTAATTTTCCTATAATTGAGTGAAAGCTTGATTTTTGAAGCAAAAATGATTTGTAATAAACCCTTGTTTGCCAAAAATGCAAATGGTGATCAAATTGAGTGAATCAAAAGAAAATCTGACTTTCTCGAGCCTCTTGCATGCAATGATAGTTTAGATTTGCACCAGCAAGGTCTGATATGAACCTGCAATAAAGAGCCAAAAATGGAACCTCCCCAAATTTGGTATCTCTCTTCAGAAAAAGACTCTCAAATGGCACCCAACCCGCTTTGATACCATGTAAGAATTGGCTATGGAACCCAACCCACCAAGATCTTAAGACCAAATGGAAAGAAGAAAAATAGATAATAGAATGTGACAAGAATAAACTGTATTCTCATCAATATGATTCAATAATATGATGTGATTGATTTACAATGAGACCCCTTGGTTATATAGCCAAGGTGGGTACATAGAAGGGAATAATATTATGACAAGTGTTGTAATCTTATGACATGAGACAACTATGAAAATCTATCACTCCACCTAAAGTGGAAAAGTGATAAAATGATAATCACCACAAAAGGTGGAGAGGTAATCACATGATATGTCCACAAAAGGTGGAGGTGATAAAGTAATAACATGATAATTCCACCAAAAGTGGAAAAGCTCCAACTACCTCCTATGTGGTCCCTAAGTAGACTTAACTAAGGTGTAATCATGACCTAGGACAAGGTACAACGTATTTAATAACACCAACAAATGTATTGACTAATGGTAGTCAAAGTACTAAGGTCCCCCCTCCTCGCCTAGAAGAGAAGGCCATTGTCATAGGCACAATTTTTTCTATCTTTGATTCAGTCAATGATAGGATTCTTTGCTAAATGGAAAATGTGGTGGTTGTTCATTTCCTCTCCTTTCAACCTTTTGTGGATATGGTATGGAGATGGGAAGTTGTTAAATGACACCTCAAGGGAACTATACACATATGTTCTATGACGAGAGGGTTTTTCCTATTCAATTTCATGACTTTAGATGATCTGGTCATGGTCCTCTCTTCTGGGCCTTAGGTGTACGAGAAGCATAGTTTGGCCTTATGTCGGCGGTAGCCGATTTTTGACCCTATAGTGCATCTTAATAAGGTGATGGTGGTTTTGGTTTTCTTACCTAGTCTGCCTTTGGAATGTTGGGATGAATCTATTTTCAAAATAATTTGGGATTCATTGGGTTAGTTTATTACTTCAAATTCCATTACCCGATCCAAATCCAAGTTAGTTTTTCTCATTTTTCTTTCAATATTGGTGTGGACAAGATGCTTCCTACCTCTGTGAAGCTATGCTCTAAGTTTGGTTCTTGGGTCCAACTAGTCTATTATGAGAATTTTTTTGTCTACTGTTAGAAGTGTGCTAAACCTAGCCACATCATTTTTTAATCATGTTTCTGACCCTGGTGATTTTGCTTCTGATCACTACCCCATCAAAAAATAAATCCTGAAGATTGTTGAATCCTTGGTTATATTTGGCCCTGTCATCTTGGATGACCCCTCAGTTCTTGGGGGTCATTCTATTGGGGATGATATTTCCTATACAGGCTTGGCTTTGGTTCCTATTGCTCCTATTTTGGCTATGAGTGTGGTAGTTGGTGCAGACTTAGTGGTCGGTACTGCAAGTCCTATTTTGGCTACAATTTTTCCTATTGGGGAGGACCTGGTATTCGAGTTTGTCTCCCTAGGTTAGTCTCTTTGGCGGGCTAACTTTGGTGCCTCCATGAAGAATTTTGGGTCTCACCTTTTTTTTGGGCCTAGTATGACCAAAGGTGAAGAAGGAATATTTTTGGAGGAAGTGGTTACAGAAGTTAAAGTTTATAAATGTATTTTATAGTTAGTGGTTTTAAACCAAGAGAAATATTTGGAAGAGGAGTCATGGTCAACCCCAAAGGAAAAAGGGAAAAAGGGAAAAAGAAGAAGGTGGATGTGGGTGGCGACTCTAAACTGGGTAGACCCAACTAGCATCAAATTAGGCAGAGGGAGATAGTGAATGAGAGAAATTGGTAAATAGAGGACATTGGAAGTGTCCTCAAAGAAGAGTAAAAAATGAAGGTCTTATCCTAGAATATACAAGGGTTGAATAGTTCTCATAAACAACTTAGATTGAAAAACTATGTTTTAGAACATAAGATAGAAGTTTTACTGTTAGGGGAAACTAAAATGAAAAAATAATATTTTGATAATATTTCTAAGTATATATGGTTGGCTGCTCTTTACTCTTGTTGTGATGATGAAGGGGCATCTGGTGGGCTTGCTATATTATGGAACCCATCTAGGATCAATGGTATTGAACTATTATGTTGTTAGAGTAGTGTGGGAGTCTTATTTTCTTACCTAGGTGGCTCTTGGTCGCTTATTAATGTTTATGTTCCTAACCAGAGGAATGCTAGGAACTCCTTGTGGCAGGATCTCTCAGATCAGTTAAATAATAATAGGGCATCTTGCTTGCTGGTGTTGGGAGAATTCAACTCCCCCTTATTTCCTTTAGAGAAAAGTGGTGGTCTGGTGGATTATTCTGACAACATGGCCGATCTAGAAAATTTCCTAAGTTTTATTGGCTTGATTGATATTGACCTTTCATGATAATCTTTTACTTGGACCAACAGATGTTGTGGGGAATATTTGATTCAAGTTAGACTTGATAGGTTCCTTTACTCTAGCAACTAGCTGACCTTGCTTAGTGCTAACCTCCTTGCCCTATCTAAGATTGTTTTTGACCATAATCCTCTATTGTTGGTCATGAATGATCTTTCTGCTATTAGACCCTTCCACTTTTGGTTTGATATTATGTGGAACTCTCATCCTAATTTTAAGAATGAAATTGTTGAATGGTGGAATATTCTTGTCTGTGGTTCTCCCATGTTCAGGATCTTTTATAAACTTAAACATATCAAATGTATGGTGAAAGGTTGGAACATAAGAGTTTTTGGAGATGTCTTTTAGAAGAAAAGAGCTTTTGGGGATAAGTTGAAGACTATCCAAAAAATATTGTAGATGGGGATGTCAGCTTGCCAACCTACAATCAGGAAAGAGAGATTAAGGGAGTGAGAGAAATTTTTAAGGAAAGAGGAAATTTTATGGAAACAAAAATCTAGAGTTCAATGGATGGAAGAAGGGGACATAAATACCTCTTTTTTCATGTTATTTCACTAAAACACAATAAAATAAATCAGATAACTAAGTTGTTTGATGAGCAGGGGTTATGGTCAAGACACCCACTCAAATCAGTCTATTGGGGGAAGACTATTTTTAGAAGGCTTATTTGGCCCCTGTTGCGGCTCCCAATCTAGCTTTCGACAATCTGTTGTTGGACCCTCTCCCAACCCCCATTACTTAGGATGATAACGTTGGCATCCTCAGTGTTGTTACTCTTGAGGAAGTTTGGTTGGCAACTTTCAATATGGGGGCCTACAAGTCACCTAGCCTAGATGGTTTCTCGCTATCCTTTTTTTATATTTTCTGGGAGATTGTTGTTGGGGACCTTATTTTTGTTGCTAGATATCTTTTCAAATCTAGTAAGATTCTCAAACAACTGAAGCACAATTTTATTTCCTTAATTCCCAAGATTGATGATCCCTAGTCTATGACTAATTTTAGGCCTATAAATCCTCTCTAAGATCTTGGTGAATCGTCTTAAACCCCTCATAGACAAAATTATCAACCCAACTCAAAAGGCTTTACTCCTAGTTGGCATAGTTTGGATGCTACTATAACTACTCATGAATTGCTCCACTTAATGGATAGAAGCAATAATGCCACTCTGGCCCTCGAATTGGATATTTCAAAAGCTTATGATAAGGTGTTGTGGGAATTCATCCCTAAAGTCCTAGCTAAGTTTGGTTTTTATCAACATGTGGCCAACCCCTTAATGGAATGCATATCCACGATGAGGTACTCTCTATTGGTTAATGTGACTCCTTGGGGTTTCTTTAATGCTAGAAGAGGCATCATGTAGGGGGATCCCCTCTCGCCTTATCTTTTTATCATGGTCATGGATGTCCCAAGTAGGAACATTTCTAATCTACTATCAAAGGGTTCTATTAAAGGTGTTAAGGATACCACTTCTTTAGAGCCTACTGTTAACCAACAATTTATGGATGATACCTTTCTCTCTGGGAAGCCTCAATGATTAAATCTAGGAAATGGAAAAATTGTCTCAATAACCATTATGCTTGCTCTAGGAAATGTATTAACTATAAAAAAAGTATGATCTATTTCTTCAACAAAAATCCTACTCTTTAAATTCGTGTGACTGTTGTTCTTGGTTGTTTGAGTGGCTCTCTCGCTTTGGTGTATCTTGGGTTACCACTTCCTGTTAAGGAAGTCACCCATGACTTCTAGAATTTGGTCATTGAAATGATCCAAAGGAAGTTCCCTAGCTAGAAAGGTTCCATCCTTGGCCATTCTAGAAAATTGCATCTCTTGTTTGCAACTCTTCAATGGATCCTTATTTACTTCCTCTCCATTTTCAAGATCCCTAGATATACTTCTGAGAAATTCAAAAAAATTGAAAGGACTTTCCTTTGGCCAAGGACGGAGGAAAATGAAAAGTTTTATCTAGTTAAATGGGAAAAAGTCTATAAACCTAAACATTGTAGTGGGCTTTGGATAAATAATATCCCCTACATCAACAATTCTGTGATTGCCAAGGTGGGTTGGGATCAGCTGAGAAAAAAGAAAGATTGGTGTAAAATCATGAATGCTAAGTATCTTCATAATAGACATTTGTAGTCTACAAGGGTTTCTTAGGACAAGGATGAAATGGAAAATTGGGAATGGTTACCATATCAAAGTCTAGGAAGACTCATGGTTATTTGACACCCCTCTAGCCAAATTTGAATTTAGAAACTTGATGAGACCAACACAACTTTACTATGGCTTTTACATTAGAGATTACCTCCTTGATCAACAAGGGATGAGGAGGTGGAATTACCTAGTCCTTTGCTACCCTTTGTCTCTTGAGTTGTGTCTCTTGGCGAAGTCATTTTAGGACCTACTTTCCCTTACCAGATTGTTGTTAGCCAATATGGAGGGTGAATTTTTCTCGACTCTTGATAAAGATGGGGATCTTTCTATCTGAATGACTTATAATCTACTATCAAACTAGGGTATCCCCCTCAGACCCTAGAAATAGGTTTGGAACAGACACATGATTCCAAAAATTAACTTATTTTTGGTGAACTACTTGCTATAATAGAAATTCTACTCTAGATAATTTGAGGAAAAGGGGATTCTAGATCCCCAACAAATGATTGTTATACAAATGAAATGAAGAATCTATGGACCACTTACTTTTGCATTGATTTTTTGTTGATAGTATTTGGGAGATGGCTTTGGAGAGATTGGGTACTTAGTGGGCTATGAACAAGGAAATCAGCTCCTTTTTTTGGGGTTGGTCTGGGCCTTTCCTTCATGCCATTCCTCATGAGATTTGGAACCAAGTACCCCCCATTATCTATTGGTGTTTATGGAAAGAAAGGAACAAAATGATATTTAGGAATATTGAGACGAGCCTAAAGGATATTCTTGTTATACGAGCAAGGCTTATCACGGAAAAAAAATTGCTCTTCAAAGGGAAAATCTTGGACAAGACCCTGGATGAGCGGGAAGTGAAAATAGCTAAAGCTTGGTGTTGAAATATGGTAGCTTCGGTCAAATATAGAAATGATGATCATATGTGTGTGTATACATATGTCAGTATGTACTGACATATGTATACACACATATATATTAATTGTATATATATTTATGTCATCATTTATATATAGATCAAAACCTATCCCAAGTATATTATTGATCTGCATTTGGAGGTTCTTACTTACAGATTATTGGCTTTACATGTTTCTTATAGAATCCCGATTAAAACATCATTATCGATGATCATTTCGATATTGGATATTATTTATTTATGCAAGATAATCTTAGATCCAACTTAATAAGAATTTATGTTTATTAAGTAAACTAACCCCGATTAGTGATCGGGTGGTTAGTTGGACGAAAAGGCACAAATTCATGGGATGTATCTCCGCATTTGATATTTAATATAGATCCAATCCACAATTGAAGAAATAAAAATAAATAAATGTTTTACTCTTGAGGATCAAAGACCACAAAAGAAAATTCAGACTTGTAAATTCATGATCAATACTTTCAATATTGATCCAACATCAACCTCATAGTTATTAAGTTCAATATTCTGTTTAAAATCTGAAAGAAATTTAATCAAATTAACATGGTATGAGAGCCACATTGAGAAAAGATCCAATTAAATTTAGATATCAGATTATTTAAAATTGTATTCTCTCTTGAAATCACAAAAAAAATCCATTCTTCATAATGTCGAGTGTAATTAGATTTGAGGATCGTCTTGAAGGTGCAGACAACTTTACATCATGTAAATTTATAATCATGATGATTCTGAATGAAAATAAGTTAGACTCATTTGTGAAAGAAAACAAGATAGAACTAGAGAATGATTCAGAGAAGACTCAATGGATTGAGAACAATGAGAAAACTATGAAAATTATAGTAGATGCAGTTAGGGACCATATAGTACCTATTTTGTCTAAACATGAGACTGCATTCCTAATGTTTAAATCCCTTGAAAGCACTTTTGAAATAAACAACACCAGTAGGACCCTTTCTCTAAAGAGGCAACTTAATCATGTTCAAATAAATAAGGGAGAATCTATTAATACATATTTCATGAGAATCACTAAACTAAGAGATCAACCATCAACAGTTGGATATCAAATTGATAGCAAGGAGTGAACACTAATAGCTCTAGGTGGCCTACCAAACTCATGGGAGTCTTTTGTTCAAAGAATAAGTGCAAGATCAAAACTCCCTAAATTTGATAGGCTAAGAACATATTGTTTACAAGAAGAAACAAGACTAATGAAATAAAGGAAACAATCAAAAACCCATAGATGAGGATATTCACGTGCTAAACACAAATTCTCAAAAGAAAGGTAAGAATAAAAACTTCAAGAGAAAGAATATTTCTTATGGAAAGGGATCATTCAAGAAAAGGAAAGACATCTCCCAAATACAAAGTTTCAAATGTGATTAGTATGGACACTATGCAATCAAGTGACCTGATAGAACAAAACAACAAGCATCCTTTGCTAAAGTTGGAAAGACAAATACATAATATGATTATGAGAAATTTGTCTTCTACTCAAAATTATCAAGCCAAGTATCGAACAAAGTCAGTAACTGGGTAATTGAGAGTGGATCATCAAGGAACATCACAAGATTCAGAGAACACCTAGATACTATGATAGAAGAAATTGACGAAGAAGTAACTATTGGGGAGGATTATGCACATCCAGTAAAGGGGGTTGGAACTTGCACCATAAATTTGAAGTCTGGCCTCTCTCTATAACTCACTGGATTATTGTTTGTACCAGGAAAAAAGAGGAACCTAATATCCATTTCTGCTCTTGAAGACAACGGATATAGGGTTACCTTTATGGATGGAAATTTTTTGGCATGGCCAAAGAACTCCACTATAAAGAAAGCACAAACTATAGGTATAATACAAAGATATATCTAAAAATTGTGCACTGACACTAATCAAGCCCTTATTCATGAGACCTCTGATTCAAATGAAATTTGGCATCGAAGATTAGGACATATTCATTCTCGTGCTCTACCTTCAGTAGAAAAATTAGTAACACAATTTCCCAAACTAAAAGAAATTCATGTAGGAGCATGCAAAGGGTGTACCCTAGGGAAGAATACAAAGAGGACCTTCCAAAATAGTTTGAGTAAAACCAAAAACGTATTAGAACTAGTACACTTTGACTTATGTGGACCCATGTTTGTACCCTCCATGGTATGATTCTTATATTATGTAATATTTGTAGATGACTTCTCTAGAAAGAAATGGATATATTTTATTAAATTTAAAGAGTCGATAGAAGTCCTTAAAAGGTTTAAGGAGTTCAAAGCTCTTACAGAAAAATTTTCAAGGAAGAAAATCAAAATACTAAGAACAGATAAGGGGAAGGAATACACCTCAAAAATATTTAAGGATTTTTTTGTAAATTTTGGGATTAAGAGGGAGTTTACTATAGCCTACAATCCTCAAAAAAATGGTGTTGTAGAGAGGAAAAATAGAACTATTGTAGAAGCTGCTAAAGAAATGTTGTATGAACAAAACATAGAAACCTCATTTTGGACAGAAGCCTCTAGGATAGTTGTCTACATTCAAAATAGATGTCCCCACTCACATCTAGATAACAAAACTCCTAAAGAAGCATTTACTGGTATAAAACTTGACATAAGTCACTTAAGGATCTTTGGTTGCCTTGTCTACATTCATGTACCTAAAGAAAAGAGGTATAAATTAAAACCTACTGGAAAGAAAGGGATATTCGTGGGCTATAGTGAAAGCTCGGAAGCTAATAATTATATAGCACCCAAAGGAACTTTTAGAGAAAGTAAGAGACCCAAAATATTCTCAAGCTATGTTTCCTTAATGAATGAGATCATTAGTTAAGAACCAACTAGCATTATAGAAGCTCTCAAGAATCAAGTATGGAAAGATGATATGATGGAAGAGTATCAATCCACTTTGAAAAATGATGTATGGGATATAGTACCTAGACCAAAAGAGAAATATGTTGTCTCTTCCAAATGGCTCTTCAAAATCAAACATGTTGCTAATGGCAGTATAGAGAAACACAAGGCACATTTTGTTGCTAGAGGTTTCTCACAAAAGGAAGGTATTGATTATGAAGAGAAATTTGCACCTATTGCCTGGTACACCTTTGTGAGAGCAGTAATAGCTATTGTAGCAGCTAAAGGCTAGAAGATCCATCAAATGGATGCGAAAACTGCCTTCTTGAATGGGACCAATGAAGAAGAAGTCTATTTAGAGAAACATGAAGGCTTCATGATACATAATGTAGACTCACATGTATGCAAATTGAAGAAATCTCTATATGGACTTAAATAGGCCCCCAGAGCATGGTATGAAAGAATCAATAGCTACCTTTTGGGACTAGGATTTTCCAAGAATGATGTAGATCCAAATCTCTATTTTAAGGTAATTAAAGGTGATATGTTAATACTAATTTTATATGTTGATGACCTACTAATAACAAGAGAAGATCACCTTATTACTCAATGTAAGAAAGACCTGGCTTTAGAATTTGATATGAAAGATGGGAATTTTACATTACTTCCTGGGGTTAGAAGTCTGGCAGAAATCAGATGGTATCATTTTAAATCAAGGAAAATGTACTATTGATATTCTGAAGAGATTTGGGATGTTAGACTATAGACCCATGTCTACACCTATGGAAACCAACTTACACAAATTGAAAGAAGTGGCAGCAGAATCAAAATTTGTAGATCCTATTCTCTATAGACAGATAATTGGATCATTAATGTACTTGGTTAACACCATACCGGATATTTGCTATGCAGTGAATGCGCTAAGCAAGTTTATGTGTGAGCCAAAGGAAATACACCTTGTTATTGTGAAGCATATATTGAGATACCTTCAATGTACTATTGGATATGGTCTTAAATATAGAAATGTCAACCTAGATTTACATGGATAGTTTGATTTAGATTGGGCTGGAAGTGTAACCGATCGGAAAAGCACATCAGGATGTTGCTTTAGTTTAGGATCGGCTATGATCTCTTGGATCAGTAGGAAACATTCTTCAGTGGCACAAAGCTCAACATAAGCTGAATATATTGAAGCCTCTATGGGAGCAAGAGAAGCAGTATGGCTCCAAAAATTTCTTGTGGGATTATTTGGTGAGCCCCTGAATCCTACTATTATCCACTGTGACAATCAAACTTGTATTAAGCTTTCAGTGAATCCAGTATTCCATGATAGATCAAAGCATATAGAGATCCCTTACCACTATGTGAGAGACATGGTAGAAAGGAATGTGATCTAGTTGGAGTACATTAGTATAAACAATCAAACATTAGACATTCTCACCAAGCCTCTCTCCAGAGTTAAAGTTGAACACTTCAGGAAGAAACTTGGTATGGTTGAAATTTAAATTATTATTGAGATTGAGACTCAAATGTTTTATTTTGTACTAATTTATTTAAAATATGTTTATTGTGTAAACTCTTTTGTCATGTGTGTGACTCCATGAATTTATGGGCCTTCTCCCCCTGTGTACATTATTGTAAGGTGACGATCTTTCTGATAATGAACACTTGTATTTGACATTGTAAAGTGATTACTCTACAATGATTAGCTTCACTATCATGATGGATATCATGTGAGTTGATATCCGTGGATATGTCATGATAGTATCTCTTGGACATTTTGATAGATATCATGAGACTTGATATTAGTTGAAGATCATTATGATCCTTATGGGATAATCATGATGGATAAATGTATCCTTGGATGTGCCATGATTTATTATGGTAGACATCATGAGACTTGATTTCAGTGCACATACCATAATGTAGATGTGTTATGAAGAATGTCATGTGACTTGACACTCTTAGAAGCATACCATATATCCTAATATTATGAGTAAGGTGATGTCAATATATACTTGGTTAGTGTTATCTTCCCTAGCTAAGAGGGAGTGTTGAAATATGGTAGCTTCGGTCAGATATAGAAATGATGATCATATGTGTGTGTATACATATGTTAGCATGTATTGACATATGTTATATTAATTGTATATATATTTATGTCATCATTTATATATAGATCGAAGCCTATCCCATGTATATTATCAATCTCTATTTAGAAGTTATTACTTGAAGACTATTGGCTTTACATGTTTCTTATAGAATCCCTATTAAAGAATCATTATTAGTGATCATTTCCAGATTGGATATTATTTATTTGTGCAAGATAAACTCAGATTGAACTTAATAATCATTTATTTTTATTAAGTAAACTAACCCCGATTAGTGATCGAGTTGTTAGTTGGACGAAAAGGAACATATTTGATATTTAATATAGATCCACAATTGAGGACATCAAAATAAATAAATGTTTTTCTCTTGAGGATCGAAGACCACAAAAGAAAATTCACACTTGTAAATTTATGATCAATACTTTCAATATTGATCTGGCATCAACCTCATAGTTATTAATTTCAATATTCTATTTAAAATCTGAAAGAAATTTAATCAACTTAACACTTGGAATTAAAATATGGAGGCCAATTCCTTTGACAAATCTAGATCCCAGGCTCGACAAGGCATTGTCTAGAAACCTCCTGACCATGGTTGGCATAAAATCAATTTTGATGGAGCTACCAAATGAAACTTGGGAAGGGAAATTATAGGAGGTATAATAAGAAATTGCAAAGGAAATTTTGTGGCCAGTTGCTCAAGGGGATTGGGATTCAATCCTCTATGATTGCAAAATCTAGAGTGTTGCTAAAGGGAATTCAATTGGATATCACTATGGGGATTGGGAATCTTCATATTGAAGGAGATTGAAAGTATTTAATTAATGCGGTTAACTTGGGTAGATTACTAAGATGGATTCTAAAGACATTTCAATAGAAATAAAACATCTTGTGTCTAAGCTAGATTTGAAGGTTGCTACCCTCATTTATCAAGAGGGTAATCAAGTGGTAGATGCTTTGGCTAATTTTGGCACCCATTGGAAAAGTTATAAGTTCTTACAATATTTGGGGAACCTTTCACCTAGTATTCAAGGTTTAATCCTTAAGGAGCAAGACACATGTATGATCTATGATGATGAATAAATATGTGATGATTTTGGAATATCGGGTATCCATGTTCTTATCCTCTGGGCTATGTGGACGGGTTTGAATGTTGAGGTGTCTTACAAGTGGAAAAATATGAATATGTAGAACATTTTAGAAAGGGAATTATGAGGGATTATGGGGATTAATTTATGATTACAACCAAATTGGATCTAGCCTTACGCAATCTCTTTTTGGGGATTGATCTATGCACTTGTTTATTGTTGAAATTTTTTGAATTTAAATTCGATGTGACTAATATTTATAGTGTGAAGCTCTTGATTGGTCCTTTATATTCTAATAAAATTATTCTACTATTAAAGGGTAGGATTTTGGTTTTATCGAAATTTGGCCCCATGGCCAACTTTCATTGGAACTTGTGCAAAAGCAACATGGATGGCAAGCCTTCCCGTTCCATCATTTCTTACTTACTTGGCCACAAGTGTTTGAAGATTTTCATTAATGTGATAGCCAATATTTCCTTTTGGGATTTTACTCTTCAAGTTTGTGTTCTATACATGGTCTTGATTTCCCAAGGCTGCATCATTTGGCTTAAAAATTGAAGTGTGTGGGAAACCGCTCATTTTATCGAAATATCAAACCTTTTGCTCCCTCAAGATTTTTGGTTTTCCATGTTTAGAGCAGTGACATGGGTTGGGATATGGTGTGAATGGAGCCTTATAATTGTGTGGAATTTCACAAGGACCCTCTAGCTGGCACATATGTGTGGAAGGTGGGCTAGTTCATTTAATAGAAAATTTGGTGGGTCATGATCCTAAGTTATCTATGTAGTTTACGAAATCCTAGGAAAAATGAAACATTACCATAGGTGGCATCTCCTTTGAAGTTAATGAGGAGGTGATTTCTCAAGCGTCGGGGCTACTATGCATTGGAAATAAATAACCAAAGTACACTAAGATGTAGAATAATGAAAGCCTAAATGCTTTCTTTGTTGGTAATGAAAATATTATTCGTAACCAATTGAGGTTTGAAAGAGAAGCTTTTTTGTAGCCATGGGATCAATTCTACCTTTCCCTAATGAAGTATGCAACCTTGGAAGGTAGATATAAAACCTACTATTTCTATCATTTTCCTCTTTTGAATCACCTCCGCCATAAAAAAATTTAAGCTTCCCATTTTTCTTGCTTATAGACTTGGAACGCTCTATTGAGAAATGTATGGAATATATTTCCCTAAACCCAAAGGATCCTCCTCCCTTGCCTCTCCACTAAGGACTCATTTTGAGGCTCTACCATTTTCATCTCGCTCTCTGCCTTCCCAAACCCATCTTTGTTGTCCATATTGAGGAAATTAAACCCCCTGCATAGGCTAATATTTCTTCAGCCAAGTCTAAGGGTGCCAAAAGAAAAACCCCTATGATTATTTCTAAAACCCCTAAGCCTAAACTAACCTCCAAGAAGATTAATGGAAATTTAGGGATTGCCCAATTAAGTATTGTGGCTGGTCTTTGTGAGCTAAAGTTTGGCCCTGCCAAGATGGTCAACAAACCTACCACTAAGAAGAAAGCAAAGGATGAGGGGAAGGGTTTGACATAGATATTGGCCATAGACAGTAGAGGAAAGAATGTGGTAGGGAATTATTCCAAGGGTGACACTATGATTGTGACTACGATGGAGATTGGGGTTGAGATGACCAGTATTAGGAGATTTGCTAGACTAGCATAAAATAACAAGAAAATGTAGATTAATGAGTTGTATTATAATGAAGAGTGGTCTGAAAATAAAGGTGGTAGATATGTGGAGGAGTCAAAGGATGTTGAGAAAGAGTTTGTTCAAGGGCCTCATATCCTCAGGGATTTCAAAAAAGTGCATAATGAGAACTCAACTTCCTAGTATTCTAACCCTCTAGATGTGGAGCACACTAATATTGTGAAGACTATGGATAAAGGGGAGGATATTTGTGTGCTGCAAGAGAGGATGAGGAAGATGGAGAAGAAGTTCAGAGGCTTGACTTAGTTCATTGTCAAGTTGGTCCACTATGTTACTAGCACCCTCTCTGCTATGATGAAGGACGAGATGGATATGAAGACTGATGAAGAAGGCCTTGAATGGTTTGGTGATGATGTTATCATCACCCTCCCAAAATTGGGAGAATTTCTATTAGTCTACTGATGTTGTGTGGTGCTAGTGATGGCTATTGGTTTGTTGTGTTTCATTTTTTGGCTATGTTGTTTTGAGTTTTTTGGACATGATATTTTTTGGCCCTAGTGACTCATTGTGTAAAAGGTACATAATCTTGTAAATACTGCTTATTATATCAAAAACATTAATTTTGTTTATTCATCATTCCTTCATGCTATTTTATTTCATTTCAAGGTTTAATTACCAAAACGAGTTTTGACAAAGGAAAACCCCTATTCCCTAACACAACATTTTCCCCTCTTCATGTGTGATTTTAGATTTAGGTGGATTAGAGCTTGAGGATCCTTTGAAGAAAAAGTTACAAAGTTGTCAAAAAGTTGCGATCTTCATGGAAACTCACCTACATGCTTGAATTTAGACTTTCAAAATTGAAGATTAGATAAGATAAAAGCTACAAAAGATCACTAGATGCTATAAAAGTTTTAGTGAAACCCTAATATTGGGACTAAACTGCTCCTCTAGGTGTATGAATTCCAATATACCTCTTTTTACCCATTTTTGTAGATCTTGATTTGTTACTGAAAGATTCTAGATTCTAACCAGATTCCTATAGTAGGACTAAATTTCCCTACTTGGTCTATGAGTCCTAATGCACTTTAGAAACACCAAATTTTAGGTTTTTAAAATCTTGTGTAGACATCTCTTATTCTATAGGTAATTTTTTTTTCTTTGCATTTGGTAATCTAATTTCATGTTTTAAGTTTCTAGGGTTTAGTGCATTAGATTTTTCATTTCTCTTTTGAAGCTTCATTTTAATGGTAAACCCTAGTTTAATCATACCTAAGGAAACCAACCCCTAATTTCTTCCCTTAATTGAGTCGCTTGGTTGAGGGATCTTGGTTTCCTAATGAATTGAAGAGTAAAATAGGCTCCTTTAGTTCCATCCCTTGAAAGGTGGAACCCTATTCCCTGTGGTTCATAGATGATGTAAATTTGCAAGAGGTGAATGCGAAAACTAATACGATTATACAAACTATTCTTTGTATGTCTTCAAATCCCCATTTCAATGCTATGGAGAAAGTTTCAATCGGCACAAATCTAGGTATGTTTTCAAATCCACCTTTGAATGAAATGGAAATGGTAATTATAAGAGATTTAAAAGAAGTTGGATATAACAATTTTTACATTGATAATATTCATAGAGTTCAAGATCCGAGTCAAATTATTATTGAAAATGAAAATGAAAATAAAAATCACTTTGTTGTTGAAAATGAAGATAAAAATAGTTTTGTTGTTGAAAATTAAAATGAAAATGAAAACCGTTTTGCTATTGAAAATGAAAATGAAAATCCTTTTATTGAAATGAAAATGAAAACCATTTTTCTGATGAAAATGAACATGGAAATGAAAATCATTTTGAAGTTGAAAATTATAATGAAAATATACAATGTGATGTTGAAAATGATTTTTTTTTATAAAAATTTGAAAGAGATATTTTGGAATATCTTCTTGGTAAGATTTCTTGGAGAAAAATAAGAACACATGCTAATAGATTATACAAAAAAAAAATTATTGTAAAAACAATCATTTAAATGTCAAATAATGATGCAATTAATGAGAATATGGAAAATGAGAAAAGTAATGAAAAAGCTAGGCATTTTTGTTAAACCAAGAAGAAAAGATCAATCACTAAAACATGATATGTCTATTGTTTTTAGTACCATTGAGTTTATTAGAAAGAATAGGCAATCTAAAGATAAGAATATAGCAAGACAAGTTATAACAACTACTATAGTTAATAAAGAAACTTTGAATAAAAGAATGGTAAGCAATATTAGTGAAATTCTAAAAATACATCCTAAAACATTGGTAAGAGTGGAAAAGAGAAGAGAAATTATAAAAAATGATCCAAGCAACCAATGTTGGAGTTTTATTGGCTGATTCCTAAGATGTGACATAAAACTAAATGTTGAAATCAAATCTTTGATTGGAAAATATTGGCATGATAATAGTCGGGTATCATCCAATGATACAAATGTTTTAAAATGAAGACTGGAGTCCAATGTTTGCAATCCTCATCCAGAAAACCTGTTAGGTACAAGGAAAACTAAAATTTATAAACAAATTTGCGGAGATTTAGTGCTACCTTGTAATATTAGAATAAGTAAGAGATAATTTGAAAAACATAAACCTTGGTATGTAAATATTAATAAGCAATGAATATCTTGTTTTTGTAAAATCCATGTTTAATTTTTTATTATTATGATGTGTTTCAATATATATGTTGTACTTTACATACTAACATGATTATGCAAGAATGTGGTATTAATATTGCACCTAAAATAATAAAATAATTCATATCAAGCTTGTTTTGTGAAATACCTAATGGGAAATTATTTTATTTAAGTTCAAATATTTCTTGGTGAGCTTCTGCTCATTTGGACCAGCTAGGACTCAAACCTAGGAAATTCCATTTGCTACTAGAGTGCTCTACCAACTGAGCTACTAGCCCCTTGTGGCTAGCCCATCATTGGTCCAGGTGAGGCTTATTTCCAACACCACCCTTAAGCCACACTACAGGTGCTTGGGGCTCCTAGCCTGGCTTTGATACCACTTGTTGAGATTTTGCTCATTTGGACCAGCGAGGACTTGAACCTGGTGTTGGAAACAAGCCACATTGAGAGGGGGGGTGAATCACTGTTATGCAAAATTAACTTCAATAATCTTTAACTCTTAGTGCATCAGCAACATACATACATAATGCATAAATAAGAAAGAAAGCACAACACAATAACACCAATATTTTTACGTGGAAATCTTGTTAGGGGAAAAACCATAGTGGATGGCCAATCCACAAGTATGATTTGAGTATACTCAAAAGAGAATATTAAAAGGGAATGCACTTGCATTTAGGCACACCGCCTAGAGCTCACTATTCAGAAGAAAGGAGTTCAGATTAAAACTATCTAACAATTTTGAACTGAATGATTGGCATCAATAATGCTTGATTACAATTCTGGTTAAAGTACACTAATTGATTTGTTAGATTCTACAGACTAAAATTATGCTCTGCTTGCACACACAACATAGATCATCTATGCACAAGTGAAACTACACATTATCACACCTATCCTCTGCTCTAAATCGGTGATCAAATAATGACACACCTTACACATCACACAAAATGGTACATAGGATAAAGTATATATATCCATAACATAGATTTCTTTTGCACATTATCGACTTTAATAGAATACAAAATAATTACAATTGTCGGCTCATGGTATATGAAAATACAATGCGTGCCCACAAAGGTTGGCCACAACTTGGATAAGACCCAAATGATGACATACAAACAAAGTTATACTTAATTACTTGGTTCCCATACATCTACAACTAGTATATTCAAATAGTCAGCCTTAATACAAGAAAACCTTAGAACACTAGGGTATGTGTAGGATCATGATGGGCCAAAAAGTGGTGATATGTAAGTGATATGATGGCCCATGTGGCTGATGACTTTCTTTTTACCCCAAATTGACGAAATGAAAAGGGTTTTTAAAGGAGATTCTCATCTTTCCACCAATATAAATTATTCTTTATTTTGAATTTAATAAATAATTATTATACATTTTCTATTTGAATTATGAGTAAATTCCTAATTGATAGGCTGATTGAAAAAAATCTATAGCTTTCAAAAGGTATCACATTTTTTAAATCCGAAACATGCGTCACATTCTATGCTTCACATACTATAGGATTAAAAAAATAAAAATTGAATTTCATGAAGTTTTGACCAAGTTAAGGTGGTTAGACGCATGAATTTTTATATTTTTTAAAAGATGTAATAAAAAAATCATAATTAATTATTTACTTTGAAAAAAATTACAAAAAATATGCATCACATTGTTACATGAGTCATTTACTTATCTAAAATATTATAAAAAAATATTATCATTTTATTGTGGTTAGGGTGGTCAGACAGACACCTACTTCTTATTTTTTCCCTAAAATTTAATTACGACTGCATTGAAATTATAAATTTTCACCAAATAGATTTTTTTTTTTCTAAATAAACCTAGTAGTTTAAAAACTACATTCAATTTGCTACAAATTCTATTCATACATATTTTTAAAATAATATAGATAACTTATTCAAATTTTTACGTCAAGTTGCCTAACTCTGATTTTTTTGAATTTTATTGCCACTTAAGGGCCTATTTTTTCGATGATGATCTTGTACATACCCACTACAACCAAATCTTCTATCTTTCACATAATCTGGTATGAGCCATTGCACTTCAGTAAAGACAAAGATGATATGCCAATAAATATTCCTTGAGATGTGCAAAGAAAAATAATAACCTGTGATCATCTTTCAGATCAATGAACACTGTGTTGTCGGATACCCTATTCTTGCTTGATAGTCTTCAATCTTCCTACCAGTATGGACAAATGGTGGTGCATAGATCTGAGCATCCATTATGGTTGCCATCAATGACAACACCAAATGATGCTCACAGTATATCTTGCCAACAATCTCCCCCTTTGGCATTGATGGCAACACTTAGTGAAAAATGGCTAAGTGTCAGACCAAGTGCTAAGATAGACTATACTGGTCAAAAAAAGTTTAAAATTGTGATCCTCCAATACTCCCACTGAGAATATTAAGCATTTTTCACTCTATTCCTTCTCCCCCTTTGGAATCAATGGAAAAGGTGTGTGTCGAACGCCAAAAATGTATCGATACACAAAATCTTTGAGCAAAACCTTTAACTTACATGAACTGAAAAGTATCAGCAAAGTTTTTCTTTAGCTGATTTAGATTTGCATCCCAAACCTTTCTAAGACTTTCCAAAATTATGATGTGACTGCAGATTAGAAAGGATTGACTCTCATCAGACTCCAAATTTGATGGATCTGCAACTTTTAAAGAATCCTCTCCTTCTTTGAGAGCACTTGAAAATATTTCAAGTTTTGGATAGATGATGCTCCAAAGTTCACAAATTCTGGCAATAATTTTATCATTTTCACATTTCAATCCTTGTATCTTGCTAAGAAGAGATATCACTTCACCTTTTATTTTCCCAACACTGTTGGTTACCAGATCAAATGCTTTTGAGATGGCATTCAGTTTGAGTTCCAACTCCTTGACCTTCTTTTTATTTGCCTCTTTAAATTTTGAAAATGATATGCATGCTTTATAAAGTTTTCGGCCTTCAGATAGAGCTTCCTTTATATTCTTAGTTCATGTAGTTAAGAGTTTTTTATCTTGATCAATTAGTTCTATCATGTTGCTAAATATTTTAGCATTGAATTCCTTTCGCACTTTTATCATGGCTAATTTTTCAAATGACTCAAAATGAGTGTCAACCAAGCTGATTAGCCTTCTTAGCTCACATGAGGATGAGCTGGTCAGATATTTTACATAAGACGGCATTAGTTTCTCCAGTACTTTGGATGCTAAATTTAACAGTTCGTTGTCCTCAATATGAGATTTTAGTAACTCCTCTCTTGTCTAAGCTTGAGCAAGTGTACCTATTCTCATTTTTTGGATTGGGCTCAAAGTAGATAAGTGAATGGGGCCATCAATAAATTCTGTATCTAATTCTTTCTTTTGTGTGTCCAAAATTGCTTGACAACTTTAGCAGTATCTAATGTAGAAACTGAAACTTCTTCCTTTGCTTTGACAAGAGTTTCCTCAGCTAAATGGATGGGAATGGCTTCAGATTTTTCAACTAATTTTTCTTCTGAATTAATTTTAGGTGCCTCCACTTCCATACAAATGTTAGTATTATCATCATTTCCAACATTATCATCAATATTTATTTCTCCTACATTTTTTGAATGAAGGAAAATAGTACCAACATGGGTTTCCTTAGTCACAACATCAATATTTTCACTTAGTAGTATTTCCCTTAGAATTTCCTCAGTTTCCTTTGTGACTTACTTTGTTTGACCAATCATAAGTTGGTTAAACCTTGTTTTTCTTTTGAGCTTCTTTTCTAATCTATTCAAGAGTTCCTTCATTTCATTTAGAGTCATAGCTAGACATAGTTCAGCTAGAATCCTTTCTCTCATTTGTTTTTCTTCATCTTTAGCACTTAACCTCATGGATTCCAAAATGTCATATAAAATCTTCAACAAACTATTCATTATTTCAATTAGAACTTTATTGACAACGTTTATGTGCGTTATAGTTGCCTCTTCCAAAATTCTTCTATCAAAAACATTGAAAGATTCATAACTTTTTTAAAGCAGTTTCAAGTTTTGATCCTGAATCATAGCATTTTCAATAGCTTGCACAATGATACTTGATTTATTTCAATACCCCTCCATTTTGTTTCTTGTTCGGTTTGATTTATACTATGTTTGGTTGTAGTTACTTTGATATCAGATATATTTTGTTATGATGATTTGATCGTTACTATTGAGTGACAAATATTATTGTGGGATGTAGTTATCTGATTATTGTTTCACATGCATTATGGATTAATGATGTTGTAGAGTTAGCATGAGATATTATTATGAGATTATTGAAATTATGATGGAAGTGTCAGTTTTGATGAGTGTATGGGTGAATAGGACGAGTTCGCATCACTCGCTTGCGAGCGCCCTGCGAATCCGTAATTCCTTCTTCACGGTGTGTATTATATGCTAGATATATTGTATGATGTTGTTTACTTGGTTGCAGGATTGCAGGTACATGACATCGACTCCACCTGGTTTCACAGGTTTGAGCGTGTCGATCCAACGGTTAAGTTGAACGGGAGATAGTAGCTAGGTAACATGTGTCAAGTCTATACCCTAGCCTTAGTGTGTCATCAGTTGTGTGTGTCGAGTCATTGTCTGTCTTGCTTTGATGTTATTTAATTTTGAAGCATTCTTGATTTGGAAATAGATATTTAGAATAATTGCATTTAAATCATGTTGATGGTTATTTAATTTAAATAATGCAATGTGGATAAAAGTTTATATTTAAATTAATTAATTATATTTAGTTTATTTAATTAATTAAATTTGATCCAAGGGGGTTGAATTTAGTTATTAAATAATTAAATTAATTAATTAAACGTGATGCAAGAGAATGAAAGGAAATAAAAGAATTAGAATTAATTTTGGAATTTAATTCCAACGTGTGAGAATTAAATTAGAAATTGTAATTAAATGTTTATTTGGGAAATTGGTTGCAACTTTGGAAATTAATTTATTATTTGAAATTTCATTTTAAATTGAAAGTGGGTTTTTGAAAAGTGAAATTGAAATTGAAATTGAAATATCTAATTTGCATATAATGTGAATTAGGGTTGTAAATATTGAAATGGAAATTGAAATTTAAATATCTAATTTGCATGTAATGTGAATTAGGGTTGAATTAGGTATTTTTGATTTATAAGAATATATGTTTTAATTTTAGGGGAGAGAGTTTTTTAAAAAAATACATTTTTACAGCAGGGAAGAAATTTTGGAAAAATTTGCACAAAGGTTTGAAGAAAGTTTGATTGTAGAATTGATTGAAGGAAATATTGTTTGCATTTGTTGGATTTTGGATTGGATTCATTGAAGGATTGAAGAAAATTCAGGAAATCTTTGGAGGAGGCTGGCATCAAAAATTCATCTCTTCCTGTAGCTTCTTGTACTAGGTTTTCCTCTTTGTGTTTTATTATTCTTGATTGTTTTTTTTTAAAATAGTAATGATTAAAGATTTTTTTATTAAATCTGTTTTAGAAAATAGATTTGATATTAGAGGAAAATAATTAAACAAATTTACAGCCTTTGCTTGTGAAAATTCTTGAGTGAAAATTGTGAAAACCTTAGTTGAATTTAAATTATTTGGAGAAATCAATTTTGTTGTTATTGAAATCAAACATAGAGATTGAACAATGCATTTAGAATGTTTTTTTTAGAAAATGAAACCCTCTATTTAGTATTAAAAAACGGATTTTAAAATCTGCAGTATAGTTACAATTTTCATGGTAAAATGGTCTGATTGCGTCACCTATACCTTTACTTTCACAAACTGGGTTTTCCAGAAATTCAAAGGGTTGCATTTTGAAATTTTCTTACTCCTGTCCAAAAATCGCAAATACCCAGATCGTAGTTTTTGAGTTATACTTGAAACATGAGACTTCTATTAAATTATTTTTCCATCGCTGTTCTGAAAATAAAATAATAATAAATTGATATTTATAAATATTAATATTTTATGTATTGTTATTATAATATTAAAATATTATTTAATAATATTTTATATTATAATTTATAATACTAAAGTATTATATTTATTTATATTATTTTAAATAAAATTTGTATATTAGATTAGTGGAATTAAAATTATAAACATATGGGAAATTATTGTTTATTTTAAAATGGCATGTTAAAGTTTAATTGAAGGAGTTAAATATTTGATTTAAAGAATGCATAATTTAAAATTGAATTGTGGAATTTAAATTCATATGTAAAAGGTCCAATTATTAATTTGATTTAAGTGGAAAAATATATTGATATTTTGGAAAATTAATGATAAGGGATATTTTATTTTGAATTAAACAATTTGATATTCTGTAAAGAATAGAAGATATGTTAATGATTAAATATATTTAAATATATTAATTTATATTTAGTATATATATAATGAAGGTATATATCCATTTGAGAGAATAAATAATATTTTATAATATTTTATTTTGTTGGTTGCAAATTGGGTATTATTAGTGTTTTAAAAGAAATGATTAGTTTGTGTAGAAAATGTATAGAGAAAAATATTTTATTATATTAAAGTGATTGCATGTTCTAAATAGGAAATTGAATGAAATGTAAGAGTTGGTTAGGAAATGGAAAGAGTTTTTACTTGCATGGAGTCGTGTCGATTTAAAAGTAAATTAAAAAGTTGTTTTATTGATGAGGCAATCAATTATTTTATTTATTAATTTCTATTTAGATTAATTGAATCATTGTGATTGAATTATGAAAGAGATATGGATTTAGTATATCCAAAAGTAGTATCTTCCTCATGATTATCTTAAAGGATTTAATTCTCTGTATTCTGTAAAGGGAAGTAAGTTTAATTGTTTTAGATTTCCAATAATGAAAAGGGAAATAGGGGTTATGATTATTTTAGATGATCTAGTTATCATGTATTTGACTTTGTCAACACTACCTATTGAATGAGTATGGATTTAGGAAATCCAAATATTAGATTTGATTGATGACTTGAATGCTTTTGTTGCAATGTCGTCAAGTTGCATTGCTGGTTTTGGGATTTAGTGTTAGTCCTAAATTATAAGTCTTCCAGAAGAACTTAGAGGATAAGGTTTGTTGAATCTTTATGCCATCCAGTTGTTTTCCCTTGGGTAGTGCATGGCGTCTTTTCAGTTTTACCCGATTTTCATGAACGGGGATGTTTGCACCTCCTTGGTTTAGGAGCGGATTATGGGATCCATGTCTCCTTGTATGGAGTGACCTTATTATGTGGTTTCATCTTGTTGCCTCCTATGAAAGGAGTGGACTATGTATTGTTGCCTCCAAGATGTTTGGAGTGAGATCTTTTGTACCTCTTGTGAAAGGAGTGGACTATGTGTTTGTTGCCTCCAAGATGTTGGAGTGAGTTTCTATTATTTGTATCCTCCTTGTGCTGGAGTGGATTATGATGCCCAGTTGGTATGCACTTGTGTTTCCCTTGGATGATTGTTTGGGTGTGTGTTGTCGAATAGAAGAGTGGCTTTTGTTAGGGGCCGGAGCCCAAAGTGGTAAATCGGGTAACCTTCAAAAGTGAGTTAATCAAGTGATAATTAAATTAATGTACTTAGATAATTAGGATGCAGTTCACATTAATCAAGATAATTTAATCCTCACTCATAGACACAAGGGCTCGTCTAGACTTGGGATGAGTGAGAAGGCCTAGAATGGCAAGATCAACTATCTTGCTCTTGCGAGAGGTAGTTGATTCCGCATGAGTGAGTATGAGTGCCGGGATTCGGTTAAGGCCACCAAGATTACTTGTGTCAAAGCCTATGAAGAATGCCCAGAGGAGATCTCATGACAAACCTTGCGATGACACTCTATCTATGACAACTGTTGTTAATTATTTTATGTGTATAGTTATTTGAACATACTTGATCTACTTTATGTCTGGAAGCAATGTGACCTATGTCAGTAATGTTGGAGTTGTACTTGATTTGTACATGTATTGTATTTGATTTTTACTTGTATTGTACTAGATTTGTACATGCATTGTATTTGATTTGTACTTGTATGGTGAATGAGTTGTATTTGATTCGTACTTGTATGGTGAATGAGTTGTACTTGATTCATACTTGTATGGTGAATGAGTTGTACTTGTTAATTCATTTGGTTGGTTATAACAGTATGAGTCAGTTTGAGTCTATCTTTGGTTAGAGGTAGTAGAATCTTTGTCCATGTTACTTTGTTACTATCTCCTAGCATGGGGGTGGGCCTTCGGGTACCACATTGGTTGGGTGGAACATGCACCAAAACTGTTGGGTCCCCATCTATCTTCAGTACTTGGTGGCGAGACATCTAGATGGACAGCTCGTGGTTCTTGTTGTATTATCTTGCATTGTAATATTTTAACTTGTATAAGTTATTTTATCCCTCTTATGTTTATGAGGTGAAATTTTGTAATTGTAATCTTTTGTACTATTGCCTCATTCTGGGAATGAGTGATGTATCTTTTGGATTAAGATAATGTTTATGAGATTGTATCTTGGTTGATTATCTTATTATGTTATGTGGTATTCTTATGATGTATGATATTTATTTCATAAAGTTCATAAGGCTATGATTATATGTAATATGTATGTGTGGGTTTAAGTAATCCTAACCTTGTAGCCTTAGAGGTTGTTGTTAATTAGTAAGTGAATGTGTATGGTAAATGCACTTTAAAAAAAAAATTAGCTCGCTTAAGATGTTAATTACAACTTCCTTTAAGGTTACTTGGTGGGGCATTACATTCATGTGCTTTATAGTTGCCTCTTCCAGAATTCTTCTATCAAAAACATTGAAAGATTCATAAATTTTTTGAAGTAGTTTCAAGTTTCTATCCTGAATCATAGCATTTTCAATAGCTTGCACAATGATACTTGATTTTTTTTCCTTTTCTTTATTCTTGGCCTGATCACTTTCACCGAAAGGATTACTTCATGTGATTTTTGCTGCTTTAGTGCCTTGGCTTCAGATCTCCTTGATTTCTTTGCTAGATTCTATCTCTTCATCATCTACGATAGCCATATACACTATTTTTTTTTTCTTCTTCCCTTCCTTTCAAGATTTCTTAGGCTCATCTTTTATAGGTGTGACCTTTGTTGCAGGGGCTGACTAGGAAATAGAGATTCTTGCTATCCCAACTTTGCTGGATTGTACTGTCAGACCACCTAATTTTGTCATTGATGCTTCTTTGGTAGCTTGCCTTGCAACTTCACACCATTAATGTGGTAATGTGATTAGAATGGGTGTGAAGCTACAAGGAAAGCTACCAAAGAAGCATCAATGACAAAATTAGGTGGTCTGACAGTACCACATTAATGATTAATGGTAATGTGGTAATTCTAATTCCATAAAAATAGGAAATTTAGCCATCTTTTCAAATTTCTTAGTTTCCAAGATCTTATGCTTTGGCTTTACATGGAAATTTTCATCAACAATGTGATGTCTGTAGAGATCCAAAAGTTGGGAACTACCTAGTTCCTCAAGGTTTGCATGGACATAAACCCTAATGTATTTCATATGCAGAAATCCATGTAAGATAGATGAAAAGGCTCCTAAGGGGTCGATCTCAAGAGATTTATAGGGATTCCATTTAAATTTTAGTTGAGGATGATCCTTTACTTCTACTACCAAAGGAGTATTCATTTCTTCAGACTCACAAATTTTTCAGAGTTTCTGTAAAATACTTTTTTCACCAGATCGGATTTGAAATGTAGAATCTCTTTCAATGCTAGAATTTTGCCTCTGATTGCCAAAGATCGCTTGCAAGCTCTCCAAACTTCTTTTTCTTTGAAATGCAAGGTGAGAAATGAAGTCTAAAATATATTTTTATACTTTTCACACTTAACACTTTTATTCACACTAAATTTTGTAACCCTAATACATCCAGTTACATTGTAACTATACATAGTGATAAGAAAAACATTTGCAAACCTTTATTTTGACATACTGATCCCTCTAATGAGTTAAATAGGATTTTTTGGTCGATTGAGAAACTATTAAACATATTTGCATCCTCTGATACTTTTTGGTTAGGGCTTCATATAATTTTCTTTAACATTTCCCCTAGGCCATAGGCCTGAGACTAATTCTCGGAGGAATAACTAGAAGTGGGTTCTGGTGCTGGTACACTTTCTTTAGTAGAAGGATCTCTCCTTATCCATTTCTTCTGCATTTTCTACCTTACTATATCTATAGTGATTTTTCCCTTTCCTTTGATGTCTTCCTACACATTTTTCTTTCGACTTACCAGACCCTTTTTATTCCAACAATATGTTGCTATATGACCAAATTTCTTGCAATAGTGGCATATAAGTTTTCTTCTTCCAAACAAATTGTTCTGTTGATTTCCTCTAGATCTATATTGATTAGTAGTATGACCAAATTTATTGCATGCATAAAATCTGATGTGAAATTTATTCATCATGCTTTCTACTCCCATTTGACTTATGACCTATCTTATGAAAATTGAAACATTGTCCTAAAAAATATGGACCACTTTGATTCATCCTACTTCTACACTGAGAAGCCATATGTCCAAACTTCTTGCATTTAAAACAATATCCACTAATTTTTTTAGCATTATGTTGTCTTACTAGATACTTTCCAAGTTTGTTCATTTGGTTTCTTTGCCTGAATTTTCTTTGTTCATAATCCTTTTGCCTTGATTTTGAGCTTTCTACTTTTTCATATCCAGGACCTCTTATGTCATCATGAGTTTTCTGATTATCAATTAGTTCATTGAGCATGGTTGGGCTAGATTTGAACTTTTCTTTGTATTCATTTGCATCAACAAGTTCATTTTTGACATCATCCAACTGTCTTTCAAGAGCTTCTTCATTATTTATAGATATTTCCAATTCATCATTCAATCGACTACATAACTCAAATTTTTCGTTTAGGGATTGAGCCAAACTTTCTTCATTCTTCTTTCTATCTTCAATTTCTTTTGTCATCTTCATCATGATGGATTCCATTTCAAGCTTGATAACTATATTCTTTTGATTAAGCTTTTCACATTCCTCTGTCTTGTCTTTCAGAGTTTTTCTAGACTGATCATCTTCATCGTTATGTTGAATTTGATAACAAAGCTCCTTTCTCTTTTTTCTTGACTTGTTGATTTTTTCTTTCAAGGATTTGATGAATTTTTCTGTATCTTTGAGACTTTCTTATAGTTTCTAGACTTTAGCTTTTGACTGATCAAGGTCATCTAGGGACACTAGAAGTTTTTGTTCAATATTTCTTGAATCCTTTGACATATTTTCCAAGATCTCCCCAAGCTATTAGACTTCTTCTTCTTTAGAGGAACAAGCTTTGATATCAATTGTTGGGAACAAGCCACATTGAGAGAGGGGGGGTGAATCAGTGTTATGCAAAATTAACTTCAATAATCTTTAACTCTTAGTGCATCAACAAAATACATTCATAATGCATAAATAAGAAAGAAAGCACAACACTATAACACCAATATTTTTACGTGGAAACCCTGTTAGGGTAAAAACCACGATGGATGGCCAATCCACAAGTATGATTATAATTATAATCAAAAGAGAATATTACAAGGGAATGCACTTTCATTCAGGAACACTGCCTAGAGCACACTGCTCAAAAGAAAAGAGTTCAGCTTAAAACCATCTATCAATTTTGAACTAAATGATTAGCATCTATAATGCTTGATTACAGTTCCGATTAAAGTACATTAATTGATTTGTTCTTCTATAGATTGAAATTCTACTTTGCTTCCACACACAACACAGATCATCTATGTGCAATTGAAACTGCACATTATCACACCTCTGCTCTACTCTGAATTGTTGATCAGATAATGAAACACCTTACACATCACACAAAATGGTACGAAGGATCAAGTATATATATCTACAACATAGATTTCTTTTTCACGTTGTTGGCTTCAACAAAATACAAAATAATTACAACTGTCAGCTCATGGTATATGAAATATACAAGGCATACCCACAAAGGTCAGCCAAAACTTAGCTAAGACCCAAATGATGACATACAAACAAATTTATACTTAATTACTTGGTTTCCATACATTTGTGACTAGTATATTCAAATAGTCGGCCTTAATACAAGAAAACCTGAGAACACTACAACCAAATCTTCTATCTTTCACATAATCCAATACGAGCCACTGTGCTTCAGTAAAGAGAAAGATGATATGTCAACAAATATTCCTTGAGATGTGTAAAGAAAAATAATAGTCTGTGATTGTCTTTTAGATCGATGAACACTATGCCATTGGATACTTTTTTCTTGCTTGACAATATTCAATCTTCCTGCCGGTATGAAAAAATGGTGGTGCATGGATCTAAGCATCCATTATGGTTTCCATCAATGACAACACCAAGTGATCCTCACAGTATATCTTTCCAACACCTAGGAACTTCCATTTTCTAATGGAGTGCTCTACCAACTGAGCTACTAGCCCCTTGTGGCCAGCCCATCATCGGTTCGGGTGGCTTATTTCCAACATTATTTCTAGATAATGCTCTAGTTTTGGAAATATTTCATTCTTAAGAATTTGTATGCATGAAAGTGTTGAAAATGATTTTAGAAAAAAATTAGTGGATGTTAAAATATTTAAGAATGTTGACTATTCTTTAAAAGATGGAAAAATTGGAAAGATTTGTGATCTAATAATAGAAAGAGTTAGTGTACATGCAGTCATATCAATATTTAAGAGTAATATTATATTAAAATATGTCAAGAACTCTCAACATGCTTGATATCTTGATGGAAAATTTTGTGCATGTAGAAACACATTTCCAATTGGTACTATACTATTGGTGGTTGATTTTGAGGAAAACTATACTCTAGCTTTGTAGGAGGGAATCCAATCACAATATTACAATTAACTGTAGGTGGCTATGTTTGTTCATATTTTTATAGATATGTAGATAATAGCATAGAGGATGATAGAATTTTTTTGAGGGAGTATCATTTCCATTTGAGTGACAACTAGTTACACTCGTTAGAGTTTGTTCAGTACTGTTTCAATATATTTTATAAAATTTAAGAGAAAGTGGAATCCAAATGACAAAATATCATATGGTCAAAGAATTGTATGAGGTAGTTCAAGAATTTTGAAATGTTCTATTGGTTAGGCAGGGTTCACAAGGAACATAATTTCCAACATATATGGAATTTTTTGAAAGTTGGATATGGTAAAGGATAATATGATGGAGCTAGTGTGTGTGTTAAAATAATTCTTGCTAGAGAACAATTGAAATTTGATGATGTGGTAAAATTTAAAGATGTACGTGAGATTGTGGATTGGTGAAATACAAGACTACCTACACTTGGATCAAGTGAGTACACTACATTTCATTGATTCTTTTGGTTGGTTGAAGAAGAGAACATTATACCTAGACTTGATTGTGAGACAATCAATGTATCTACTTTAATAACATTCATTTAAGAGTTCGGATGCAAGAAAATTGACTATCTAGACAAGGGCGCACATTTTTATCAGTTTATTATTTAATGGGATTGGGAAACATGTGAGAATACAAAATGGATTGAAGAGTGGAAGGAAAGATCATTGTCACCTACACAAGCACATAATCAATATGAACAAACAATTGAAGATAATTTGATCAAATGTTTGGATCAGATGATCATGATCATGTTTCAAACCTTTTAAAAGGAGGCAATCTAGTTTAATTTTTTTCATTTTATTTCAGTTGATTACTATTTTATAGTGATTTTATTTATTTATATATGAATGCATGTATGTAGATTTATCAAATTATATGGACATGTGCAAGTTATTGAATCGATTTTTTTTTGTAGGAAATGTGTATTCTATTGTTGCACCTAAGGAAAATGAAGAGGAAATAAAATATTGGTTGGATCATTGTGTAGATACTAAAAATAAGTTAATAGCACCTCGATAATATGATGATGGATACCTATCATTATCATATAGGTTCGGTGATCCCCTTAAGAAAATTTTGATAACAAGTATTTGATCCCCTTAAGCAAATTTTGATAACTTCTTTGATCCCCTTAAGCACGTTTTTACAACTTCTTTGATGATGGCTATCATTATCCAATAGGTTAGGTGGTGGTTTTTGGCATTTTTCTACAAAAACACTTGATGAGGAAGAATGATTTTCCTGCATTTGAAGATTATGAAACACTTAAGAAGATTATACACTACTCACATTTAGTGGTGGCTACAAATATAAAACTAGTGAGGTATCATGGAAGACTTAGAAAAATGAGATATGGAAAATTTCTATGGAAGAGCATGAGACAATCATAGATGCATTGCAAAAAGGAGAGGATGTAGATGGTATAATGGAATTAGTAAATATAGGTAAATATAGTTTTAGTTTTATATTATCCTTTTAAATATATTAAATACACGTTTTAATATTTCTTGTGTGTTATTAGTTCAAATTTATTTAAATTATCCTTTTATATCCTTAGGCCATCATCACAAATTCATCACATACTTTGAGACAAAAAGGAGAGTCCATGTATTGATTCAACCTAGACAACATGGAATACTTAGTAAAAATAGGTAATTATTAGGTAAAATATATTTAAGTACATGTTCTAATTATATATTAATATTGCTTGGACATTAATAGTTAAAATTTATTTATTATCCTTTTTAAATCCTTAATCCATCATCACATTGATCTCATATTTTGAAACAAAAAGGAGAGGATATAGATTAAACCTATGCACATGTGTGAGGAACTTGTAAATATAGGTAGAAGTTATGTATATAGATAGTTTTGACATAAATTAAAATATATGTTTTGATGATATATTGATATTTATTCTATCATTTTGATATTAGGTGGCATGAAGACCTACTACATTCCCCACAAGTTTTTGATTTTCTTGAGATGTCATAGCCACATTTTGTAAACATTACTTTGAGTTGGCATATATGTACATACACAATTACACAATTACACATTTTGTACAAATTTGTATGCATGTACATATACAATTATACTCTCCACTTTTATATATCAAAATCAATATTCTATATATTTTGTTTGTTAAATGTGCATGTTTTACTACCTTGAATTTACTTTAAATTTTATTGTATTATTGTTAAATTTGGTTTCCTCGGGAAAATTCACAAAAAAATGAGTTCTTTGATCCCCTTAAGACATCATATTAGGACCCCTTGAGACATACTATTATGACATAATTTAAATTAACATTGAAACTATTTTTGTATAGAATTTGATTGTTATGATGAGTCATCCTAAATTACATCAATTGTGATTAAATAAGATACATGTACTTTGAAGTATTTTATCCCCTTAATATGTCTTATTAGGACATATCCTAAATATTTATACTTAAATATATCATTTTTTATTATGAATCACCTTAAAGTTTAATACTTAATTATATCAATTGTGATCCAACATGAGACATGTAGTTTTAATTCTTTGATCCCCTTAAGATGTCCTATTAGGACATATCATAAATATTTATACTTAATTATATCATTTTTTATGATGATTCATCGTAAAGTCTAATACTTAATTAAATCAATTATGATCCAACATGAGACATGTAGTTTGAATTCTTTGATCCCCTTAAGACATCCTATTACAACATAAATTATACTAACATTCACATTATTTTTTAATAACTTTTGTGATTGTTAAATGATGAGTTATCCTAATTTATACTACTTAATTATATCATTTGTTATATGATGGGTCTCCTAAAGTCTAATAATTAATTATATCAATTGTGATTAAATATGAGACATGTACATTGAAGTATTTGATCCCCTTAAGATTTTTTTTTGAGAAATCCTTTGATCCCCTTAAGCAATTGTAGCGATTAAATATGAGACATGTAATTTGAACTAAATATGATCCCCTTAAGTATTTTTTTAGAACTTATTTGATAATTTAATGCTTTGACTATGAATCACTAAATTTGTGGAGTAGAAATATTTAAATTTCCTATTAATTTCAACTTTAATTTCATATTTGTATTAAATTTCACATTAATGCCTTATTAATGTCTTGAAAATGATTTTTTTGTAAAGTAAAAATATGTCCTATCAATTTCATATTAATTTCACATAAAATGCATAAATGCATGTGTAAATTTTTTATTTAACAATAATAGACCATAAAATACTGAAATGGAATAAAGTCCATGGAACAATATATTAAGTCCATGAGAAAAAATATATGTAGTCCATGAAATAACCAAATATAGCCCATGAAATAGGATCTAACTTATATTATCTCTATAATAAAAGGACCTCTTCACACCACATAGACTACATAGATGGGCTAAATCATTATGTAGAAGAGAAAGAAAGATGATATTAGATGTAATATGATTAAAAATGATTTAATGAAAATTTAATTTATAATTTATTGTAAAATTAAGTTACTGTATGAGGTTGATCTACATGCTTTGAATCAATTTACATACATGAGAAATAAAGCTTAAATTATATGTAAGATAATTAAAAATTATTTAATTCAATTTAATTTATAATTTATCATATTTAAATTCTACCATAAGAGGTTGTTGTGCATCCTCTTTTCTAGGACAAATCTCTACATGATCAACTATAAGGCATGTCTCATGCTATTAAAGGAAATGAACTTAACATGTATGAGCACACACATATATATATGCTCAATTTTAAATTTAATTTAAGTTATTCACAATGTATAATTTGTAATTGACTAAATACATATATTTAAAAGTTTAAATTACCATATGAGGCTACTCTACATGTCCTAGATGAGGTTGTGTGACCTCCTAAGTACAAAAAGTGGCACTAAAAAAGTCCTACAAGGTCAAATTGAAAGCACATGTGTACTTGAATTAGGTTAAAATATATATATTCATGTGTGCACACATTGCGTATAATTTCTTTTAAACAACCTGAAATTCAATTGTCTCCTAAGTTGTCTTCACATCAAATGTGTATTTTATCCCCATTCTCATTGTTGTGTCAACCCACATACATAGACATAATGCTTATAATATTTACTTGTACATGCACTATTGACATATGGTGAATTCAAAATACAAAACTATAAGTGTATAGTAACTTTAAATTTAATTTATAATAAACATGTACCTACACCTCATGCAAGATGCCTAACAATCGAGGAGCACTGAGTGAAAACCCCTTAGGTGAAACTGATGTGGAAGTTGATTGAATTCCCTAAACCAATAGAAATATTTAAAACATATGTTCATGATTGAATCAAAAATTTAAAAAGTCAAGTTAAAAAAATATTTGATATTATTTAAAAATTTGAAATCAAAATGCCCCATAATGGTTTCCAACTTGCACTCGTGTCACTATATAAAATCAAGGAGTAGATGATTCCCCTATGGTTAGTATCATCTACACAAAAAAAAAAATATTGTTAAAACATTACAATTTTGATTTTGATATATATGTTCATTAAAAGAACATACATGCATATTTATATACCTATGTCAAAATGTATATAGGGGGATGTTTTATAGTAAGAGAATCAACATATGAAATGATGCCACTAGATTCTCCACCAAAATCTTCATGTCCATCTGAACTAGGTGTAGCCTGATCAGGTCCATAGCATACCCAATGCCAATTGGTACATATGTGGGATGTTAACACTCATGGAGTGGTACTAGGACCAACTCCATACATCGCTCCTCCATGGTCATGGTCCCTAGTTGCAAAATTCATAACTAAAGTATGCTCATAAAGGTTACCTGTGAGCATACTTAATGATCCTAATGTGGATACTACTACATGATGATGCACAAGTTCAAGAATGGCATGAGTAGGAGGGTCTACAAGAGTTTGGGCATGCACAACATGTTGGGAACCAACTCGTTCTCCTAACCTCTATTGTGGCATGTTGCCACCAACAACTTTAAATGATTTAAAATCAAAATAGTTGGGCCATCCCCAAAACAAATTTTGCATATAATTTCCTCAAAATTAAAGAGGGATCTCCAAATTAGGATGTGGTGGATGGTAAAATACTATCCACCTTCACTCCCAAAAATGTGAAAACATTTGTGGATGTTTGTACCACCTCATCAAAATCCTAAGTTTATTTGTAGAAATAGGTTGATTAGTGACAACGTCGGTAGAATAAGATGGTTCAAGATGGGCTTTTGTTATTTTTAGGTCCAAAATATCTTTGTGGGAGAGATCATTTGAATAAAATTGTCTCATGTCCTCTTGACGGTGTCGATGCCTATCTAAGTTTGAATCAATATTCCTAATGGCATTGACAATGTTTTGCATTGTAGATGCAAAATACCTCAAGCATGGAGAAACCAATGCTTCATTTTGAATAGGATTGATTTTGGTTTGAATGGATATAACATTATTATTTATTTGGTCTCATAAGAAAGCCTTATTAGATCACAATGCTAGATGTGGAGGGTTTTGAGGTGGAGGCCCAGGTGGAGGGGGTGGATCATTACGAATATCATCAATTTCAAATTGATCCATAATGTATATAAATGAACCTACAAAAATATAGAAAATTAACATACATACACACATATATATCATTAATATTCACACACATACATACATTATTAATGTACATACATAGACATGTACATACATAATTTAACTTGATCATTGTTTATATAGGAAAATATAGGGATTATATTAAAATGATTTGATCAAAGTGATGAACCACTCATTCTCACCATAAAATATGCAATTATGTGTAGATATGATGCAAATAATAATAAATAACTAATCCTAATTATTAGAGCAACAATGAGGGAAGTTTTGAGAGGTTAGAATGGTGTGTACCTTGCTATAAGAAGGCTCTTTTTAGGTCATAAAGGACTCATTCGCCTTTATTGGTGAATGGGTCCCCATTAGGGTTTCTAAAAATTGAGATTTGGGTTCTCTTCTTCAATATTTGCACTCTCAAATCCTTAGTGATCAACTCTCAAAAACCTAAAATTATTTTTGTAGCTTTTTCTTTCCGTTCTTGCAATATAGGTGACAAATTTTCTTCAAACTTGTTCTCCACTTGATCTTCAATCTATAAACCTACAAAGACACATTAAGGAGGAGAAAAAAATATTTATTGTTAGAGGATAGGGGTTTTCCTAATTTAAACCGCTTGTAGGTAATGAAACCTTGTGTTGAAATAATGAAATTGAAGCATGAAACATGAAACATGAAATGTTGATACCTTGGAAGTTGTCTTGGAAGGGAAATATGAAAACTAACATGAAGTGTCCATCAATAATGTAGATATTGATATCAAATTAGATTTGAAACAATGTTTTCAAATATATCTTCAATAATACATCAATAACATTAGCTCAACCACATGCTTGAATGCAGCAGTGCTTTGACATGATAATATAACCTTGAATTGCTGCAATAAACTCTTGATAATTTTCCCTTGAATATCTTTGAAATGCTCTTCAAGTGCTCTATAATTATCTTTTGAAAGTAATCTTGTCATCACTTCAACTTGGTAGGTGAGACAATGTGAATTGACCTCATATTTATACTAAATCTAAGAATTAATCCTGAAATTCAAATAATCCAAGCCGATGTCAGATCTAGAGTTGAAAGTCATCGAAATCCCATCACAATTAAATTTAGAAAGGAGTGTCTTATGTGAGGAGGACCCATTCACCACTAAAGGTGAATGGGTCCTAGCACAAATTTCTATGACCATGCTTTGGGGGGATGAAATAACATCAAAAATCCTTTTCAAAAATGCTAAGAAAGGGGTTTCCTATGTTATGAGGACTTATTCACCACTAAATGTGAATGGGTCTTAACATAGATTTCTAGGACACCGATTTTACCAAATTAAATGTCATGAAATATCATTACTGGGTGTTAGGATAAATCCTTGAAAAATTCAATTAAGAGGGATTGAATTTGAATTAAAGAGGCCAATTAAGCTCTAATTAACCACAATTAATTAATGAAACCCTGGATAAGGGTGAAAGTGTAATACAAAATTTTACAAAACTCTAAATAAAGTTAAATTCATGTACATTTTATTAAAAAGGGCCCTAGATTCAATGTGAATGTGTTCAAAAAATTAGATCACTAAATAAAGGCATTATTAGGTTAATCAACTATTAATTATTCCCAAATGCAAGAAAAAGAGAAAAAAATTCCGTTAATACATTTTGCCCCTGCTTTAGTGAGAGTTTTCCCCATGACAAACTCATGCTAAAGTAGACATCGAAGACAATTATGTATGTAGCAATAACAAAGGTACATAGTCATACCCTATCAAAGGCCAATAAAAACAAAGGATTAGGCACAACCATTCCAACACACTATCGAACAAGAATATTTTTCTGTAACATGCATTGCTCACTCTAGGGTAACTAGTGGAACCTTAGTTTGTCTACTAGGTGAGTTATCACAATAATGTGTGCTCACTCTAGGATAGTGGAACCTCAGTTCATCCACTAGGTTATTTACCCCAATGAGGTGGCCAACCATATTGAAGTTATCCTCCTAAAATTTTTAATAAGGCACCACAATGTAATACTTTTTGTGTGCTTTTGAATTTCATTTCTATAATTTTTTGTTAAAGGGTATTTTTCTTTGTTCATGTGAGGTCCTCTTCTTAGGGAAAATCATGCCTAATGTCTCCAAGAGAGGATACATTAGAGAGTGTCAGGTCACCACTTATGGGATGTCTTTTTCTTCACATCATGCCACCAAGGGATATCACATTCTTAGAAATGTCAAAATCTTGGAGGACATCAAACCAAATGAAATCACTAAGAAAAGGACATGTCATAAGAAAAATAAAATCATACTATGAAATATGCCAAAAGATGTCTTCAATGTGTACCCCTACATTAAAGTAGTTGCTAACACCATTAATGTGAGAAATTTCTTTAAAGTATCCAATATTTTTTCCTAAGACATGAGAGCTTTCCTTGGATAACCCTATGCAAAGTCATATGTTTCATAAATAAAGCTACACCATGAAGTCAGAAGGAAGGGTTTCCCCCAAGATAACATAAGGGATCTATGGATTTGGGGTCAATATGTCTTTGTTACAATATTGTTTGAGAGCTTAAAACTTTCATCATTCCCCAATTACTAATAGAACTGGAAGAATGACACAAAGAGAGAAAAAAAAAAAAATCCTTTTGGGTCAACATGGAAGAGACCTAAATGTCTTGATTCCTTACGTCCTCCCAAAAAGGAAAACACAAGACAAACAAAAATATAAATGAAAGATTTTACGACATAGAGAAGAAAGTAGGTACATATAGAGGAATACAAAATGAGAGAGGGATACATCAAATAAAATATCATAGGGGGGTGAATTAGTAGTAGAAAATTTTAATCCTTAGATCATCCCCCAAAACTTAGATCAATCATAAATCATTTACTCTACCAAAATGATTAAAATTGAAGTGTAAAGGTAGAAAAATTTTAAACATCACACAAAGATAGTAACACTAGATTTACATGGAAAACCAAATAAGGGAAAAGTCATAGTGAGGATTAGATTGCAATATAAAGAATATCAAAATTGATTACAAAGGCTCACTACCAAAATATGAATAGCTTTCTGGATCAAGACTCACTATTCAATAAGGGTTAACCACCTAGAGGGCTTACTACTATACAAATATAAATAAGATATAAGTGATATGTTACAAAGAGAAGATAATCTCAATGTATCAAATATTTCCACCAAAATTAGATTAAAAACTTGCAGCCATACATGAATGATAGAGTACACCTTCAAATCGCTACATTTAGAAACTCAATGTTTAGAATTTGCATTGATCTACGACAATCACATCACATACACACATTATTTCACATCCTTTTGGCATCTATCTGATCTATTCTTTTGCACTTATATCTTTGTACATCTTTCACCAATCACTCATCTTGTATTCATACTATTTTCAACTTTGAAACATATCCAAAGTTGGCCATCCAACATTAAATTCAAATTAGGTTGGCACCAAAAAATTCTAGGGTGGAATTAGAATGAGGGAAACCCAAACTCATACCTCATGAAATTTTAAGGTAGTCTTTAGCACAAGGTCAACCAAACTAGTATAAAACATGTAGAAAAATTAAGCAAACACAACCCTTGCAATGATCCAATCTTTCAAAACACCAAAATTATCTTCAAGATGATCATATAAACTCAACTCTAGAACTACAAGTCATAAGACTCAACCAAAAATAAATTTGGACCAAAAAAATCTCTCAAACCTCAGCCAGATACATAGAAAACCATAGTTCACAATTGGTGAACATAACTCACAATGTACAATGAATCAAAAGCCAAAAATATAGATATAGAATATTCCAAAAATCATGATGAAAAAAACTGAACCACACAAATATAGGACCAAAACTTGGAGCAATCACTGAACACTTGCAACCTTTTCCTTTAGAAATTTTTTAATATCCTCAACATATACAACCAATAACCTGCATCCATGAAATCAATGAAAAAAACAACTAGTTGATAACCAATTAACCATTTTAAATCAATGACAAAACCTTCATTCTTGCAACAATATCCCCCTTTTTCATTGATGGCAAAAAATGATGTGAAAAAACCATCAAAGACAACACACTAGCTCTAAACACACTTTTCACAAATTTACTTTTATTTCTCCCCCTTAGAATATACTCTGTTTTTTCTCATATTTTCCTCATTCCTCATCTCCCATCTTTTTCATCTCCTCCTTTGACATCAATAGAAAAGTAAAAGGGTATTTTTCATTGATTTCCTATTTGACATGAAAATAAAATACTCTTACAATGACAACACATGACACTACCTACTTTGCCTGAGAGGTAGCCACCAAAACATTAGTCCAAAAGAAAGATAGATCCATAGACCCGTTGGATTGATGCATCTCCATATGTATCTAGTTCAAAAAATAAGGGGTAATCACACCTAACTTATCCTAGAGATAATCAAAAACATCTTTTGGAAGAGCCTTTGTAAATATATCAATAATCTGATCCTTCATAGGTACATACTCAAGCTTTAATTCATTCTCCACAAAATTCTCTCTCAATAATTGATACCTAATAGATATATGTCTTTTTTGTGACTATATCACTGGATTCTTTGAAATTTTAATTGCACTTATATTATCACAAAATATAGAGATAGGATCATCATACACTACTTTGATATCTTTCAATGTTTGTTTCATCATAATAACACCAGATTTACATGGAAAACTAAATAAGGGAATAAGCATAGTGAGGATTAGATTGCAATATAAAGAATATCAAAATTGATTACAAAGGCTCACTACTAGAGAAGGCTCACTACTAAAATATGACTAGCTTTTTGGATCAAGACTCACTATACAATAAGGGTTAACCACCTATAGGGCTTACCACTATAGAGATATAAATAAGATATAAGTGGTATGTTACAAAGAGAAGATAATCTAAATGTATCAAAGATTTCCACCACAATTCAGTCAAACACTTGTAGACATACATGAATGATAGTGTACACCTTCAACTCACTACATTTAGAAACTCAATGTTTATAATTTGCATTGATCTATGACAATAACATCAGATACACACATTGTTTCACATCCTTTCCGCATCTATCTGATCTTTTCTTTTGCATTTATCTCTTTGTACATCTTTCACCAATCACTCATCTTGTATTCATACTATCTTCAACTTTGAAACATATCCAAAGTTGGCCTTCCAACATTAAATTCAAATTAGGTTGGGACCAAAACATTCTAGGGTGGAATTAGAATGAGGGCGACACAAACACACACTTCATGAAATTTTAAGGTAGTCTCTAGCACAAGGTCAACCAATCTAGTATAAAACATGTAGAAAAATTAAGAAAATACAACCCTTGCAATGATCCAATCTTTCCAAACACCAAAAATTATCTTCAACACGATCATAAAAATTAACTCTAGAACTACATGTCATATGACTTAACCAAAAATAAATTTGGACCAAAAAATTTTCTCTCAAACCTCGGCCAGATACATAGAAAACCATAGTTCACAATTGGTGAACATAACTCACATTGTACAATGAATCAAAAGCCAAAAATATAGATATAGAATCTTCCAACAACCATGATGAAAATATCTAAACCACACAAATATAGGACCGAAACCTGGAGCAACCATTGAACACCTGCAACTTTTTCCTTTAGAAACTTTTCAATATCCTCAACATATACAACCAATAACCTGCATCCATGAAATCAATGACAAAAATAACCAGTTGATAACCAATTAACCATTTGACATTAGTGACAAAACCTTCATTTTTGCAACAATATCCCCATTTTTCATTGATGGAAACACATGATGTGAAAAAACCATCGAAGACAACACACTAGCTCTAAACAAACTTTTCATGAATTTACTTTTATTTCTCCCCCTTAGAATACACTCTCTTTTTTCTCATATTTTCCTGATTCGTCATCTCCCATCTTGTTCATCTCCTCCTTTGACATCAATAGAAAAGGAAAAGGGTATTTTTCATTGATTTCCTCTTTGACACCAAAATAAAATACTCTTACAATGACAAAACATAACACTACCTACTTTGCCTAAGAGGTAGCCACCAAAACATCAGCCCAAAAGAAAGATATATTCATAGACCCATTGGATTGATGCATATTCATATGCATCTAGTTCAAAAATGAATGGGTAATCATACCTAACTTATCCTAGAGATACTCAAAAACTATCTTTTGGAAGAGCCTTTATAAATATATCAACAATCTAATCCTTCATAGGTACATACTCAAGCTTTAATTCATTCTCCACAAAATTCTCTCTCAAGAATTGATACCTAATAGATATATGCTTTTTCTGCAACTACACCATTAGATTCTTTGAAATGTTAATTGCACTTATATTATTAGAAAATATAGAAATAGGATCATCATACACTACTTTGATATCTTTCAATGTTTGTTTCATCCAAAAAACGTTTGTACAATAAGATGCAGTAGCAATATAGTCAACTTCAATAGCAGATAAGGAAATTGAATCTTTCTTTTTACTCAACCATGTCACTAGTATGTAATAAAAAATAATGCACCACCACTTGTACTTTTTCTATCATCTACACATCCAATCCAATCTGCATTTGTATAAGCACTTAGTGTAAAGTTTGTATCCCTAGGATACCATAAGACATAATCCAAAGTCATTCAAATGTCCAAATATTATTTTAATAGCAACAACATGTGTTTCTTTAGGATCTTCTTGAAATCTAGCCACAAGACAAACTACATGCACAATATCCAATCTAGTAGCAGTCAAACACAATATTCCACCAACCATAGATTTGTATTTTCTCTAATCAACTTTAGGTGAATCATCATCTTTAACTAATTTGTAGCCAGTCACAATAGGAGTGCATACCAATTTGGAACCATCCATCCCAAACTATTTCAACATCTCTCTCATATACTTAGACTATGAAATACAAATCCCTTTCTTTGTTTGGTTAATTTTAATCTCAAGAAAGAAATTCATCTCACCAAACATGGACATCTCAAATTATTTTTGTATTTATTTCACAAACATATTACACAAAGTTTTATTTCCTCCAAAAGTAATGTCATCAACATATAAAACCACAAACAAGATTTTTTCATTTTCAATTTTAAAATAAAAATTACTATCTTGTGTACCTTTGTTGAGACCTTGTTGAATCAAGTAGCTATGTAATCTTGCATACCAAGCTCTAGGAGCTTTCTTCAAACCATATAAAGCTTTCTTCAATCTATGTACCATATCTGGTTGATCTAGAAATTGAAATCCTTCTAGTTGTTCCATCTAGATCTCTTCTTCTAGTTCACCATTAAAAAATTTAGACTTTACATCCATCTAATAGACCTTGAAATATTTATGAGAAAAAAATGCTAAGAACATCCTGATAACTTCCATTCTTTCCTCTAGAGTAAAATTATCTTTAAAATCTATACCTTCTACTTTTGAGTAGCCCTTACATGCAAGCCTTGCTTTATTTCTGAAAACTTCTCCATTCTCATTCAACTTGTTTATGAATACCCACTTTGATCCAGTTATGTTTTTATTTATTGATCTAGGGACTTATTCCAAATTTTGATTCTTCTCAATCTACATAAATTCTCCCTTCATAACTTCCATCATTATTTTATAGATAGCATAATTTATTCCATTGAACTTTGCATACAATAACTTTTCTAACCATCCTAGACCTTCCTTAAGTGGTTAAGCTCTTCCCCAAGGAACCAAGCCCTAATACCAATTGTTGAACAAGACAACTGAGAGTGGGGTGAATCCATTGTAGAAAATTTTAATCCTGAAAACATCTACCATAACTTAAATGATTCACAAATCCTTAACAATACTAAAATGATTAAACTTTAATTGCAAAGGTAGAAACTAAAAAGAATCACACAAACAAAGTAACACTAGATTAATGTGGAAAACCCAATAAGGTAAAAAAATGGTGAGGAATAGTTCACAATATAAATAATATCAAAATTGATTATAAATTCTCACTACTAAGGAAGGATCACTACTAAAATAGGACTAACTATCTATATCAGGACCCATTGTCCAACAAGGGTTAACCACTAGGAGGGCTCACCGCTAGAGAGATACAAAGAAGATAGAAGAGATATATTACAAAGAGAAGAAAATATCAATAAAATAGAGGTTTCCACCACAATTCACTCAAACACTTGTAGACATGCAGGAATGATAGAGTACACCTTCAACTCACTACATCCAAAAAATCAACATTTTGAATTCACACTAATCTGCCAAACTTGCATCACATACACATGTTGTTTCACATCCTTTTCACATCTATCTAATTTATTTATTTGCACTTATCTCTTTGTACATATTTCACCAATAACTTGTCTTGTATTTATACCATCTTACACTTTGGAACATATCCAAAATTGGAAATCCAATATTAAATTTAAATTAGATCGGCACCGAAACATTCTAGGGTGGAATTAGAAGGAGGGCGATCCAAATACACGCTTCATGATATTCAAAGATAGTATTTAACAAAAGGTCAACCAAACCAATGTAAAAAACATAGAAACATTAAGCACACACAATGCTTATAATTATCCAATGTTTATAGACATTGAAATTATCTTCAACACGATCATAACAACTCAACTCTAGAATTGTAAGTCATAAGACTCAACAAAAATAAAATGGACCAACAAAATTTCTCCCAAACCTCAACCAGATACACAAAAAACCATAGTTCACAACCGGTGAACATAACTCACACTGTACAATGAACAAAAGTGAAAAATATGGATATAGTAGCTTCCAACAACCATGATCAATATATCTAAACCACACAAATATAGGAGAAAAACTCAAAGAAAACACTTAACTCTTGCAACCTTTTCCTTTACAATTTTCTCAATATCCTCAAAATATACAACCAATATCCTGCATCCATGTCATCAATGACAACAACAACTAATTGATAACAAATTAACTAGTCAACATCAATGGAAACACCTTCATTCTTGCAACAACGCATGTAATCACAAAAAGAAACATGAAAAATAAAAATACTAGTAAGGCACATGCGAGTCAACCTATGGAAAGTCATTCACATCCCTATCTCAGTCTATATAAATGGAAGATAGACAAGTATCCAAAGGGACAATGACAAGTACCAAACTAGGGGAAACACCAAGTTTAACACTCTCTTTAGGAGATTTGCCATTTAATCTCATAGAAGAATAAATAAATTTACTCAATTCATTATGCACTTCTTCATCAATATTTTCAATATCAATGTCATCATCTAGATTAATCACAATGGGAGTTTGAATGAAAATTTCCATGGAAGGTTCTTGTTTATGTTGTGGTGAAGGTATAGAATCATCATGCATTTCTTTAGGTAAGTTCAAATTTTTATTTTCTATGTTGTTCTTGTCTTCTTTTGTTTATAGCATATGAGAAATATCATGACATATGCACCTACACTCTCTACAATTTCAGTTCTACTTGAATCTATTATCAATTTTTGTTTATGTAATAGTGGGTTTTTCAATCATATGTTCCTTCTCTTCCTTGGGAGGAATGGAAGAAAGAATAGGAGGTTTTTCAAGCACTTTCTCTTTAATTTTCTAAATTTGTGTTATTTTAGGAGGGACAATGGGATTAATTTCCTTATCTCATGGTTTCTTATAGGAAATTACAAGAGTAGTTGTTATAAGTTTCTCTTGGATGGTTTTTAGTTCAATAACTGCTTCGTCAAGGATACACGTTTTAGATATTGGTTGAGGCATGCTTCAGAGTGATAATTTTGTTATGTGCTTTTCCTTGAACTTTTGATATGATTTAAAAATGAAGTCCTCAAAAATCTTAATAGGTTCCATTGGCTCGAGCCAAAATAAATCTAATGAAAAGCTACCTTAGGCTGATACAGGATTAAATCCACTATGATTTACAATAAATATATCATTGTAAAATAGAAAATTTAAACATTTATCCATAATCCAAGGGAAAAAATTCATTGAGAAAATCCATGGATAGCCTAGCTTCACACGAAATTGGTCTAATTGCGAGATGATGGTGAATGAGAAATTTATTATTTTTTTGTCCAATTTTTAAAGGGAGATCTATCGAATCAATTGTAGGACAAGAAAAGCCATTATGAATCTTGATCCATGCGTTTAGTTTGTCATATGCATATTGATATAGTTCATGCACAAATATAAATTCTGTAGTGATCACATTTTCTCATAGACTAGATCAATTAATATCCCATTAGTGGTCTTATTTTTTATTCGACCAGCTATGTAAAGAGGACCATTTGGTGCACATTTAAGTATGTCATTTTGTGAGAAATAAATTTCAAGAGGTTTTTTAGTTGAGCCCTTACGAGGTATAGCTTTGATAAATGCTACCATTTTAATCAGATATTCTTGATTGATATCTTTTATGTTTTCATCATTTGTGTTGACATTGAACACATCATTTTTTTTTCACTAGCTTTGACAAATGAAATAGTGTGCTTTAGCATGGGATTGGTAAATATTTTTAAGTTTTGGTTCTAGTATGAGCTACAAAATTATTACCTTGATCATTCGCACCTCCGATTTGAAGTTTATGATTGTCAATAAGGTCTTGCAAAAGATGTTTAAGATGCTTACAATATTTTGTAATTTGTCCATTTTGTTGATGATAATGACAATAACAGTTTCATAAAAATCCTTAAGGCAATGACACATTAGGATCATGCTCTTTAACAAGAGGTAAGGTAAGCATGTTCGTTTCGATAAGTTGCATCATGATATTATGAAGGGTATCGAGTAAAGCAGTGAACTCTCTATCCCTATCCCTAAAATAATTTCTCATCTTTATAGAAGCCACTTGATTATTAGTTTGTTGACTTGGTTGATGGGAATTCAATTGTAAAATTCCATTATTCTACTTATTGAAAGGTTGGTTACTATTTTGAGTTGTGGATTCATAATTTTTAGGATGACTAGGGGTGTTTTTCACATCACAACTGCAAGTCATATTTGGATAATCACAAAGGATTGTATATAACTATGTAAAGGATAGAAATCTCAATATTTCAAGTTTTCTTTGGAGTTTATTTTTAAAGTTTGTGTTAAATATTCTTTGAAGATCGACATCAAGAATATTCATATTTACCTATGAATAAAGTGTTTGGTATATTTCTATGAAATCATCCACCTTCTCATCATCCTTTTGTTTGGATTTCATTAAATCAACAAGAGTAATTTTAAGATCCGTGTAAATATGGAAGTCGTTGTAAAAAGGAATCAAAAAGTTAATTGAATGATCCAATTGAATTGTTTGGTAAAGAAGATAACCACTCTAAAGTAGTATCCTTCAAGGACCTAGGGAATAAATTAGCCAATATTTTATCTTCAAAGATGAAATCACTACACAGGGTTGTAAAAGCATAAAAATGGCTAACATAATATTTTTTCCCACCATATTTCTCCAATTGGCGAATTTATATACCTTGTGGCATTTGTGCACTTAATATGTCCAAGGATAGTAGACTGGTTTTAATGTATTGTGAAGGTTGACTGCATTTTTGTTGTAAGGTTGCAACTTGTTGTTGAAGGGATGTCATGGTTTTCAATAGTGAGTAAACGAAAGGATCATTGTGATTGTAAGAATGAGGGGAATAAGGTGGAGTAGTGTATGTGTGTAGAGGGCTATTGAATTGTAAGTTGGTAAATGTTGATGGTTGAGAGGATATTGTATTTTAATGCAAAAATGTAGAAGGAATTCTTATATGAATACCTAATAAAGTGTACACGGTGCTAGTAGGTATGATTTTGTGGTAGGTTGAAAGGTTGTGGTAGAGTGAAGAGTTGTAGTAGGTTGAAAGGTTGTACTAGGTTGAGTATTAGTTTATGTATGAATGGACATCAGTATCATAGAAGATGGAATTGCAATTCCACCATGGCTTTGAGTTGACACCAAATATTGAGTACAAGTGGTCATTGTAGGGATAATTTTGTTAACATTAAGCACATTGGCTATAGGAGGTGAAGTCATGGGAAATGAAGTATGCAAACTATGAGCCATAGAGGGTTGATTATGAACAGTATAAGAAAGAAAGAAAGAAAGCCCAAGATCCATGCTGAGTGAGTTATTGCAAGATGAAACGAGCCTCAAAATATGTCTTAGGGTATGTGTAGGATGATCATGGAAAAAATAGGACCTTAAGTGGCAATAAAAATTCAAAAAATCAGAGTTAGGCAACTTGACATAAGAATTTGAAGGAGTTATCTATATTATTTCAAAAATATGTAGGAATATAATCTATATAAAATAGAATGTAGTTTCTAAACTACTAGGTTTATTTAAAAAAACAAAACATATATTTGGTGAAAATTTGAAATTTCAATACAATAGTACTTAAATTTAAGGGAAAAAATAAGAAGTAGGTGTCTGTCTGACCACCCTAACCACAATAAAATGATAATATTTTTTTATAATATTTTATATATAAGTAGAGGACTCATGTCTCGGTGTGACACATATTTTGTTGTAATTGTTTTCCAAGTAAATAATTAATTATGAAATTTTTATTACAAATTTTTAAAAATATAAAAACTCGTATGTTTGACCACCTTAACTTGGTCAAAACTTCATGAAATTTAATTTTTCTTTTTTTAATCCTATAGTATGTGAAGCATAGAATGTGATGCATGTTTTGCATTCAAAAAATGTAATACTGTTTGAAAACTATAGATGTTTTTCAATCATCCTATCAATTAGGACTCTAGTCATAATTCAAATAGAAAATGAATAATAATTATTTATTAAGTTAAAAGTAAACAATAATTTATATTTTTGGAAATCTAAGAATATCCTCTAAAAACCCTTTTTGTTTCATTAATTTTGGATAAAAAATCAGCCACATGGGCCATCATATCACTTACATATTGCCACTTTTTGGCCCATCATGATCCTACACACACCCCTTACAATATTATTTCTAATAGGACATCAAGTTGTAAAGATCATACAAGTTTTACAAACTTAGTGTGCAAACCTAAAATGGAAAGAGGCAATGAAATTCAATTTTTAGATTTTAAACAATGCAATTTACTAATTACACAATGCATAAACTGAAAATGAAATGTTGTAAATACAATTTTTAATTTTGACAATGCACTAAATGAAGCAAATTAAGCTAAATGCAATGAATTTATTGAAATAGAAAATCAGAAAATTGAAATAGAAATGCAACAACAAGAAATAGAAGCCTACAACTAAGATTTAAAATTCTAAAAATATGAAGACTAGGTCCTAATTAGAGACTCATTCACCTTTAGTGGAGAATGGGTCTTGCATAAGGATTTTTGAAATGATTTTACTATTTTTGAGTGTTTTTTAGTGATTTTCAAATGCTAAAAAGTATAGTTCCAACCTGATCACAGACTCATTCACCCCACATGGTGAATGGTGTCCTGAATTAGGGTTTTTAAACTATTTTTGAATTTTTTTTTAAGCTTTTTCCAATATCTTTTGGTTTTAGATCTGAGATAGTAACTTTTAGTTTCATATTTTCTAGAAATATAATATGAAATGCAAGTTAAAAAGGTGAGAAAATGATGAATGCAAAGACCTAATTTGAAATGCAATTTTTTATAAATTTTCTATTGCAAAATTTTGAGATCTAAATGATATGCAAAATGACTGATTTGTTTTTTGTATTTTTTAGATTTAGAGAATGGAAAATAATGCAACCCTAAACCCTATATGATGTATGTTTGAATGCAAAGTACGAAACTGTATATGAGATCCAATTCAATTCAATTCAATGAAAACAAATGTAAGATCTAACCTAGGATGAGATCCAATTCAATAGGTCAGGTTCATCAAAATGTTTATATCAAAATATTTAGGGTTTGCATCAAAATGATTTGATGAAAATGATGACCCATCAAATTCTCACCATAAAACATTCAATTATATGTATGATATGATATAAATAATAATAAAAAATAAATCCTAACTATTATAGCAACAATGAGGGATGTTTTGAGAGGCTAGAATGGTTTTTACCTTGTTGTAAGAAGGCTATTTTTAGGTCACAAAGGACTCATTCAGATTTACTTGTGAATGGGTCCCCATTCGGGTTTCTAGAAACTGAGATCTAGTTTCTATTCTTCAAGATCTATACTATTAGCTCCTCAATGATTAGCTCCCAAAAACTTGAAATAGATTATATAGCTTCATCTTCATGTTCTTCCAATGTAGGTGACAATTTTTGTAATTTAACAACTTTGACAATTTTGCTTCAAACTTGTTCTCCACTTGATCTTCAACCTGGAAACTTACAAATAGACATCAAGGAGGAGAAAAACTTATTGATTGTTAGAGGATAGGAATTTTCCTAAGTAAAAATCCTTGTAGGTAATTAAAACTTGTGATTATTTACTAAGTAACTAAAACCCTTGAATCATATTGATGGGGAACATTTGATACGTGAATAGCAAGCACAAAAGACTCAAAATTTTAACCATTTTAAGGGCTCTATCATAAAGTAGCCTCAACTACTTGTTTATCACTTCTTAGATTTCCAATCTCCGATTAGGCCTTTTTTATCTGATTGGAAGCTTGAGCTCAGATGCTATCTAACTCCTTCTTTACATCTTCCCGAACGTGTTGGTCTTCTTTAACAAATTGATGCTCAATTGCAAGTTCACCTCTCAATCTATCAAGCTCAACATAAAGGTGGATCCACTCATCTTGGAGCATTGCAAGAGATCCTACTACTTCATTTTGTTGGTCCTGTACTTGCAGTATGTGAGTCATCTCTTCATTTTAGGCCCTGAGCTCTAACTGCAAATGGTTCACTATCTCATTTACATTTTTTAGTTCACCCTCGTGCTTTCTCAAATTCCGATCTAGCTGCTCGTAGTCTATATATACCACCTTTTGAGTGGTATTTTCTAGATTCACCTTGTTGCAAGAGTGGATCTCATTCAAATCTAGACCTACTACATGGATATCATAATCCTCTAGTTGTATCTTCCCTTTAGGTCGGACAGTGAGTGGATTCACGATGTTGATCCATAGATAATTTTTCTCTTCATTAAAACACATTTGAATCTTTCTAGAGGTTGGTAGTTTGGCATTCTTCTCCATTCTTTTATGTTTTCTATTATGTCAAGCCTGCCTAGTTGCATCAAAATTCTCCTAAAGTGTCTGTGGGGTACCAATACTCTATGCTACCATAGAAGCACCAAGGGGAAGACTAAAAATAGTAACAAATGGGGACACTTTAGATGTATGGGAATATGGGGAGGCAAATGGGAGAGTAATAATTGAGAATAGCAGGATGCCAAATTCAGATTGGGAGCTTGGAGTACTAGTTGGAGTAAAAAGAGTGATAGATGAAGTGGACAACTTTTGTTCGACAACAGACAAGCCTGGGGTAATAGGTAGCATGGGTGATTCAACTTTTTCTATGGGGGCCCTAGATAAGGCAATCAAAGAGTCAATGGCTACCAAAATGGATACTACTTTCTTGACATTTGGTGCTACATTATTTGATACATTAAAAATAGCAGAGGGTTCATTTAACACTAGTAACTCTAGATCTAAAGGAAGAGGATTGTTTTCAATGGGAAAAGGAAAAGGATTAACCAAAGATGAAAAAGTAGGAAGAAGAGTGGGAGCAATACTTACCTTAATCATGATAGTCCGAATGTTCTAGAGAGTGGATTATCCTTCTTCTTCATTTTTGACGGTTGTATCAGATGTGTCGAGGTCTCAGACTCTCCGTAACTTCATCTGCCCCAAACTAGAATGTTCTGACCCTTTCATTGATGATCCTATCAAAGCCTAGCCTTTGTGTTCCATGGTTAATCCTTTTGGAGACCATCAATTCCTCTTTCCTTTTCTTTAGACACTAGAAAAAGAAATAGCCTATGAGTCCCTTTGCTTAGAACTCTTTCCCTTGTCGGATTCTTGTGGGTTGAGAGCATGGTGTGGAATTTGTTCCTCGGTTACTTCGTAGCTAGACTCTGGATTGTTGTTGTCAGAATAAGCCTCTTTGTCATAGATGTCTTCAAACTATTCATCATATGGCTGAAAATCCTCAAGCTACTTTTGGGTGTTACTCATTTCTTGTCAGAATCTCCATAAGTCTGTTAGTTTACATTTTGACCATCCTCTCCATTTCATCTAATTATTTAAGGTCTTTCCTTATCAAAATCTTCCTCTGATATCTTGCCCATGGAGTATAGAAATTCAACCACTTTGTCCTCTTCATGGGTATCAGGGCCAGGTTGACATACAATTCGGGCATTTCCTTTGTCGGGTTTCTCTTAGATTCCACATATTCCCGCACCTCATCCTTCAAGATGAGTTGTCTTGATGGATTATAGTCCCACTCGTCACATATGAGGACTAAGCCCAAAGCTGCTAGAGAATTGATTAATTCATTTTGTACTTTATGATTCTCTAGCACTACCCCACTGTTTGCAATGCATAGGGGGAGCAGAAATAACTTTGTTTTGTTCCTTCCACTCCCATACATGTTTTTGGCAAGAATTTTTTGTCGGCATGCCTCAAATGTGAAAAATCAATCCATTACAAATTTAGGAAGTCAAAAGGGCTCTCCATCAAAACCATGATACATTATAAATGCAAAATCCTCCTCTAAGAAATAATCCACCCAAGGTGATGAGTTTTTAATCCACAACAACACTTCGAGAGAAAAGCAGTCACTAGATCGAGGTAATAACTCTTACAATACTGGTCTCAGAAAAAGGTGCAAAAACCAATTAAAGCTACTTGTCCTTGAGAGGACACTAGTCCATACATAAATTAACTGAATTAAACCCTCCTCATCTACCCTAGATATAGGAAAATTTCTTTATGAAAACCTGAATTTTTGATGTGGGATCAAATGGACCAAGAAAGAAGAATACCTAAATTTAGATTCAACCTTGTAATTTTTTAGCTGCAGCAACATATTAGCAGCTATGACATTAGAAAATTCAAAATACCTCTACTCCCACTCATGCTTGAGTATCAAAGTGAGGGCCATCTGAAAGGGGTGAACCTACTCATCACCATCTAGACCGAAAACCAAGCCCATCATTGAAAAAGGTCCTGTGTGTTTTCTGGGAACAACTTAGATGCCAAAGGAAAAAAAATACGACCTCTAGTTGGTCTTTCCTCTATTTCACGATTGTAGGAATTCTTCCTTTTATTTGATTCCTCCCAATAGGTCTCCATATCTTCCTCGAAAAACATATCGATATACTCATTGTAAGGGATACACAACATCTCTTGTATAGCTGGAGCAGAGATTACTACCTTTATCCTATTGCATGTTATGGTCCTATTTTCTTCGTCGAACCCCCTACCACATGCATCTACCAACTTTGGACATGGGTGCATGACATGTATCATGAACTATGGTAACCCACAATTCTAGAGCCAAGATGTGAAATTATTAGAGTTATCGTAATCCCTCATCATTCAAAAAGCTCCTTCTCTAAGATTTTTAGGGTTCTTAGCTAGCTTAGGGTCAAAAAATTTATTAGCAACATCTCATACCGCTTCCCTTTTAACACTTTTATGTATTGGCACCCTTTTGCAGAACTCAAAAGGTCTCTCCTCAGGCATTGGGGCATTGGCAAATGATTTTCACCCAAAATGATTGGAAAAAGGAGGCCTCCTTAGTGTAGATTCAGCTCTTCTCCTAGTCATTGTTGGTTCTGCCATGGCTACTTCAAAAAGTTGCAGATATTTTATTGAAATGGCCACCTTCTCTTTGCTTCTTTTGAAAACAACTAATTTTTGTACAATTAATTCTCTAGGAAGTACATGCAGTTAAGGCAATTTCATTACCACTAGTCTATTAAATGTTGCCACTAAGGTGATACATGTGGGTAGGGGATCTATATCCCTCTCAAATTCCAAAATCTTACAAGAATGGATTTAGTACATTCCTTTTTGCCACCTCTTTTCTAAAATTAACTCATTGCCTTGGGGAAAGTGTCATTACTTATGTCAATCTTTGTTTAGTGATATGAAGTGCACTTGAAAATACTTTCTTATTAATTTTTCAAGAATTAGCACATTAATCCATGTCCTTTCACTTATGCAAGTTGGCCAATTCTGATGATGGCTAAGGACAAATGTTGAAAATTGGCTCATACAGGCATTTACTCCCAATGTCCAAACATTAATTTTCCAACCTTGTGACATATTTTATATAGGATCTATTCTTCGTTCACTGGCTACCTCAACATTTGCCATTACCGTTTGGCCAAAAATAGAACTTTCATTGTTTAGTCATTTAGACACCTCTTTTCTATATATAGCTATACCACCTTAACGCCATATTCATTCAAAAAAGAAAAACTTTGGAGTTTAGCCAGCTTCTTTTCCTTCACAATATTGCCTTTTCTTTTCTATTCCAACCATGACTGTTGGTCTAGGTACTCCCATCCTCCTTCTCCCATGTAGGCCACAATATGCCTTTAACGGGGAGGTTATGAGTGAGAGAATTAAGTGCCTGGTAAAGAAATGCGACTCCCTGGGGGTAATTTCCTTTCAGTGGTTCATGGGCATGGACTTTATCAAAGATGAGAACCAAATGCGCACCAACTGCAACATCCTATTTCAGTTTGTGGCCTCTCTACTAAAACTGAACATCACCAAGAGTAAAATATTTGTGCTCTACTATTGCATGTTTGATGTCTCTCTATTGGAAGGGCTTGGTGAAATAGTACAAGTCACTATCCCTAGCATTGGAATTCCCACTGCAATGGACCTCCGCAAGTTCATGGACCGTGGCATGGACATGCCTTGGCTTCCCTTTCTTAGTGTCTTTCGCACCATGGACCTAAATAGCCACCACACCTTGTCTCTTCCCACTGCTACCTATCTCCTTTGGGAGTATGGCATTGAAAAGGTTCCCACCCAGTATGACTTGAAAAAGCAGTTTGAGCTCATCATCTTCAGCTATGCAGAATGATGTCGGCATTCATGAATTGTATCCCTACTGCCTCAAGAAGAAGAAGAAGAAGAAAAGAAAAGAAATAAACAATATGGAAAATTAGCCCTTATAACGATGGCTAGAGGCCTTCCCTTTTTGTTTTTTTGAAAAAATGGCTCCTTTTCCCTTTTGTGTATTTTTCTCGAATACCCACTTCTAGGTTTTGCTCGAATAGAGATTTTCTGCTAGAAATTTAAGCATCGGGCTACCCAATATTGTAAATTCAATAAAAATATACAATATAATATATTTTCATACTTCTTCTACTTCTCTCTTATTCTTAAAACTAAAAAATTAAACTTTTTAAAATTATTATTTACATATGGTACATATCTATGAATTTTTTTAAGGAAAATCATACTTTAATGGAATGGTTTTAGGTGAATACCATTCAATGGTATCCCTAAAGTGTTACCTTCCATATCTTCCAATTCGTATGCATTCCTTTCTTTGCATGCACTAATTCAGAAAGGACCCTTCCACAATGCTTCAAATTTGGTATGTTGTCTTGGTTTTGTGGTACACTCATCATATTTTAGAACTAAGCTCTATTCCTAGAAATCTGGGTTGGAAGTTTTTTTGTCAAACCATCACTTGATTTTTTTTTGGCGACTAATCATAGCTTCAAAATATTTCTCTTTGTTTTCTTCCAATTCGAGAAGTTTGTCTATCAGTACCTCCATTGTACCATTTTCCTCTATTTCTAGGGCTTTTAGTAATTGCAATGTAGGTAGCTCCATAGAAACAAGCAAAACTACCTCCTTTCCATAGAATAACTCATAAGAAGATGTTTTCAACATCCTTTTTGGTGTAATTCAGTCTACCCATAGAGTGGCTAACATATGTTCATGCCATTACCTCTGTCATTTCGACCCAATACGCTTGATTAAACCAATTAGGTTTTTATTTGTTGACTTCGCTAGACCATTCCCTTGCAGGTGATAATTCGAAGAGGTCTTGAGATAAATCCCATTCCTAATGGAAAAATCTAATACCTTCAAACCTATGAAGGCCCTAGAATTATCTGATATGATAGTCTTTGGTGAATCAGACCTAGTCACTAGCTCTTCTAGAAAGTTAACAATCTCACCCTCTATAGCACCTTTGAGGGAGACAACTTCTATCCATCTTGTAAAATAATCAATCGTTGTGAGAATCCACTTATGACCAGCACTGGAGATAGGATTTATCATTCCAAAAAAAATTCAAACCCCACTAATAAAAAGGTTCCTTAGTTACAATGGGACTCAAAGGCGAAGAAAAATTGTTTCTCTTTCCAGCAAAGAATTGACACTAAGTGCATTTCTACACCAAATAGTTTGCTTTTGAAAACATTGAGGGCCAATGATATCCTGCTTGCACAATTTTCAGGGAATTGGTTTTAGTAGAAAAATGCCCTCCAATAGAGTTGCTATGAAATTATGTCAAAATGTTGTCTGACTGATATTTATCTACACATCGAAGCTACACTCTGTCATAGGTTCCTTTGAATAAAATTCCTTCAATTAATACATACCTGATGCCTTGCAATCAATTGTATCTTTTTTTGTGGGGAGGAAGGGGTATTGGGTAATGTCCCTTATACATGTATAATGTTTTATCCATCACCCAAGATTCGTCAGATTCAAACTATTTCAAAAAAATTTGATCAATCTCCTTATCGGGTTCTTAACCTGAATCTTGTGCGAGATATTCACATAGGGATCTTCCTCATACCATCTTGGTTGGCTTGATTTCCACATCATACTCTAGGATTTTGGTGATCCAATTGGCTCTTTTTTCAATTATCTCTCCCTTTGTGGTATATTCCTTCACACTTCGGTGAGCATCTAAAATAGTGATCTTATTGGCTAGCACTAGGTGTCAAAAGTTTTTGAGGCTCTTGACAATGGAAAATGCCTATTTTTCTACCAAGATACCTAGGCTCATAACCTCTGAGAGTTCTTGAATAAAAATAAATCAGATGCTCTTCATTCTCCTTTTCATCCATTTGAGTGAGCACAGACACTATGCTATGATGTCTGATGTATACATATAACAAGAAATCCTTAGAGAAGTCTAGATTTTCCAATACTAGAGAAGCAAAAATAGCCTTCTTTATTTGTTTGAAAAATTCTTTGCCTTCTGAAGTCCATTTGAAATTGTATCCTTTTTTAACATCAATGTGATGGGCCTGGTGATGCCCGCAAATTCAAAGATGAAACGACTGAAAAAATTAATCTTCCCTAAGAAAGACTGTAACCCTTTTTGATTTACTAGTAAAGGCAAATCCAATATGGATTTGAATCTTTCAAAGTCTATTGCAATTCCCTCCTTGGACACCACAAAACCAAAATTTTTACCTTGGGGTACTCCAAAGACACAATTTTTGGGATTTAAAGAAATCCCAAAATTTTGGCACCTCTAAAAGATCTTCTCTAAGTGTTCAAAATGATCAGGTTCCACCTTTGAGAAGATGGTCAAATCATCCAGGTAAATTAAAATTATTGAATTAATCAACCCCACAAAAGTGATGTCCATGGCCTGCTAAAAGGTCATGCTAGCATTTAAGAGTCAAAAAGGAATCTTTGCATATGTGAATGTGTCTGACTTGGTGGTGAACGTTATCTTGTGTTGATTGATCTCCTTGATGAGTACTTGGTTATACCCTGAAAATTCATCGAGTAATGAGAACATCTCAGATCTGCTCCATGGATGACAAAGGGTAATGATCCTTCAGTGAGGCTTTGTTCAAGTCCCAAAAATAAACACAAAGCCTGATGTCACTATTTTTCTTCTGAATTGGTACCAGATTAGACACCCATGTTGAGTGTTTAATCAGATAAATGATTCAGGACTTGATCAATTTAGTGAGCTCTTGCACCATCAGTGCTTTGACTTTTAGATTAGCAGGCCTGTGTTTCTGTCAGACAAGTTTTGACCCTTTCATCAAGTCAATGGTATGCTAAATTATACCAGGATCATACCCTCTGAGATCATTGTAAGTCCATGCTATAACTCCTTCATACTTGGAACATAGATTCCTTAGTCTTTCTCTATCTTCCCACTATACATTTCTCCTAAATTTTATTCTTCTACCATTACCTACATCTAACTCTTTGTAATCCTTTTCATTGGATATGAACCGTTGCTTGCCATTCCTCACATCTTCACAATCAAAAAGATTCTCTAGAGAAATCAAACCCTCGGGCAATTTAATTCCTTTTAGTTGAATGATCTGTCCTTCAGATGGTTGGAACTCTGACTCCAAATGATCTGAAAGTTGTTCGAACTTTTGGATTAAAGCGACTATCTAGGCATCATCTTCAAATACTTGTCAGTTTTGTTCATTGTCGAGAATTTATGGTCAGACAACAATGTGGATTGAATTTTGTTTAGAGTCAAGAATAGGCTCAAACTCTGACCTAATAGAAGCCATCTGATCTGCTACATCATTCAAGGACCAAAGAATAACTTGCATATAGAAAGCCTCAAAATCTTTGATCAGGTCCCATATCTAATGTCTATAGGCCTTCATCCTAGTGTTTTTTGTCACTGCTTGGCCACAGACTTGGCTTACTATCAACTCCGAGTCTCCAAATACTTGCAATCTTTTCAAACCCATTTCATCAGTAAGGAAAAGGTCATGGATCAAGGCTTCATACTCTGCATCATTATTTGAGAATGTAAACTAGAAATGATAGAACTTAAGGGTCTCAGATCCTGTCAGAGACAAAAATCAAGCTCCTACTCTAGAACTGGCTTTGCATTTAGCACCATCAAAGTACAAATTCCATAAGTGATTATCCATCAGATCATTATAGCTTGCCCAATCATCCATCAACTTTGGATGGACCACGTCATCATCAAATATGGTATACGTACCCAATCTCGTGGCGTGGAAATTTCCAAATGGGTAAAAATCGATGAAATAGTTAAGGAGGACCTTGTCTTTAGGCGTCCATTCACTCGTGTCCTCTTCCTCTTCTAACATTTCAATGTAGTACTTTTCCTATTTTGAAAAATAAGTATGTACAACCTCAAAGGAGAGAACAACATTATCTGCTATGTGTTCAGAATGTAGAGAGTTTGAAAGAATTTTCATCTTTGCTCCATCCTTAGTCCTTAGTATTAGGTGAGACCAATCTAGTGCCAAATATCCACCCATCTTTACAGTGAAATCTCTAGAGAGACACATTCTGAAGACTAAAGGAATGTCAACTATCACTACCTCTTATGAGACTACTTGGATTAGACATGAAAAAAGAGAGTTAACGATAAATCTTTCATCCAACCAACCGTCAAAACTTTCTTCCCATCCAAATGCATGATTCCCTTTTCCAAAGGTTCATACTTGAGCATTAAGGCATCAACCACTTGCTTCGGCATGGCTATTGTACTCTCTCTAGAATCAATCATATGATTATGCATAAGCTTATCTCCCACAATTAATGTTAAAAAGAAAGGAGTGGGCTTCAACTTACTTACCTCTCCCCCTTTTACTTTCTCTACAACATTTGTATAGGCTATCACTTTTAGATTTTGAGGATCTGACTTGGGGACCTCTCCTTCATTTAGATTACATGGTGGAGTTTTGTCTGTGTGTGAACCTAGTTCTTCATTTCTTAGTGCTCCTTCTAGCAATGAAATTTACTCAAGGATGGATATTACATTGCATAGAGACACATTAGAGGGCACTTTCTTCATTTTCTCTACTACATTAAGTGATCTGACCAGCTGAGCCTTGGGTCTGAATGGTGGAATCTCCTCTAGCATATGTCAAAGGTGATACGTTGTGAAAAAAATGAAAGTTTTGTCAGGAACTTTGTTGGGTAATGGTAGAATCTGTCATTGTGGACTTGGTTGAATAGCTGATCGAACAAGCGGTTGAGACCATTGTCCTTCGGACGATGGCAGCTAGTGAGGTAGAGAATGAGGGAGAGACTACATCACATAATCCCTAGTGAATCTTCTCTTGGATCTGGTATTGTAATCTGACTATACCTTTGGAGGGCAGGTTATCGGGGCTTCATTTGCAAAAACAAAGTCTTGTTCTTCCATCCAAGAGAAGAGAACCTGATTAGGTGCTATTTCTAGCTCTTGCTCCATGGACATGCCTTGCATTTGCATTCTGAATCAAGCATTATCCATCTTGAGAGATTCATATTCCTCTATGTTGGGCTATATGCCTTTGTTCCTTTTCTCTACTATTTTATGCTGCAACTTTCCTCTAGGGCGATCCCAAGGCATATGACTATCATTGCAAGGAAAACACCATGCATTCTCATCATCTGCCAAGTTGTTTTGACCTAGTATCAACTCTTTTCCCTAGCTATCTTTGACCATTTCCAATGGCATAGTAACCATGACTATTTGATTGTTAGTAGTTGCTTGCTGACCTCCTCGACCTGAAGGTCCTTGATATGTACTCTGTTGATTCTATTAGTAGAAAGGTCTACCCCCTTGGTATGTCTAATTTTCTTGTTTTGGAGGAGCCGCTTGCTGCCGCTTGATGAAAAATAGCTCGTTAGTGAAAGATCCCATTAGGCTTTTCATGTTGTTAAGGTCTACCATTACGTAGGAAGAAACTAATGTACTTGGTTGTGCGCTAGGGTATACATATATAGACTAGGGTGGAGCTGAACTTGATTTCTGAGTCACTAGAGTGCTCAAAGAAGACTCTTTTTGAAATAGGTGGTCTGATATTTTAGGAAAGATGGGCATCGAGGGTCATGTTGGAAGTTTTCCCACATCTATCAAACTATTCTCTACTCAGACTACAAGGTCGTAGGCATCGGGTAGAGTATCTCTTCCCATGGAAGTTATCTAGATTGCAATATTTGAATTGATGGCTTTTAGAAAGAAAATAAAATCCATAACAGCCAAGGGTCATGTAGTTATCGAGATCCTCTGCCAGGTTTTGATAAACCTAGTTTTGAAGTCGCTCATGGCTTCCTACGAAGCTCTCTTGATGGTGATCAGTTGATGCAATAACGAGGAACGATCTCCCTTCTCTGAAAAGCATTCAAAAAGTTTCTATTTGAGCTCATCCCATGAAGTGATAGAACCCAAAGCTAGAGATATGTACCAATCTTGAACCTTTCCTTTCAAAGAAGTAGCTAGTAATCTCATGGAAATATTCTCCTCCACGATACTATGCACCCTACATACCTCTACTACATCCTGAAGGTATTCATAAGGGGTTTTAAAATCTTCTCCCAAAATTTTTGAAATAGCCTTCAAGGCATTAGTAGGTATAGTGAGCCCAACATTAGGTGGAGTAGGTGGCTGCAGTGGGCTACCACTGTCCCAAGTTACAAATTTCCTAGGAGTAGGAAGGGGTATATGTGCCATAGAGAAAAGATTCCCGTGAATTGGATATATTGGTATTCTTATTTAGAAGCTTTGGCCTCTAGGTGGAGTAGACAAAGCTCTAAACTCCGAACTCTGACTTCTTACTCTTCTACTTCTCATAGGTGATATAGAACCTACAAATATTCTTCTCCTAGGTACCAAGATTGGTAATTGAGGGTACTAGAAATTACCCTTCGATAATGCTCTTGTTTGAACCCTGGGCATGAAAATTTTAGTTTGTTTCCTCTGGTCTAATCTAGAGATATTTCTAATATCTAATCAAGATTTTGGAATGTGTCCCACTGGGCATGCTAGAAAGTGAACTATTAATCATAAAATCTTGCGCCTCTCTGATAGTCTTATGGTAAATTTAGTGAGTGGGCAGACAATATGTGCCTCACTGAATACCTCTAGTATTTTTATAGAAAGCTAACTCTTCTCTGAGTTTGGGAAATAGGATAAAGAAATGCAAACTTAAAAAATCTGAAAAAGATGGGAATGCGCTAATGCTTTTACAACATTTCAAAATCACAAACTTCCCTCTATGAGGGATATGAGAGACAAAACACCACTTCCCTTCATTGGCGGGAGGGGAATGAACAACAAAGGCTTGATAAAAGAATAGATGTAGTCATTCAATTGACCCTTAGGAAATGCATATTAAGATCTGAATCAAACATAGAAGTTTTAAACTTAATAGAAAAACATTCTAAAAGAAATACAAACCCTTCCTCTTAATATAGCATATTATGAAAAAATGATAACCTTACAAAGAAAATGAAGAATTCTAATGAAATAATATAGTTTCTAAAGTCTATGATTCATTCACATACACAAACAACATGTAAATCTAATAACCAAAACTATTCAGATCAGCCAAATATAGTGTTCTATTTTGGACAAGATATAATGAAAGAGGTATTGAAAAAGACCATATCATGCATAGTTTCAAGTATTTCTTCAGAATAACTTGTATTTCAGACTCAAATGAACTTTAAAATAAAGATCATATCCCAAGATGGTAATAGTTTGATCATAAAATAGACATAAAATGCCAGAGTGAAGCAATATTCTATAAACTTTTAAAAGAAATTATTCTTCTAACTAAGAAAAATAAAGAACACTTTTCCCACATGAAATTTTTTTGGAACTCTTGCTTCATATTGTTAGTTCTAATATATAGCTATCTCAAGAGAGAAAATGTTGACCTCATCCATAATTAATGACTACTAGATGTCCAAACCTAATAACTCAGAAATTCAGCTTTAGATCTTTTTTAGCTAAACATATTTATGTCATTTAGATATTTCGAAAGAATCAACCCTTGTAATTTCTGTGATCCCAAAAGATCGTCTAACAATTGTACTATCAATCACCCAAGTGGCTTTGGCAACATCAAATCATATCTCTTCACTAGAAAAATTACAGTGCATTTCGATGGACTCTGAGTTGATCATTCCTTTTGTAGATCTACAATGTGAAAGGGTGACATGTCAAAAGGGACAACAACTTCATCTTTGCAAAAAGCAGAAATAAGAAAATGCTTGTTGGATTAACACGTGGCCCAATTTATGACTTAGAGATAAAATGTTCATTGAGAGACATGTAGCCACCATGTGGCACATTGGATGTCTGTCAGGAATACAAATCCTTTGCGCGAAGATCTTCCTAAAGACAAAATAAAGCCGAAAGGTAAAATATCTATACAAAAGAAAAAAAATATTCATAGATCCCATACACAATGTGGCTCGAGGGAAAGAATACTATTTTTCACACCTCAAGGGCATACTATTCAAAAATCATATCGGTTAATGTTTCCTTGCAACAATAACATAACCGAATATGAGACACTACTTACTGGAATGAGAGTAGCATTGGAATGGAGGATCACAGAGTTGCAAGTATATGATGATTCACAAATTATCATTAAAAAAATCAATGATGATTATCAAACCAAGGATGACAATCTGATTCCTTATAAGAATATGGCTGATGATTTTAAGAAATATTTTGTTGAAATCAAGTTCACACTGATTCCAAGAATTAACAACAAATCTATAGATGCCATGGCTAAAATTGCTTCGCTACTACAACTATCAGAAAATCAAACTCAATATGAATTTCTGGTGGAACAATTGTTTTCCCTTGCATATGACAATCCTAAGACCCAAACCATCTATCATCTATTTTTTTTCTGATTCCCCTTTATATGGCAAGATCTATACCTACTTGAAAGATAATATCTTAACCATAGATTTGTCCCTGAATCAAAAGAGAAACTTTATACACCAATATTCCTAATATGCCTCAATGGCTGACACCCTTTCCTGACGTATTCTTTATGGTACACTTCTTAGATGTCTTGAACATGATGAATCCCAAAAATCTTTAGAAGAAGTTTATGGAGGTATCTGTGGAACTCATTCAAGTGGATTGACGTTAGCTAAGAAACTTGTTAGAATGGGTTATTATTGGCCAACTATGGAAAGGGAATCTTTTATGTTTGTAAAGAAATGTCCAAAGTGTCAGATCCATGGGAACCTTATACATGCACCTATATAAGAGTTGCAACCATTCACTATAACATGGCCTTTTTCTCATTGGGGAATTGATATTTTTGGAAAAATTAATCCCTCTTCATCCAATGGACATAAGTTTATAATCAAGGCTAAATAATATTTTACCAAGTGGATTGAAGTTGTCCCTTTAACGATAGTAACTAGCAAGAAAATTTCATCTTTCATCTTGAATTATATCATATGTTAGTATGGTATTCCTAGCTCCATTATCACTAATAATGGGAGACCTTTTAAGAATCAGGATGTCAAAGAACTTTGTGAAATATTCCATATCCAATGTAGGTTCTCTACATTCCATTATCCATAGGGAAATGGTCAAGAAGAGGCTTCAAATAAAATAATTCTAAAAATCCTAAAGAAGGTAGTAAATGATGTTGGTCGTGATTGGAATCTTCAATTGAATCCAACTTTGTGGGCCTATAAAACTAGCATTCACACACCAACAAGAGCCACCCCATATGCCTTGGTGTATGGAGCTAAAGTGACCTTTCCATTAGAAGTTGAAATACCATCCCTTAGAGTCTCACTGAAGGGACCCATAACTGATGAAGACTACAAAGTTTCTCAACTACAAGAATTGGAACTGCTAGATGAGAGACGATAATGTGCAGCTCATCATTTGAAGGGTTATCAACAAATCATGTCCCATAGCTACAATCACAAAGTCAAACCATGAAAATTTCAAGTGGGTGACTTGGTCCTAAAGGAAAACCCCCCAATCAACAAGATAGGGAGAAGAAAAGAAAGTTTGAACCAAATTGGCTTGGTCCATTTCTCAGTGTTGCAGTAAATGGTTCTAGAGCTTATCAACTATCTACACCTGAAGGGGACCTGTTTGAAGAATTGATCAATAGAATTCACCTTAAGATGCTCTATGTTTGAACTTTCCAACATAAAAATTCCTAAAAAATATATCCAAAAATAGTAGAAAAAGTCTTTAAAAAATCTAAAACCAACATAAAAAGTCCTGAAAAAAATTCATATAAAAAAAATAGCATAAAAACTCTGAAAAAAATCGTCATCAGGGTGAAAACTTGGAAAACAGGCATCCTTTTTTACTCAAAAGTGTAATAAAAACAAGTGGTGAAAACCTAAAAATTAGGAACTATTTGTGAACAAGTTGGATATTACATCTATTAGTTTATGTCCACCATCCGATCAACATCATATATATCCATCATTTTCACATCATAGAGGCAATCATGTTTCATCATGGTTTTTTGAACATTGTACATATCCATAATAATCAATTGTGTCTAATTGGGGGCAAATAACTTTTGAGATATCACAATAGATAGATGATAGTACAAAAAATGCATCAAACAAAAAAAAAAACACAATGACAAGACACCATTTGGAAATCAATCATACATGATCATAAAAATTATAAGAAAGCATCACATTAGTATCTCAAATCAAAATGGATGGTCTAAACTAAATAATGATTGAGATACTTTAAGCAAAGATTGAACTGTTGTTCTATGGATCTTTGTTATCATACCTCTAGAGAAACTCAATGATGTCCTAGACTAGAGAAGCATGAATGGAGTATGATTTTTTTTGTCTATTGTCTATGAGTTGATCATTATTACTATTCAAATTTGTTGTGGGACATGCTCTACAATGTATCATTGATGATATTTTAAAATTTGCATAGGAAAAGGGTTAACTTTTGTCTATTTATGTAAGCAATACTCAGGTCATCTTAGTTCAATTATACCTAGATGCTTGCATTACCTTGCTATATCAAAAATCATGAAAGTTGTACTGAAGTCATCATTGTTGTGAATATCCCCATTTATTCTTGTATTAACTTCCAACATTTCAAAAGTTTAATGATAATAAACAACAATGAAATAGCTCTCAGAATGAAAATTTTGCATAGTTAAAATCTACATGGTTAATATAGATTGCATTCATGTTAGTTCTGCATCTGCATTATAGATTTTCCAACATTGGAAAAATATCAGAAACAACATATCTCTCTAACAAAGGATTAAGTACATTTGACATTACCAAAAACATCATCCATTTTGGTGCATTATCAGTTTCATATCATTCATTCACTTAAGTTGCATTCTCACTTTTCATTTTATATAAGTCATTTAAAGTGTGTTATGATTTTTTTATGACATCATTTATTTAGATTGAATTTTCATATCATTCATACATTTAGAGACATAATAATTTTCCATCACATTGTCATTTTCACATCATGTATACAATCATTTACATAGTATTTAGAAAGAATTATCACATAATATCACATCATATCTCCATGCATTAGATTATATATGTGAGCATCAGAAAAATACAAAAATATACATAGCATTGCATATCATTTGCATCCATCTCATATAGCATTAAAACATCATTTAATCATTATCCATACTATCAAATGACATAATCACATCATAAGTATTACGTAACACATCACAGTAGAAAGTAAATGCATACATCATAGGCATCCATCATATGAGCATCAATCATGCATACATCCATCATCAATACATCCATCATAGAGAAACATGTAGACAACACATATATTGACAATATTCGCTGCATCTCATAGGATCAAAACTCAATGTCAAATGTACAAGGATATCAAAAGAAGGAGAGATAGAACATCATAATGTGACATGAAATATCATCAAGATCCTCAATATCATAGCAGTGTATACATCAACATCATCAAAAATGGTACATCATCATGGTAACAATACACCAGGGCACTATACATCAACAATAACTAGTTGCTGCTAACTCCTAAAACTGTCGGTCTCACACCACCTACCCCTCCTACACCAAATATACCTACCCCTAGGGCTTCGACTAGTGGCCCTCCTATAGGTGGCTGGTTAATACCCTTACTAGTAGTCAAAGAGTGGCTCTAACCAGATCGTGACTATGCATAACTGACCCTCTCCTCAGGAGACACTGCATCATAATATCAATCCCTATAGTATTTGGCCTCTTGGGTGACTCTAGTAACCTCTTGTATCATCTCACCAACAGTGGTCCCCTTTGATACTCTTTGTAACTATTCAGCTAGGGTCATGGCCTACTCACCCTATTATCTTGCAACATCCCTCTCAGCTGTTAGGGTGGTCCCCTGTCCCTATAATTGTGCTATCAAAGCCTAAGCCTATACTAGCTGACCTTGTAAGCTCTATATGGTATTATATAGCATGGCTATCTATCCTAATCTGATGGACCTCCTATGTTGATCCCACTGTCTATAATGGAGCATCTCCTTCGTGGTATTTGCATCACTTCAAGGGAAGTCCTATAATCCCCACCTCCACCTCCATCTCCATCATCTCCATCATCATCATCATCATCATCATCATCGTCGTCATCATCAACGTCCTCCTCACTCGCACTCTCCTCCTCCTCCAGCTCTACCTAGGTTTATGTGATCTACCCCCATCTAGTGGTATAGTAGGCTCCTTGGGACTAGATAACTCTAGTGTTGGATGTGATGTAGCATACTGTGCATAGTCTACAATCATCCCCCCATCAATAATATCTACTATATATCCCCACATCTATGTACCTAAAGCAATGAACTTTGCAAGAGCTGCACCAAATGAAATTCAGAGTTCCCATACTGAAATATACTATTGGTGACAAGCGTAAATGGTTGAACCTTGAGGCATCCCTTGTATCCAACCATACTATCTAAGCACCTAACCCAATAGAAATATCTCAATAATGTATGGGGTGTGGCTGATCAAGTATCGAGAAATAAATACATAAGGCATCTCCCTGGCATCCTTCAACCACTGCTCATAATATAAGTATGGATGCCATGTAACCGTATCCAAATCATCAAGTAATCTCTGCCAATAGTCTAATATTACTAGCCTCGGCTGGACAATAGTACCTACACATAAAAAAATATATGGTCACCAAAATGGACATTGTCTATCCCCCATGGGCTGTGTAACATTCCCATGCCCAGAACTGAAGCAAAGAACATCCAATGACCATGCTCCTCCCTCCACGGTAAAATATCTAATGTAGCTTGTGGTATAAATGAGTGAGCATGCATAATTCACAAGCATATTGTGTACCCTACATGAGCATTCTCTCAAGCACTCGACCCCATCCAACTACTAGTCCCTTCGACCTACAGTGAGGACATAATAAACCACCAATGAATCCTACTAATACACAAGACAATGTCACGTACATCTCAGCCATCTCAGCCCATGGAATCTCATATCTCACAATAGGATCATCTGCAAAAACTCTCCTCAAAGCATTGGTGCCCCCCTCCTCTCTAATGTCATATGTCATAATCTCTCCCATCACTGCGATCCGTAGAATCCTATAGACATCCTCAAGAGTAATTGTCATCTCCCTGGTAGCTAAGTGGAAGGTTTTTGTATCACTGTGCCACCTCTCAGTGAGTGCAGTCAACAAACCCCTATTGAGCCTCATCTATGGCATCTACATCAATGATGTCAACCCACACGCATCAATGACATCTTTGTCTTCCTAAAAAAGAAGTGGAATCAAGTTCCAGGTCTTCAGGAATCACTCACGCACCTAAAGAATCCCTAATCTCTCCTATCAATTTTAAACATATCAAATTAGTATTTGTGATCAACTCAAATAAATCAAATCAATCAATTCAATCATGAGGAAAAATTTAATCAATCTTACTATTTTTTTTTTCAATCAAAATTTTTTTTATTATCAATCTAACTATTTATTTCCTCATCAATCAAGAGGAAAAATTTATTAGTCATCTTACTATTTGTTTTCCCATCAATCAAGAGGACAAATTTATCAGTTATCTTAATATTTATTTTCTCATTTATCATGAGGAAAAATTTATTAGTTATCCTATCAATCCTATCAGTTATCATCAACCAAACATCAAAAAATTCACTATCGCATGCTGAATCAATCAAAAAACATCATCAATCGAGGAAAAAATCATGCAAACTAGCTTAAATTCAGGCATATGCACTACAAAAATGTTCATGTGTGCTATGTAGCTCATATGCACTACTAAACTCATCAAATGTGATATGGAATCCAATGCGCTTCTTAAATTGAAAAATGCACTACACAAAGTACCATATGTGCTACAAAATTAAATGCACTAAATTTTTAATAATATGCGCTATAGAATATGTCAAATTCACTACTTTGCTCAAAAATGTGTGAAAAAACAAGCAAACACATGGAAAAATCATTTAAAATTTCGATGAATCAAATCAAAAGGATGTTTACACAATACGTACTAGGGGTCCATAATGTGTCAGGCACTGGTGCCATCGAATCCACTCAAATCTATGCCGGTGGACGTGAAGTGCCATTTTTCTAACTCTAGAGCTGAATTTTTTTTAAATTCACTAAGGTAACAATTCACAATTTATTTCAAAGTTACTCTTTACCTATTTAAGGGTGAATGGAGGTAATTTTATGATATTGTTTTATCCATGAGGCAAAATTAAAGTTGTTCATCTTCATATAAATCTTTCAATCGCAGTCTCCATCAAATCATCTTTATCGATTGCTGAATCAGACAACAAATCAATAAAAAAATTCCAAAAATCATCAAAAATTTCCAAAAAAGTCTCAAAAATCTGAAAAATTCAAAATTTTATTTGATTCATCACTCGAGGGGGCATGGAGATGTCATTTTTCCAAAATTCACATTTGGGGAAAACTTTTTAATTCTTTGAAGCAATGCGTAAAACACATCACTTCAAAGAGGGGCAAAATGTATACACCTAAAAATGGTCATGATATAATAAGTCTAGTAATAAATTAAATACAAGTTATTTAATTAAATATCTAATTCAACCTACATATGAATGACTTTAAATAATTTATTTATAGTTTTCATTTTGTATATTCTTCTTAATCAATTAAATAAGTTTAGTTACTGATTTAATTTAATCACTTTTCCATTTCTTCTTAAATAATTAAATAAGTTTTACAATTTATTTAATTTAATTATCACATTGCTTTGTTTTGAATAGAGTAAATATTCTTCTTTTCTAAAATAATAAAATCACTTTTATGATTCTAAAAAGCCATCTCACTTATAATTAAATATTTTAATATTTAATTAGATGTTTCCAAAAACCACATGTCACATGAAATTAAATAAATAATTTTATTATTTAACTATTGAATTATCTTCAACTACCAAAATAGCCCATAACTAAAGATGACAAATGGCAAGTTGTCTCCATTTTTGAGTGAAAATGTTTTATGGGAAGGAAACATCTTCCTTCATTTTCTCTAGCCTCCATCTTTCTCTTCACCTTATCAATCTCTCACCATTCAACTTACTAGACTGAATCTCAACCATTGATTTTTGCCAACTAAGCTTTTGCCTCCAAAAATCTATAAATAGGACCTCTTGGCTCTTTGAAAAGACAAAATAATTGCATAATGCAAGAACTATAGTCATGTGTTGAAGCAATCAAGCATCTTAGTATAGCATTCTAGCTTCATATCTACTATCTCATTTCATGATCATTTAGCATAGGAGCTTAGTTTCTTGCACTTTTGCATATTTACTCATTCTCTAGGTTGTCCTTTTATTGGGGTTTTTCTTACACAATCTGAGAGCAAGTAGCTTTAAACAAATCCTTGGAGATAGAGGATGATGAGATGAGTTTGAAGAATCTATTTGGTTTGAAGTGTTTTACTCTTTTAGATTCTTTGATATAATGTTTCATTGGTGTGTTATTGAGTTTAATAGTTGACATTATTTCACACACACATAATTCATCCCACCACTTTATCATTATAGACTAGTGCACCAATTCAATATTGCATGTCTATATGTTTCTCATGGAAATACCAATCCCTCTAGAGGTGCACCCACTCCCCTCGAATAGGGACTTGAAGTATCTAGTGTACATCCTCTAATGTGATGTTCATCTCTCCTGTCGAAAGGTGGATGTTGTAAGTATCTACATTCAAATGTTCACACAATGCCATCAATATCGCATCATGGTATCTCATGAGGGGCATGAGGTACACCCAATATATACCTACCTCCTATAGGTGCTCTATATCCACTACTGACCAAGTGGGGTCTAGATCTCTTAGAAAACTTAGTAGTCTTCCATCGAGATGCTCACAAGATCATGTGGGTACCTATCAAAATCATAAAAATATGATCTCCAAATAATATAATCTCTTCAATTCTACTCTAATTCATCATGTAAGTGTGCTAACGTTGTTCTAGTGTGCTTTTTCTAAGGTCCTAGACACTTTAGAACCCTTTTGGGACACTTTATGAAGAAAAAAGATACTTTGCGAACAAAAGGGACACTTTGTGAACAAAAGGGGCACTTTGGAAAAAAAAGGGACACTTTGCTAACTTTTTTTCCAATATCATGGGTATGTGCATGATCATCATGGAAAAAACAAGCCCTGAAGTGGCGATGAAAGTTCAAAAAATCAAAGTTAGGCAACTTGACGTAAAAATTTGAATAAGTTATCTATATTATTTCAAAAATATGTAAGAATAGAATCTGTAGAAAATTGAATGTAGTTTCTAAACTACTAGGTTTATTTAAAAAGAAAAAAATCTATTTGGTGAAAATTTGAAAATTCAATGCAGTAGTACTTAAATTTTAGGGAAAAAATAAGAAGTGGGTATCTGTCTGATCACCTTAACCACAATAAACTGATAATATTTTCTTATAATATTTTATATACAAGTAGAGGACTCATGTCCTAATGTGATGCATATTTTTTCATAATTTTTTTCCAAGTAAATAGCTAATTATGATTTTTCTATTACAACTTTTAAAAAATATAAAAACTCGTATGTCTAACCAGCTTCACTTGGTCAAAACTTCATGAATTTATTTATTTATTTTTAAATCCTATAGTATACGAATCATAGAATGTGATGCATGTTTTAAATTCAAAAAATGTGATACCATTTGAAAGCTATAGATGTTTTTCAATCAGCTGATCAATGAGGACTTAAGTCGTAATTCAAATAGAAAATGAATAATAATTATTTATTAAATTCAAAGTAAAGAATAATTTATATTGGTGGAAAACTAAGAATCTCCTTTAAAATCCCTTTTCATTTCATCAATTTTAGCTAAATAAAAAGTCATCAGCCACATGGGTCATCATATCGATTACATATCACCACTTTTTGGTCTGTCATGATCCTGTACATACCCTCCTAAATTAACCTAAATATGCATTAAATTAATCCCATAATTGAAAAATCACAAAGAAAAGGTACCATAATCAAGTCACCTTGTGCTCCCACTCGCCACTAGCCACCTGGTCACACAATGCATCCAATCTCATAGGTGTGAATCCACGTGTGCTTGACATCTTTCATTATCTCCTCGTCACTCTCACACTACAAAAGGTAAATGAGAAAGTAAGTGAAAAAGTTACACCCTTTTCATTCCTTTTACTCTATCTCATTTTTCATAAAAGCATATTTGTACTTTTACCATGTTAGACCTTTTTAGTGTGATTTTCATTCAAATCAACATATCAGGTGCTAGTGAACAACATTTTTGATGTCATTTGTTGTGTCAGAATTGTGTTTCCACACCATATATCATCACTCACCTATCATTATATGGTATAGTACTTGGAGATTCCCTCTGATATGTGTGTCCTCATTCAATGTGGCTAGATCACTACCTTGATTCCACCTTTGTAAAGAAAGTGGAATCAAGGGGGCCCATACATCTACCCTCTAATTTGATCTCTAGGAATTAGATAAGACAATTTTTGGACTTCTAACAAATTTGTGTTGTAGGATGTGGTTCCTAACATTGTAGTTTTGTAGATAAATACATTGGGGGCTTCATTGTCCCACCTTTAAATGAGTATCCTTTTATGAAAATAATGTACATTTTTTATAGTCCTTTAGCTTACATATGCACATAGAGTCATATGGGTGCTAAAGTGGTGGCTAAATGTGTCACAAATAATTGTATACCTTTGAAGAAAAGGATAATTTTGTGCCTAATTTGGTCCTACTTTATATACCCTTGCATCAATCATCCCCCTAAAACAACATTTATAGGCCCCTAAGGTTCATTATTTTTTACTTTGAGGCTTATTTTTCCTAAGGAATTATACAAGCCCCAATAAATAATATCAAAATTATTCAAATATCACCAATCCCATCTCAAAAACCCCTAGTGGGGCTAGGTCACTCATGTTGGCGACCTAGTCCTTTGTAGGGATTTTTGCATTTTTAAGCAGGAAAATTTCTATCTTGCTAAAACTTCTCAATTGGTGTCAGCCTCCAAGGTCAAAATTACTGACAATTAGGTATTTTTTCTTATAAATACTTGTGTTTAGGTAACTTTCACAACTTTTGGTCATTTTTCACAAGAAATTTCAAGAATCAAGTGTAAAAAACCTTCCTCAAGAAGATTCATCTCTCTTTTCACAACAAAGTTACCGCTTAGGGAAACAAACTAAGGCTTTTGTAGGTCTTCAAGCTCACTTCTCACTCAAGATCTTACATTACCAAATATTGATCATGGATTCCTACAGATAATCATGGAGAAATCTAGGTTGAGGAGGTGCAACTAGCCACCAAATCACACCTAAAGACTTGTATTCAAAGTGACTCCATCTTCCATTTCCTATCTATCTTTAGATTTAAGGTTTGCATCCCATTTTCATTCCATTTTACATTCATTTTTAATGTTGTAGGGTTTCTCTTATTCAAGGATTTCCTAGTTGTACACATACTTAGGGCTAGCATTTATGCATATTCTCTATCTCTTTCAAAGTTTAAATACAAACTAGGGGTTTAACCAAGGAAAACCCCACATTAGAAACCAAAATATACTCTATTTTGTTGGTGATTTTGTGGGTCTGAGTCTGGGTTTCAATGGAGAAGCAAAGTGTAGACCATAGACCTTCATGTCCACTTTCAATTTTTCCAAAAAGATGAAAGCGACTAGGTCATCAATAGTGATGACCTAGTCCCAGTGGAGGTTTATGTCAAAGATTTTGGTAGATTTGAGCACCCATTTGGCTAGAACAAAGCCTGAACCTATTTAGCAAGAAAAGGAGTAGGTCGTCCAAATTGGCATAAGTGTCCCAATAGGCATAAAACTCAGATTTTCTAGATTTTCAGAGGCTTTTGCAACTTCCACTTTGGCCCTCATAATTTTCTAGGTGCACTTATCTATTTTTTAAAGTTCTTTTACCTTGTATCATCTCTATCTTTCCTTTTTTGCATTACATCATGTATTGTCAAACAGTATAGATTCTTTAAGTTTATGTTCAATAATTAGTTTCGATTATCAGATTTCAATGTTTACCATACTTCACATTAACATTTAACCACACTTCAATTCCTAACATTGAATGAATCATAAGATTTATGTTTCCACAAAGGGGTATCCTCTTCCTTCTAGGTGAAAACCCTATAAATTTGTAGGGGACGTATTCCTTTACTCTCCCAAAAACATAAATTTTTATATTTCACTTGTAGAAGAGGACATGTAGAGATTCAACACTATTCTTGACCAAACTATGGGTAACTTGCACAAGCTTCTTGATGTTTTCATTAGTATCATTAATCTTAGCCTCTATTTCAGAGATGTGTTGCTCACATAGGGACTTGAAATATGTAAATGAACACTCTAAATCCACTCGTATTTCAATCAAAATATCCGAGGAAGTACCCTTCAACATATTTCGTATATTCTATTTTAGACTTGTGATCTTGATTTTCACCCTATTAAATTCCTATAATGTCCACTTGGCTAGCTTGAAGATACTAGTATCCCCCACACGAGCCATGTTTAGAAGCTCAAAATTGAGGTATTGTCATCGTTTAGGTAAAATAAATCTTCAGAGAGAAGATTCAAATTTATTGGACCTAGTTTATGAGGGCTTGGATTAAACCCCTCTTCCTTATGCATAAACTCCCCCTATAAATCTCCACACTAGGCGTTTGTTGAGTAGGGGAGTCACTGATTTCAACAACAGTATCCAGAACACCCTTCTCCTTAATCTGGCCATTGGTACCCTTCAAACCATCATTAAAAACCTATTTTATTATATAAGTAATACACTTGGAATTACTTCTCATCATTTCCTTGGCTTCCTTATCCCAAAAATTATTAGGCATGCCCTCCTCTTTACAATGATCTGATACAAAATATTGCCCATTAAACACAATATTTCCCTTAGATTAGAAACCCCCAGAAACTACATTAGTGTCATTGTAAGTAGAATGGAACTCTAACTCTTATAAAATAATCTTACTAGTAGGAAGTTTCCTCTTGAGGTTCCCCTTCTTTCTCTTCTTAGAAGGGTCTATCATAGGGGATGAAGTCCCACCCCCACCCTCTTCATTCCATTCCTCCTCACTGGATGTTGGAGAGGACAATTGAGAGGGGGGTGAATCATTTCTCATAGATTTAAACCTTAAATCCAATTACCAGAACTAACACATAAACTAATTAAGTGATTAACCATCAAATGCCAATGCCCAAACAAAATAATACCAGATTTACATGGAAAACCCAATAAGGGAAAAACCACGATGAGGATTAACTCACACTATAGAGAATATGAAAATCGATTACAAAAAGGCTCACTTGTTGGAATAAGGCTCACTGTCTAAAGTAAGGACTCACTATCTAGACTTAGTGTCCACAAGGCTACAACCTGAATGGCTCACTACCACAGAGATAGAAAGAAGATAAAGAAGACTTGATATAGAGAGACAAAAATTCCAATGCAACAAAGGATTCCAACATAATCACTAATCAAATTGCATGAATGATAGAGTTCATCTTCTTCTCACTACATCTGGAAAGTCAATGTTAAGCTTCACACTGATCAACCACACATATAACTCACACACTTTCAAAATAGCATCAAATTCACATATACTCTTTCACTTATCTTCCTTCTTTTCTTATGTATACTCTTCATTTCTAGCACATTATGTATTTATACCATCTCCAACTTTGAATAAATAAAAATTCAACCATCCAAATTCAAATTCAAATGTAGTGCTTGACACATGATCAACCAAACCAATGTAAAATACATAGACCAATTAAGCTCAATGCTTCCAAATGCCAAAACCATCTTCAATAAAACCAAGGAATCACAACTCTCAAACCATAAAGAGAAATCTAAACCAGAAACAATTATTTTAGATGTAGACCAGAACATAGAAAATGTAGTTCACAAGCACTAGGGTATGTGCAAGATCATCATGGAAAAATAGGCCCTTAAGTGGTGATGAAAATTCAGAAATCAATGTTAGGAAACTTCACGTAAAAATTTGAATAAGTTATCTATATTATTTCAAAAATATATAAGAATAGAATCTATAGCAAATTGAATGTAGTTTCTAAACTACTAAGTTTATTTAAAACAAAAATATATCTCGTGAAAATTTTAAATTTCAATGCAGTAGTACTTAAATTTCAGAGAAAAAATAAGAAGTAGCCGTTTGTCTAACCACCCTAACCACAATAAAATAATAATATTTTTTTATAAGATTTTACATATAAGTAGAGGACTCATGTCTTGATGTGATGCATACTTTTTTGTAATTTTTTTCCAAGTAAATAATTAATTATAAAAAAATTATACAACTTTTAAAAAATATAAAAAATCGTATGTCTCACCACCTTAACTTGGTCAAAACTTCATGAAATTCATTTTTTTTAATGCTATAGTATGTGAAGCATAGAATGTGACACATGTTTCAGATTCAAAAAATGTGATATCATTTGAAAGCTATAGATGTTTTTCAAGCAACCTATCAATTAGGAATTTAGTCATAATTCAAATAGAAAATGAATAATAATTATTTATTAAATTCAAAGTAAATAATAATTTATATTGGTGGAAATTTGAGAATCTCCTTTAAAAACCCCTTTCATTTCGTTAATTTTGGGTTAAAAAAAAGTTGTCACCCACATGCGCCATCATATCACTTACATATTGCTAGTTTTTTTCCCGTCATGATCCTACACATACCCACTAGACCAATAACCTCAACAACTAACAACCTACAAATTCTCTTTATACAATTTTCTTAATATCCTCAACATATACAATCAACAACTATTAGAGTAATAAGTTATTCCACTTAATTAATTTAATCATATTGGTTAATTAATTAAGTCACTTATTCCTTTAGGTTGCTTAAGCTAAACTTAGGCACATTAATAATTATTTATTAATTATTAAGTGTGCACACTAGGGTTTCATTTAGGATTTCCTAATTTTAGGTTTTCTTGATCTCCATCATAAGGATTGATCACACTGTAATTATCACATTATTCAATAATCATTTTCTGGTTTTGAGCTTGCACATTCTTGCTTGAGGGTTTACATAACATCTTATTGCTTGTTCTCGATATCTATTGCATGTGACAGGTGATTGCATGTAGGTGATTCTTGGGGACTGTGAAGTTAGTTTTTCAACTTCTAAATGGTATTAGAACTCTAGACCTATGACTTCCTATTCGTGATTTGAAGATATTCTCTCATAGAATTTCTTTACGTGTAAGGGTTTCAAGCCAGGCTGATTTTTCTGCTTCTGGAGATAGGCAATTTTTTTGTGCATTTATGGGCCAAACGGACATTGCCATCGCATTCAGAGTGCCCAAAAACCCTAGGAACACCTTTCGTTTCATTGATTTCGGAGTTAGGAGTAGAAAAGGAAAAAAAAAATTGGTTATGGAGGTCGTATGGCCCCCAAAACCCTGTTTGTTCTACACAAATTTCAAAAAAATAGAAATTAAAAAAAAAAAAAATTCTTTTCATTTTTGCATGGCTCATTCATAACAGACTACGCCACCTCTACGCCACCACTGTGTCACTCCCCCTAGCTTTTTTGCTTGCTTCCTCCACCAGTGAACCGCCCCATTGCCGCTCCCTCCAACCCCTACGGGCCCTTTTGCTGGTGCCAGTGGTCTTATCAGCATCCGAGAGCTTGAATCCCAGCCCCTACTGGGTCTCTTAGCCCCTACGGGTCTCTTAGCCCTTGGCCATGGTATTTTGGAGGACCAGAAGTTGTGCCCAAACCAAAACCAGTTCTTTTACAGCCCCCTTGTAGCCAACAGTCATATGTCAATCGAGAGCCAACCCTCGGGTGCTACAGTTTTGCACCTATTTAGTGTTCTAAGAGCCTTTTATAGGCCTTTTTTTCATTTTCTCATAGCGTTTGCAAACAGAGGCCTTTTTCCAAAAACACGATATCGTCGGAAAGCTGATTCGGCGATCTTCATAGTGGTGGAGGTTTGGTCATTTCATTTTTTAGTTTTTATGCCCTTTCTTGCCTTTGAAGTCCAAAGTTGTTGTTTTCAGTCTGGGAGGCATAAATTTTGCATTTGTACTCCGTTTTTTGAAAACAAATAGGCATTGGAAAGCTGATTCAATTATCTACACAGATCTTAAACCTATTTTTACGAAAAAATTACCAAGAATCTGAGATTCTTCTTTGATCTCAGCCTTTACCTTTTTAGTTATTCTCTTGGCAAGAGTGCAATCAGGCTATTTTTTTTAGGTCAACAAGCATTTTTTATTTTATTTGAGAGTATATATTTTTGTTTTCTATCATGGATACACATAATATTGTACCCCTTACTCTATTCAAATATTTTGGTTGGAAAAAAAAATGGATATTCATTTGAAACACAAAGGGTTGTATAGGGTGACCATGGGTACAAAAATTGAACCTACAGGTGCTGCTAAAACGAGAAAGTGGTTTAATAGATGTGATGAAGCTTATGGTACATTATGTATGTCTCTTTATTTTGACCTTATTTTTCATATTGATTCTTACACTACACCCCATGAGGTTTGGACTACTTTGCAATCTTTGTTTGGGAGGCAGGATACTATGAGAGGGTTTCAATTAGAGAATGAGCTTATTGGCTTAAATCCTAGGGATTTTGATAGCATCCAGGAGTTTTTCACCAAAATCAAGTCTCTTAGATTGTATTTGTCATAGTGTGGTGTTCAGAAGGAAGACTTTCAATTGATATTGTCCATTCTTTCTAAGCTTGGACCAGATTATTCAGTTTTTGTTTCTACCTTTTATGCTACTAGGGATGCACTTGGTACTAGATTTACTATGCCTTCTTCTGATGATTTTTCATCTTCTCTCACTCAAGAGTAGGCCTATTTGGCTAATATGGGAAAGTTGAAGCCCTCTTCATCACAAGGACTTATTGCATCACAGGAGCCCAAAGATCAAAAGGCTTTTGTAGGAAAAGGAAAGAAATAGAAACAAAAGGATTCCAAATCTCATGAGAAGCAAAAGGAGTCCTCAGATTCATCATCCTCTTCTAAGGGGAAATAATCTATGAAGGAGAAGGGCCCATGTGCATATTGCAAGAGAGAAGGACATGCAAAAAATAATTTCTACAAGAAGGACATTGATGAGCTGAAGAATCTTCTTTAGAAACATCATATTGATTTTCCTTCTAGGATGACTTCATCATCTCCTTCCCCTCCTTCTTCTTCTTCTTCTTCAGTGCAGCATGACAAGGGCACAACTAGTTTACATACTTAATTAGATATGAAGGGACATGCTCTTTGTGCTTCTTTGAGTCTTGGATCAGGTAGATGGCTTCTAGATTCAATAACAACTCATCATATGGCTTCTACGCAATCTATGTTCACTTCCTTTGAGTCTCAAACTATGTCTCCTATTCTGATGGGAAAAAATACATACAGGAGTGTTATAGGGAAGGGGTCTATTATTTTTTGGGACAACACTTTTCAAGATGTCTTGTGTGTTCCTCATTTGACAAACAACCTTCTTTCTTTATATTAGATCACACATGGAGGCACTGGGAGGTCTGTGGAGTTCACACATGATTTAGTTATCATTAGAGACTTGGAGAGTAGAGAGAATATTGCTATTGGGGTGGTGGATCACTCATCTCAGTTGTATTCCTTTGTAGATTTTGCTACTGATGGTGCTTCCGTTCCTACAACTATTCATCACACTTCTAGTGTGAATTATCATTCCGAGGAGAAATTTAGCTTCTTGAACATTGGATTTCTCAATTCAGATTGTCCTATTGAGCCATACATTCCATCTCCTCCACCTATTTTTACAATTGCTAATACTTCTATGACTACAGATGTGGTTTCTTCCATTTTAGTGCAACAGGATCTAGTTGAGCATTCATCTTTGGAGGTTTCACTTTAGTCTTCACCTACTTTGACTTCTTCATTTGTTGAGGTCATACTGCTTCTATGGAGACATCTTTGGCTACACCTACTTCACCTTCAAATATTACATTCATTCAGCCTCTTCCCTCTCAGTTCTTTTAGGAGATGCAGTTTCTTCAATTCTTTTGGAGCTACTTCATTCTAGGGGGGATTTGTGGTCTCTTTCTTCCTCTTTTTTGGGGGGTTCTTTCATGTATCTTTGTGATGGATGGTGTCCTTGGGAGGTCTTATGGATTCCTCCATCTTTCATCACTTAGTTTCTCTTTTCATTCTATTTTGGGGAGGAGTTTTGTTCCCACTGGGTTTTCTCCTTTACCCTAGTTATTTTAGTTTGCATTGCATTTGTACTTGGGTACTTGATCAGGCCTTTGTTGTCAGGACCCATCTTTGCTTTCATGCATCTTTTTTCTAGTGTTTTAGGTACTCCCTAAATTCATCTTAAGTGGGGGTGTTAGAGTAATAAGTTATTCCATTTAATTAATTTAATCATATTGGTTAATTAATTAAGTCACTTATTCCTTTAGGTTGCTTAGGCTAAACCTAGGCACATTAATAATTATTTATTAATTATTAAGTGTGCACACTAGCATTTTATTTAGGGTTTCCTAATTTTAGGTTTTCTTGATCCTCATAATACGGATTGATCACATTGTAATTATCACATTATTCAATAATCATTTTCTGGTTTTGAGCTTGCACATTCTTGCTTGAGGGTTTATAGAACATCTTATTGCTTGTTCTGGATATCTATTGCATGTGACAGGTGATTGCATGTAGGTGATTCTTGGGGACTATGAAGTTGGTTTTTTAACTTCTAAACAACTAGAAGATAACCAGTTGATCAGTTAACATCAATGACAACAATTTCATTCCTCTTTCCATTCTTACAAAAATCTCCCCCTTTTTCATTGATGGCAACACATGATGTTCAAAGTCATCAAGGAAACATAATAGCTCTCTAAATACTTCTCAAGATATTTATTTTTCTTCTCCCCCTTAGAAGATCATCTTCCTTATCACTTTTTTTCCTCTCTCTTCTTCATATTCTCTTTCTCTCCTTTTCACATGCTCCTTCTCTCCCCTTTTGACATCAATGGAAAGGACAAAAAATATATGTTCATTGAAACTTCCTTTGACATGAAAGAACAATACTCATAATGAGAACACTTTAAAAAATGTTTGCTCCCCTTGAGAGGTAGCCACCAAAATCATTAATCCAAAGACATAGAACCATAAATCCACTAGACTAATGCATCTCCAAATTCATCTTAGATTGTAAAAGGAGAGGAAATAACCCCTAGCTTATCTCGAAGATATTAAAAAGTATCTTTAGGAAGAGCCTTCATATATATATTCACATTTTGATCTTTTGTTGAAAAATACTTGAGGTTGACTTCATTTTCCATGACCTTTTCTCTCAAGAAATGATACCTGATAGATTTCTTTTTTTCTCAAGTGCATTAGAAGATTCTTCAAAATGTTAATTGCACTTGTATTATCATAGAAGATAGAAATGGGATCATCATACAACACTGTGATATCTATAAAAAATAAATTAATCCATAAAACTTTTGTACAACAAGATTCAACAACAATATACTCATATTTAGTAGTAGACAAAGATATTGAATCTTTCCTCTTACTCAACCATGCCGCTAATCTACATCCAAGAAAGAATGAACCACCACTATTACTCTTTCTATCATCTATATTTATGGTCCAATCTGCATCTTTATAAGCACTAAGTGTAAAATTAGTATCCTTGGGATACCATAACCCATAATCTAGAGTGTCATTCAAATAGCTAAATATCCTTTTAACTGCAATAACATGTGTTTCCTTTGGATCTTCTTGAAATCTAGCCACAAGACAAATTGCATGCATAATATCTGGTCTAGTAGCAGTCAAATACAACAATCCACCAATAATAGATCTATACTTTCTCTAATTAGTCTCAAGTGAATCATCATCTTTACTCAACTTACTTCTAGTCACAATAGGGGTACTTACCAGTTTGGAACTATCCATTCCAAATATTTTAAAAATCTCCTTCACATACTTAGATTGTGAAATATAAATTCCTTCCTCTAATTTATTAATCTATAGCCCAAGAAATAAATTCATCTCACCAAACATAGATGTTTCAAAGTCTTTCTAAATTTCTTTCAAAACCATCTTGTAGATCTGGTCGTTCCCTCCAAAGATAATTTCATCAACATATAGAACAACAATAATGAATATTCTATCATTATCAGTCTTGAAATATAAATTATTGTCTATCATACCTTTGTTAAAGCCTTGCTAACTCAAGTAATTATCTAGCCTTACATACTAGTCTCTAGGAGCTTTCTTCAATCCATAAAAATATTTCTTCAATCTGCACACCATATCCAGTTGATCTATTGACTAAAATCCTTTTGGTTGTTCGATGTAGAACTCTTCTTTTAGTTCACCATTCAAAAATGATGACCTGAAATCCATCTAATAGACTTTGAAATATTTGTAAGTGACCAATGACAAGAGCATATGTATAGCTTCCATTCTTGCTATTGGGGAAAAAGCCTCTTGAAAATATATACCTTCTACTTGTGAGTAGCCTTTGCACACAAGTCTTCCATTATTTCTAACAACTTTCCTATTCTCATTTATCCTATTTTTGAATACACGTTTTGATCCAATAATTTTTTTATCTATCGATCTTGGGACCAATTCCCAAGTTTGATTCTTCTCAAACTACAAAAGTTCTTTCATTTCTTTCTTTCAATGTTCATCCTTACAGGCTCAACTTACTAATTTCGGTTCAATCTCAGAGAATAAGCAAAAATTCACTCTAGTAACAACTTTTCTTCTAGTTAACACACCTTTTGTCTTGTATCCAATAATCTAACTTTCTAAATGATTTCTCTATACATATTTCAGTGTCCTAGGGGACATCATCAAATCACCTTCTTGACTTTCATTCTGATTTTCTTGTTTAGCTTTATCCCATTCTTCTACAAATTCTATTCTTGAATAGTCATGTTCATCAGACATACATCCATCAATATCAATATAATTCTTTACTATTTCATCAACCTTCACATTCAATCTTTCTACAATTTTCCTCAGTCTTTTGTTGAAACATCTATATGCCTTTCTCTTAGTAGAGTATCCAAGAAATATTCCTTCATCAGTTCTTGCATCAAACTTACCAAAATTTTCCTTGTCTATTATGATATAGCATTTTCTTTCAAATACCTTGAAATATTTGACTATAGGGATTCTTCTGTGTCATAGCTCATAGGGAGTCTTTGTATTATTTTCTCTTTCTTGAACTCGATTGAATACATATACAATAGTGTGAATGGATTCTTTCTAGTAAAATTTTGATAATCTAGCTTTAGTGATCATTAACCTAACATGTTCTTGAATTGTTCTATTGTTTCTTTCAACCACTCCATTTTGCTAAGGATTTCTCAGAGCAGTTAGCTATTCTTTATACCATGCACTTCAAAAAATATATTAAACTCATAGCAGGTGAAATCTCCACCTCTATCAAATCTCAAGCATTTAATCTTCAAATTCACTTCATTTTAAACCATAGCATTGAATGCCTTGAGTCTATCTAATGCATCTAATTTCTCTCCTAGAAATGTAGCCCATGTGTATCTAGAATAATCATCAATTAAAAGAATAAAGTACTTTTCATCAAGTAGAATTTTCACTCTCATAGGACCACAAAGTTCTATATGAACCAAATCTAATAATCCAGTAGTAGATTTTTCTCTTGATTTGTAATGACTTCGTGTTTGCTTTCTGAACTGGAAATTCCTACAAATAGAATTTACAGGATTTATATTTATTATTAGATCTCTCATTTCTTGAGTAAAACTAATTCTTGTGAAGTTATCAAAAATTATGTGACACATTCTCTTATTCCATAGCTAACTATCATTTATCTGACTCTTAAAACATCGCCCACCAACATCATTAAGTTGATAAATGTTCCCTCTAGATTTCTTCCCTCTAGCAATCAATGTTTTGGATCCTTTCGGGATCTCACATTTCTCATCCTTAAACACAAGATCATATTATTTACTACACATCTTACCAACACTCAAAAAATTATGCCTTAAAACCTTAACATAGTAAACATCCTCAGTATGATGCTTTCCATCATAACTTACTGAATCTATCCAATATATTTTGGGACCAATATCATGTCCAAACATAAGTAGACGTCCATCATATTTTTCAAGTTTCACAAAATTACTCTTGTCACTAGTCATGTGATGTAAGCAACCAATATAAACTACCCAACAATTATTTTCTTGTTTAGTATGTAGGGTAGAGATAACCGTACCTTCATTGTTCTCCTTCTCTTTCTCTTTGACCTTTTGTTTCTCTGGAGGACTTTCTTTTGATTGTCTTTCTAATTTAGTAGAAGTATGTTCATCCTTAATCACCAAGAACAAGCATTCATTGTCATCTAGATCTTCATATTTTGAATATTCATTTGAAATACTAGCATTCTCATTCACATAGTAATCTTTGTTAATCTTCTTTCCTTTCTTATTTTCCTCATATCTTTGTTATTCCTTTTAGCTCTATATAGATACTTTGTAACATAGTGACCAATTTATCCATGAAAAAAACACTTAAAGGTAGATTTAACTTCATGCTTACTAGAGCCTTTTCTCATTCTCCTTCCAAAGTTAGATTTGATTTCATGAAATTTTTCTTCATCTAGATCCTTAGTTTTTATAGCTTTAAAATAAGTCTCTATTTTTCCTCCACTTCTTAGAGTCAGCTTCTTCATCTCATAAGATGTCAAAAATCCTAGCAATAGATCCTTGGTCCAAGTCTTGTAAACTATAGTCTGCTCAATAGCACTCACCCTTTCACTATAAGCATCAAAAAGAGTTTTGAGAATCTTCTTTACAATTCTGGTGTCATCTATAGTAGCACCAAGGGATTGCATTCTAGCCACAACCTCATCCAATCTCTCTATATAGGCTTTACCATTCTCATCTTCAAACATGTGTAAAAAATCAAACTATGTTTCTAGATTCTGTAATTTTGCCTCTTCTACTCTTTCATCACCATCATGTGCTCGTTCTAAAGTATCCCAAACTTCCTTAGCTATCTTCAATTTTTACACCTTAATCAACTCAGAATGTGGTTGACTATTCTTCAAGATGAGCTTTCTCTTATTATTCACTTCATGTGCTCTGATTTGTTTGGGTGTACTCAGACCATTAGTAGGAGGAGTGTAGGGCTCCTTATAATATTTATCTACATCAAATCCACAATACTCCATATATTCTTACATCAATATTTTTTAGATACCATAATTAGTTCCATCGAACCTCAAATAATTATAGATCATTTTTCCAGCTAGCCCATACCTTCCTCAAGTGGTTAAGCTCATCACCAAGGAACCGAGCTTTGATACCAATTGTTGGATAGAAAAACTAAGAGGGAGGTGAATCAATTGTCATAGATTTAAACCTTAAATTAAATTATCATAACTAAAACATAAACTAATTAAGTTATTAATATCAAATGCCAGTGCACTAACACAATAACACCAAATTTATGTGGAAAATCCAATGAGGGGAAAACCACGGTGAGGATTAACTCACACTATAGAGAATATCAAACTCGATTAAAAAAATCTCACTTCCTAGAATAAGGATCACTACCTAAACTAAGGAGTCACTATTCAGACTCATTATCCATAGGCCTACAACCTAGATGGCTCACTGCCACAGAGATACAAAGAAGACAAAGAAGACTTGTTATAGAGAGACAAAAATCACAATGCAACAAAGGATTCTACCATAATCATTGATCCACTTGCATGAATGATAGAGTTTTCCTTCTACTCACTACATTTATAAACTCAACATTAAGCTTTGTACTGATCAACCACACACATAACTCACACACTTTCAGAATAGGATCAAATTCATGTCTACTCTTTCACTTATCTTCCTTCTTTTCTTATGTACACTTTTCATTGCTAGCACATTCTGTATTTATACCATCTCCAACTTTGAAAAGATACAAAGTCTTCCATCCAAGTTCAAATTCAAATTCGGTTGACACACAAAAATCCTAGGGGGTATGTGTAGGATCATTATGGAAAAAAAAAGACCCTTTAGTGGCAATGAAAATTTAGAAAATCGGGGTAAGGCAACTTGACGTAAAAATTTGAATAAGCTATCTATATTATTTCAAAAATATGTAAGAATAGAATATATAGAAAATTGAATGTAGTTTCTAAAATACTATGTTTATTTTATTTTTTAAAATGTATTAGGTAAAAATTTGAAATTTCAATACAACAGTACTTAAATTTTAGGGAAAAAATAAGAATTAGGTGTTTGTCTGACCACTCTAACCACAATAAAAAGATAATTATTTTATAATATTTTAGATATAAGTAGAGGAATCATGTCCCAATGTGATACATATTTTTTTGCAATTTTTTTCCAAGTAAATAATTAATTATGAATTTTTTATTACAATTTTTAAAAAATATAAAAAATTGTATGTCTGACCACCTTAACTTGGTCAAAAATTCATGAAATTCAATTATTTTTCTAAATCATATAGTATGCAAAGCATAGAATGTGACACATGTTTTAGATTCAAAAAATGTGATACCATTTGAAAGCTATAGATGTTTTTCAATCAGCCTATCAATCAGGACTTTAGTCATAATTGAAATAGAAAATAAATAATTATTATTTATTGAATTCAAAGTAAATCATAATTTATATTGGTGGAAAGCTGAGAATCTCCTTTAAAAACCCTTTTCATTTCATCAATTTTGAGTAAAAAAAAAGTCGTTAACCACATGGGCCATCATATCACTTACATATCGCCACTTTTTGGTCATCATGATCCTGCGCATACCTAGGGTGGAATTAAAATGAGGGAAACCCAAACACACATTTCAACATGACCCATAATAGATCTAACATGCTTCATCAACTTAAAATGTAGCGTTTGACACATGGTCGACCAAAATAATGTAAAACACATAGATCAATTAAGCTAGATGATTGCAAATTCCAAAACCATATTTAATAGAACCAAGGCAACACAACTCTCAAACCATAAAAATAAACCTAGACCAACAAAAATTCTTCCAAACCCCAGCTAGAGCACAAAAAGCATAGCTCACAAGCACCAGATAAACAACCTCAATAGCTGACAACCTGCGATCTTCATTTTATATTATTTTCTTAATATACTCAACATATATAGTCAAAAACATCTAGTAGATAACCAAATGATCGGTTGACATCAATGACAACACTTTCATTCCTCTTTCCATTCTTGCAACACTGGTGATGAGTCTAGTTTATGGTCTAATTATTGATAGGGTTGTTGTCCATTTACTACAGTAACATAAGAATTTTGATGGTTGGGAGTTGATCTTTTCATAATATTTCCTTAAAACCATAGACCTTGGACATAAATCTATTTTCATAAGATTTCAAATGATATTGGCATGCTATATGGACTATTTGTGTTAATTTTGCATGTGGTTAATGAATGTCAGTTTAAGATGATTATGAATAAGCAGTTGTTGTGTGTGCTAATGTTGTCATGCAAATAATTTGAGGCCTACAATTCATGAAGATCCCACTAATTGGACATGTTCCATATCAGTCAACAAGGTGGTCATTTAATAGAAATAAGGCTCTTGGTGGCTAGAGATTCCTCATAAAAATCAGATTTTAACTTCCTTGTAATGGTTGTAAATGCTATTGAGAATGCATAGGAATTACTATTGTGCCAAAGTCACATTAAGGAGAACAGGTCTGACATATTTTGTGCATGCGTAGCCACCTCTGCTCTTTTTTGCGTTCTCCCTAAGTGGCATCCTCTGGTTCTGTCGGAGTTGACTACCTTGATAGGTGATTAGTTAAATAAGGCTTTGATGTTCCTCCGAGCTCTCTCTCTCTTTTTCTAGTTGAAGAATGTTAATTTTATGTACTCACATTCTTAGTTTTCTACAATATAGCTATGTTGATTGTACTCATGTTTTTCTACTAAATAAAATGAAGTCATAAAGTTCACACATCTGATTTTACTTTAGTCTTAGGGAATATTTATCCAAGGGATGCCAATTGGTGAGTATTTCTATTTTCAGTAATTAGTTAAGAATCTTGCACTGACTATTCCTGCAGCCACTAGAATTCCATTCTATGACTATTCCTACAACCAAAGTAGACATAGTAGTTTCCTTTTTGATTGCTCATATTTTCCTTTCTGACATGCATTTTAGTTTAGTCTATTTGTTGGTTGATGTTCAACATTTATGTAATTTCCTTCCAATTAATTTAGTCTCAATATTGTACCTTCCTTAAGTTGTAAAATAAATGTGGCTACTCTAGATTCCTAGTGCATATAAAGTGCTGACCCATTTCAAGTTTACATCCCTGGGTTGACAATTTAAATGCACCTTCATGATGATTGAGATAGCTATTCAAGTCAGATGTCCAATCTCTGAATCACGGTTGTAAAGGCTTAGTTGTTGAGTCATTATAGGAGGCCAACAATTGGCAACACTAGTATCCAACTAGTTGAGAGGGATTCTTTACTGATAGCCTTCTCCTTGCCTTTAATAATCTTGGTAGGGATGAGGGCTCTCAAATGCTCCATTATGAGTAGTATGAGGCCCTCATGAAGAATATTATCCCTCTTGTTTTTATATGAGAATACATCGACACTTCCAACAAAGAAAAAAGTAAGAAAGGAAACAAGATATATAACCCATGTTTGAAATGATTCAACAAAGTGAAATGGTTACCTAAAATTGTATTAAACTAATCGTCTAAGGTAACGTGCCACATGATGACCTCTACAAAATCAGCAAAAATTTTCTTCAAAGATGTCTACTCATAGAACTAAGAAGGCATCTTAATTAGCTTCTTCCATCTATCATCTTTGAAGAAGTGGTCCATGGTGTCCTCACTACTCTTCCTCTTGTTGAAGAATTAATGACCCACCAATCGTAACCAAGTAATGGAGGCAATAAACTCCTCATAAATCACAAACTCCATTCCCCTTACTTGTAAGCTACGATTACACCAGTAGGTAGAAAAATTGACCAAATCCCTAGGATCATGGTAGGGTAGCCTTTCAAAGAAAGGCATAAAATTTCCATTCTCTAAAATCCTCTGAATTTTATGATCCTTCCTCCATATTGCAAAGGAATGGGGCTCAATAATGTTATCTTCACCCCACATGATTATATTCACCATAAACTAAAACCCTGGGAAAGAGATGACTATTAGAAAGTAAACAAGAAAATCAACACTCACAAAGTGTGTGATGACAATGTAGGAAATAAAGATATTAAAAATCTAGAGAATGAGCTCAACCATAGCCATCATTTCATAATAAAAACTTAGCATCCTTGGGAAGGAGGGAGTACTCCTCCCATGCATTAAAATCATTAATTTTGACAACCTCATTAGCAAAGAAATTCAGTAATGAGTTTCCATCTTTATAGATATGAGTGACACGAGTTTCCTCAAAGGATCTAAGCATCATTATAACATCCTCGATCAACTAATTTATTTTCTAGCTTGGCTTCTGAATACCAAGTAGGTAGTTAATAATTTTAAGTGAATCACCCTCAACCCAAAGCTTGGTGTAGTGCTTGTCCAATGCAAACTTAATACTGATGAACATAGCCTCAACTTTCACATAATAATTGATCTAGTTCCCCAATGGGAGTTCCACTACACCCAAGAACCTACCAACTTCATTCCTCAACACCCCCCACAATATGTAGACCCAAGGTTACCCTTGGTTGCTCCATCAAAATTGATCTTAACCCAACTTGGAAGTAGGGGCTTCCACTTAGTAGTCAATCTAGCACTCATACTAGACCCAACAACCTTAGATTACAAAAAAAAAATCCTCTAACTAGTGGTTACCATTAAATAATAACCAACTAGGCAAGATAACATAACACACTATAGAGAGTCATAGCCATAAGTTCAGAATCCTAGAAGATTCTATTATTTTTTTATTTTTCAAATTCTCCAAGCAATATATGGGGCCATGAGCTCCCAAAGCCTATGAATACTGGGGGAAGAAGAAGGGAATTTCCACTAATCATCAAATCTACTAAGAGAGCTTGAGAAAACCCAATCTAAATTCCAAAGATCAAGAAACTTACTCCAAATAAGAGAAGAAAAGTTACAACCAAGAAAGAGATGAAAGGCACTCTCTACATCAAAATTTAGAAAGTACACATATATTAGGAATATAAAATCCCCTTCTATAAATATTATCTTGATTCAACACTTTACTTTGCATTAGAAGAAAAAAGAATACATTCACCTTAGGGATCAACAAATTATTCCCTAATTTCCCCCAAAATGGATACAGGTCAGGTTTCTCCAAGGAATTGACAAAGACCTAGGTCATAGAGAAATTACCATTAGCATAAGGGGCCCAAATCACATGATCAAGTCTTAGAAATTGGGGAACCCTAGTGTCAATGAGGAACTCCTGAAGAACAATCAACAAAGGATCACATAATGAAACTCATTCCACAAATCATTCTAGATATAGTAAACCACCATATTACCAAATAGGTGTTTACAAATAGAAACAATAGGAGGGGCCCAAAAGTGGTTGATCAAAGACTCATTATCACACCATACATCTTCCCAAATTAGAATCTTGGAACCATCACCCAACAACCACTTAACACCTTTAGCAATAAGGTCTTTGCAGGGGATAATATTTTTCAAGAAACAAGATCCCAAGGTCTCGCCACTCCAGACAAATATTTATTCTTAACTAGAGGGGACCAACCTCCCTCCCCATTGAGGAGTCTCCAAATGTTCTTTGATAGTAAGGCCTAGTTGAAATATCTTATATTTATAATGCCTGGACTACCCCACTTCTATAGCTTGCACACAAGGTCCATCACAACCAAGGGAATTCTGACTTTAGCGTCAACCCCCAACCACAAAAATATTATCATTATTTGCTCCATTTTCTCTTCAAATTTCATAGGAGTCCTAAACAAACTCATGGAATATAGGGGGATATTATGTAGAGTAGATGAGATAAGTTTCACTTTCCCCACATGACTAAGAAGCACTCCCTTCCAACCATACAACTTCATATTAAAATTTTCCAAGATCCTAACCTAAAAATAATCTAGGATCTAAGAAACACACAATGGAAAACACAAGTAAGTTGATAAAAAATAACCTAGATTGCATGATAAAATCCTTGCTAACTTCAAATAGAGGAAATTTTTAGTATTGAGGAAACAAAGTTGACTCTTGGGGAAATTAGAAAACTACTGAGAGGCCTTCTCATATCCCTTGATAAGAACCTTAACAACCCTGATTTCATGGATAGAAGAATCAGCTACCAATATTTTATCATCAACAAACTATGATAAGTAATAGTCTCACATCTATAATAAGGGGTAAGACCCTTCATGGAGCTAGATATTAACACCTTTTGAATATTCTGACCTAGAACCTTCACCATAAAATAAGCAATAGTGGGGAGATAGGGTCATCCTACCTTAAACCATGAGATATCTAGATAAATCGAGAGGGAGAGCCATTAACAAGAAAAAGAAAAAAGGATTTCAGATACTTGTTATTCAACAAGTTGCAAGGAATTCTAACAAAAACCAAAGTGATCCAGAACCACCAACATGAACTTCCAACTAACCTATTCATAAGACCTAAGAAGATCAAGCTTAAGGAAAAATCCTAGCTTCTTATTATCATTCAAAGAATGGGCCACCTCATGCACTATAATGATAAAATCCAGCATTTGTAGACCCCTAACAAAACCACTTTGATGTTTGGAATAAGATCATGGAGAATTCTCTGGAGTCTAGAAGCTAGCACTTTAGAAAAATTCTTGTAAATAGAATTAAAAAGACTAATTGGTCTATGGAACAAAGAAAATAGGGTGCACTTTATCTTTTTACAAGATGGAACACTAGTGTTAGGACCTAGACCTCTTTCAATTAGATTCACTCAAGGAAACCCTAGAGATCTCAATCCAAATATGGAATGAAGGAAAGAGATATGTTGAATTTTTTTCTAGGGTATGATTAATGATTAAAGAGGGGGTTCACCACCAAGCTAGGGATTGGAAAGACAAGTAACATGAATTTTTTTTTTATGAAACTTGATGGTATAATAGACTACAACAAATGACTTATAAATTAATGCAAATAAAAAAAAAACACTGGAAAAGTATAGAGGTGCACTTAGAAACCTATAGAACCTTGAATGAAGACCTTAAATGCTAAAAATGGTTATTTTAATGCACATTGAGACTCATACACTAGGATAGACAATTTAGTCCTAGATTAGGGTTTCTAGACAAGAACAAAAATCTAGTAGAGACAGGCCTAGAACACCTAAAAACTAAAAAAAATTGTATATGAGGAGTCATATTATTGAAGTGGCTTATGAGTCCTGCTCAAATTTTTTATAAAGTCAAAAAATTGAATCCACTCTTCAACCTCCATTTTTTCTTGTCAACTTGATTTCCAAATTTGAATTGATGAATTCTAGTCTATAGATGCCTTTCAGTGATCTTCTAAACAAGGTGACAACTTAACAACTTTGTACACTTGATAAATTTCCAATGATTCTCTTCGATGTGTCTTCAACCTAGATCTACAAATCACACACTATAGAGGGAAAAATGTTGTTTTGTTAGTGGAAAGGGGCTTTCCTTGGTCAGAACTAGTTTTGGTAATGAAACCTTGAAATGAAATGAAATAGAAAGGAGGAATGATGAATGAAAAAATAAGAAATGTTGCAACTCACCAAACCCTAAAATAAGATGCCACAAACGAGTATGTGCAGGATCATGGTGGGCCAAAAAGTGGCGATGTGTAAGTGATATGATGGCCCCTATTGCTGATAACATTTTTTTTACCCAAAATTGATGAAACAAAAATGGTTTTTAAAAGAGATTCTCAACTTTCCACCAATATAAATTGTGCTTTATTTTGAATTTAATCAATAATTATTATTCATTTTCTATTTGAATTATGAGTAAAGTCCTGATTGATATGCTGATTGAAAAAAATCTATATCTTTCAAACGGTATCACATTTTTTGAATAGGAAACATGTGACACATTCTATGCTTTGCATACTATAGTATTAAAAAAAAAATTGAATTTCATGAAGCTTTGACCAAGTTAAGGTGGTTAGACATACAATTTTTTATATTTTTTAAAAGTTGTAATAAAAAATTCATAATTAATTATTTACTTGGAAAAAAATTACAAAAAAATATACATCACATCAAGACATGAGTCCTTTACTTATATCTAAAATATTATAAAAAAATATTATCATTTTATTGTGGTTAGGGTGGTCAGATAGACACCTACTTCTTATTTTTTCCCTGAAATTTAAGTACTATTGCATTGAAATTTTAAATTTTCACCAAATAGATTTATTTTTCCTTAATAAACCTAGTAGTTTAGAAACTAAATTCAATTTGCTACAAATTTTATGCTTACATATTTTTAAAATAATATAGATAACTTATTCAAAATTTTATGTCAAGTTGCCTAACTTTGATTTTTCTAAATTTTATTGCCACTTAAGGGCCTGTTTTTTCCATGATGATCCTGCATATACCCAAACATGCATGAAATGGCTACAATGGATGTGGATCTTGACTCTTGCTTGAATATTGAAGATCTTGAATTAAATTCTTTCTTGAATCATGAAACCCTACATCACAAATGTTAGCCAAAAAAAACATGATACATGATTACTTTGACATGATGCTTGATACTTGAATAATGCTCCAAAATTCTTGATAATCAACCTTTCAATGCTCTTGAATTCTCTTGTAAACACTTTTAATCATAATTTTCTAGAATTCATTAATACTTGAAAGCTTGTAATAACCCATCCTAAATTATTACTTAATTAGTATTATTATAAATGACACATAAATATATTCAAATAAAAAAGACATAACTAAGTAGCTATATTCAATCATAGCAACACACATCCATTTAAAATGAGTCAAATATTTTTATATTCAATTCAAAATTAAAATTACAATATAAGGTTTTCTTAGCTCCTAAGGCCACAAAGTCATTACATTGTACAAATTTATATCATTTATACATGAAGTATTGCATAAAGTTACATCTTAGACTAAAATATTCTTGTGTACAACTAAGCTTCCTCTTGACACTCACCTGCACTGGTGGATGAGAAAATGGTTGAATCACTTTACCACCAAACCACGAAGCTTATGCTTCCCTAAAATTATTCCAACTTGAAGAATAGTTGACCTTGGATGAAAATTTTAGCAAGAGAACAATCTGCAAGGTGAAATCTGGTGCGTGCCCATACATCAACATGCAATTTATATCTACAAGTTAGAAAATAAAATGCAAGATCTATGTTGGGAATGGCATAGAGTGATATCATAGAGTTCACACATGCAAAATGAACTATATTCCTTGGATAAGCATATAAATGTGTTGCAATGATAGTAAAAAGTAAGTTCAGGTAAAGCAAACCTATACTCTTTGAGCTTGATTTTGGCACCCATCCCTGAAGGTAACTTTCTACAATACAACATCTCATACAACTATCCACCCTCTAGAAGAATCTACCTTGAGGTGCTCTAGTCTACTTATGTATCACTATTCCATTCAAGTAAAAAAATATTATTCTCACATATGTCTACTAAAAAGAAGAATTGGATTACTAATTTACTCTCTAAACAAAAATTAGATACGTGATTCAATTAGAGAAATTCAATAATCTTTCATTTAATTCACATGACCCATGTTTACTTTTCAACATAAGCATTATGCATTTTAAAATCAATTAATTAAAAGAACAAAACAAGGTATGTCACAAGTATGTGTATGTATATAGATGAACTCTATGTGCATACACATATATGTGCCTAACTAAGTTATTGGTTTGTGCATAAATTCTAAATTAATCCATTAAATAATATTGCACTCATTAAATAATAATCCATTTGACATTTATTTTGGAAAAATAAATAATCTAGAGCAAGTCTGTATTAATTGTTTCACACGTACTGTTGTTTTTTTTGTATTCTCACAAAATTGTGATACTGTAACATTGTTGTTTACATATGAACATTCATCAGTTTTAACAAAACCAGTACTATTTCCTAATAAATAGTTATAAAACAGGTTGCTTCATATAGGACATTGACAATTTAAAAATCAATGTTGTTCTAGATGAAAAATTTAATTAACAAGACTATTTCCAGCTAAAAAGTTTAATGAATAAGACTATTTTTAGCTACACATAACTTTCCAACATATTGATGTTGTTTGCAACAAAACATTCACTGTTTACATCAATATAGTGTTATTTCAGACAAAATAGGTGAACCCACAAAAGTGGTTTACAATTGGAGTGAGGAAAGAAAACTTCCAAAAAATGACCCCCTTAAAAAAAAATCGTTTTGGGGGGTTGGAACGAACTCTAGGTTCAAGCGAACCCAAAATGGGTTCGCTCGAACTAGGGTTTGAGTGAACCCCTTAAATGTGGGAACCTGCATTTTCCCATTGTGGAAAGGGGTTTCACTCAAACCCCTTAGGTTCACTTGAACCCCCCTTTTCCCACCTTCCCACCCTCTGACATAAAAAAACTCCATATTTTTTCCCTTCGAAGCTCAGGTTGAGGATGAAAATGGAGGATATTTCACAAACCCAACTGGCAGATGGTAGTCCTTGAAACGAGCTATCCAATGAATATAATTTTAATATGTTTTGGTTTTATTATGTATTTGTTTTTTAGTTTTATTAAACATAGGTTTTTCACCAAAAATCAAGCTCTTTGTTCTACACATATGGAAAAATAGCAGATTATCATAAAAAAATTTGAAAAATATGTTAAGGTTGGGTATTGATGTCCTTGATCAATTAATTTATTTTTTTTGAATTTCGATGCATACAAAAAAATTTATGTTGTATACGGTCCACCTATGTCTGAATTGCAATTAGTTTGACTTTGAAACTTGATTAAGGAGAAAATATTCAATAAAACAATATGAAACCAAATGAAAGGGCTAGATATCAGAGTTACAAATCTAAATTCAAAAGAATTAGAATTTAATCCTTCATGGAAAAAAAGTTATGTTGTATATGGTGAACGTCAATCCTTAAAAATGTTGTTTGCTAAAAAAAATTAGTTTTCGAAGGAGATGGAAAAAGAAGTGCAATCTGATTACAAACTTTTTAAAAAAATATATTTAGAATCTATAGACAAAATGTCACAAATCACTAGTTTGCATCATCTTTCAATTCCTCACGGTTTAGCCATTATAGTAGCTAGAAAGTGGAGATTTAGTAAAAAAAAATCAGTTCAGTGCCTAGTTTGCCCAAAAATTGTAAACCAGTATTGTGGGATCACCCAAATAGTTTTATTTTATGAAAAGAAATGTCATTTCAAATAGAACATTCACTATTTACAATTACACAATATTTTTTCCAACTAAACAGTTAAAATTTATGTCAAATTAATATTGCTTCCAATAGATCAATCATTGTTTATAATAATAGTATGTTATTTCAAGCTATTCAAATACTAAATGATAACATTAGAATTTAATGTTCACTATATTTTTAAATGAACGGGGTTATCTTACAATAAACACATAATGAATAGTGTTGTTTTTCCATTATCAATTATGGTCTACAACTAACTCATCTATCATTATCTAGGAAAAGCCATAAAAAATGCATTAACAACATCAGGCTAACCCAACATCTTTCAAGAGACCAGAATGTCCATTATTAAGCACTATTTTTTTTTTGAGCAACTATATTGAATATAATGAAACCGAATCGACATACTCATCAATTTTAAACTGAGAAATCATTCATTCAAGGGACAAAACATAGAATTTTTTGGGGTTCTTAGAAAAAATTGTTCCTTTGAAGCTCATTAACAAAGCACTCACTAGTCACTCTAGGAGTGACTACCCCTTATGTGACTGGTACATACCTTTCTTCGCAAAACAAGGGTCATATTCAAGAATACCCATATAGTATTTCTAATTTAATACCATATAATTCAACATGCAAACTCATAACTATATTTACTTTAAAGAAAAATATTTTCAATCATAAAGATGGAACCATATAAAGGTTAATGAATCCAAAACTTAATTAATCCATCATTCCTACTAAACAATGGCAACATCATTATGCATACATTTGACACAATCTAAGAAATTATTTTATCCCTTTACCATTATCGGCCCAAACAATAATGGGAATCAATAAATTTGAAAAGAAAACATAAGGTATTATGCCTCTCTCATATGATTGACAATCGATCCTCTACAAATTTCAACACACTAAAATACACATTTTATTAGAGTGAAATTTAGATAGCCATAATATGGCTAGCACCATCGTGCGAATTTCAGTGATAGTCACATGTTAAATGACTCCAAGCATCGACCTAGATCTAAAAGTTAGCTGATAAGGCTCTAACTTAGATAATACTCATGCAATTTAGGCCATAGGCCATGCAACCCTAAAAGGTGGTTGACATTACATAACATTTGGATCAAGTCCGTAACAACATAGACAGAGAGTTACATTTTTACTATGATATTGAACCATTCAGATAATGAATAGAATACCACTAAAATGTTATGGAAACAATAATAAAATTGAGCTTGTTTCTAAAATAAATCAAATTACCTTAATATAATAGCCTTTTGTGAAGCTTACCTCTAATTTTTCCACTTCCACAAGCACTTCCTTGATTTTTTTCTTTCAGCCAATCGATTCAATTCACTGTGATTTTTCCCCAGGTTATGAATTCAAAATAGAAACAATGTTTTTGCATGTTGCTTGGGATTACCATTATGGAATTATTTCCATAGCCTCCAACCACTATCTTGATTCAAATATTTTTTGTAATGTTTATGGCAGACCAAATCCCTCGTGGAATGCCTTCATGATTTTCATTTGATTTTCAAATAGTTTGATATTTATAATATCAGTTACCGAATTCAATTTCAAAATAATATCAATATGTATATTTATATATGTATATATGTATGTATTTATGTGACATTCATTCACATTTGCTATATTTTTTCTTCATTTTATATATATTTTTATATATATGTTTGCATATATATACATACATGAATATATATCTATAGGTATAGATTGTGCACTTTATTTCAATTCAAGCACCCATATATAATTTTTACATAATGAAACTCTTATCCTTTATAATCATACTTTAAAATATGTACTTGTTTTTCCCTCAAAACATAGATTTTAGGTAGATAACTTAATCTACAAGTCATTCATTTCAATCACTGAAACAATTCAAATCATGTAATTATGTTATTCTCTAAATGAAAAATAGTTCAAATACAAGTCATCATACTATTTGTGGTGTGTGCACCTAAATTCCATCTAGCTTACCATTCAATCTAGCTAAACAATCCTACTTCAACCATGTTATTTCCCTTCAACTTGTCACCCTACAACTTCACACAATTACACTTGCAAAATTCATCAACTGTAACATTCAATTCTTGATAACATATAAGATAATTTCAAAAGATCCCATATTCAACACCATCCAACTTATTTCAATCTATTTTTAGAGCATTCCAAAATTTATGTTTAATGTATATTGAATTTATTCAATAATTCAATTTACCATATTATAAAAAATATGCAATTAAATTGGGTTATGACATCCTTCCCCTCTTGGAAGAGACATCGTCTCAATGTCTATTTAATCAAAAATGATAATTTATGTCTTTTTCAACATCACATCAAATTAAAGCATACATGTCTATTTCAACATCACATCAAAATATATATGTCCATTTCAACATCACATCAAATTATATATGTCAGTTTCAACATCACATGAAATTTAAGCATATATGTCTATTTCAACATTACATAAAATTGTTCCAAGTTAAAACATCATAAATTTTCAATGCAAAATCTTCCAAGAAAAATTGTTAAAGTCTCTTTCTTAAGAAAGAAAATGTGGAAAGGAGCATTCTATTTCTTTTTCATCCTCCCAAACGACACTCTCTTTTGAGTACTGGTGCCATTTGACCTTAAATTGAGAAATAATTTTTCTTTACAACTTAACCTTGTGTCTATCTAGGATTCTAATGGGCTCCACTAGCACCACTTCTAGATGGTGTACCTATAAGGATTTCCAATCAAGTACATGAGTCACATCAGGATGATATGACTTAAACAAAGAAACTTGAAACACATTATAGAGTCGAGCTAGAGAAAGTGGTAGAGCTAGTCTATAAGCAATTGGGTCAATAACTTCCATGACTTCAAATAGTCCCACATATCTTGGGGCCAACTTGGAAGACATTCCAAAATAAATAGAACTTTTATGAGGTCTAACTATCAAGAAAAACTTATCCTTGGTTGCAAACTATCTAAGAGTTTGATTCTTGTCGACATAACTCATCCGTCGATTTTCCACCTCCTTCAATCTACTCTTAATGACTCTCATTTGTTCTTCCATTTCCTTAAGTATTTCAGGTCCTACTACGATCATGTCCTCCAATTTATACCAACTGATGGGGGTATGACACTTCCAACCATACAAAGCTTCAAATAATGTCATGCTTAAGGATGTATGATAAGATTTGTTGTAAGAAAACACTACCAAAAGAGAATATTTTTTCCACCTATACTGTTTGTCCATACAATACATTCAGAGGAGGTATTTGACTACTTGATTCATCCTCTTTATATGTAAGTCAGTCTAAGGATGGTAAGATGAGCTAAAATTTAGTTTGGTCCCCAATGCAGAAGTCAAGGTCATGCAAAACCTTGAGTTCATCTATGTGTCCCTATTAGAAATGATAGTTTCTATCACTCCATGCAAGTGAAAGATCTCCTAGAAAAAAAATTTAGCCAAGGTCAATGATCCATCATTATGATTTTCTGGAATGAAGTATGAAACCTTGGTCAATTGATCAATCATGACCAAGAAAAAATCATTCTTGTTATTGCTTAACGGAAACCCTTTTACAAAATCCATGTACTATTCACATACCATTTATACTCAAGTATGTCATGAGGATATAGTAACCCGATTGGATGTGCATTCTTAGCCTTGACTCGCTAGCACTCTAGGAATCTTTCTACATACTACACTAGATCCTTCTTAAGTTTAGGCCAAAAATATAGTCTTCAACTTTGAGATCATCTTGGATACTCCATGTTTCTTGAATAAGGAACATTGTGAACCTCTTCTAAAACCAACTTTCTCAACTCTCCAAAGTTAGGAATATACATCCTTCTTTGATAATACCATCTGGTTCAATCTCATACTCATTGAACCGATGATCTCAAGGATTTTCTACTAGGGTTATCTTCACTCTCTCATAATGATCATCCCCTAGCAGTAACTGAATCACCTACTACCTCAGGTTAGACCTTGTTGAGATCATGGCAACTTGATGTCTTCATCTACTAAGAGCATCAACCACTATGTTCTCCTTTCCCTTTATATATTCAATTTCAAATTCATACTCACTAAATAACTCCAACCACATTCTTTGTTGAACATTAAGGTTTGGTTGAGTAAATATGTATCTCAATCCCAAGTTTTCTATCTTGAGTTTAAATGGATTTCCCAAAAGGTAATGCCTCCACATTTGTAAGGCATGAACTATTGCTTCCAATTATAAATCATGAAGCACATAGTTCACTTCATTTTTCTTGAGCTTCCTTGATTCATATGCTACCACTTGTCCATCTTGTATTAGTACTACTACCAATCTATCTTCTAAAGCATATGTGACTATTGTGAATCTCCCATTAGGGTTAGGGATTATCATCACTGGTGTTGTTGTGAGTCTCTCCTTCAGGAGTTGGAATGCATGCTCACATTTATTGGTCCACTTAAACTACATTCCCTTTCTTTAGAGTGAGGTAATAGGAGATCCAATCTAGGAGAATGCTTGAACAAAATTTCTATAGTATCTCATGAGACCCATGAAGCTAACAAATTTTGAAAAATTCTAAGACGTTATCCATTCCATGATTGCCTTGACCTTCTCAAGGTCTACAAAGACTTCTTTAGTTGAAATGATATGGCCTAGATAATGCAACCTGTACTAATAGAATGAACTCTTGGACAAACTCCCAAAGAGTTTCCTTTCTCTCTATTGCTGAAAAACTATCCTCAGGTGCCTACCATGTTCTTCGATAGTCTTTGAGTAGACTAGGATGTCATCAATGAAGATTTAAACAAAGTCATCCAAGAAGTCTCTGAATACACTATTCATGAGGTTCATAAAAGTTGATGGTGCATTAGTCAAACCAAAAGGTACCACTATGAACTCATAATGTCCATATCGAGTTCTAAATGCAGTCTTCAAAATATCTTCTTCCTTAATTCTCAACTGATGGTACCCTAACCGAAGATCAATTTTGGAGAACACCATTGGTCCCTTCATTTTGTCAAAGAGCTCATCAATCCTCAAGAGTGGATACTGATTCCTTATAGTCACCTTTTTCAAAATCCAATAATCTATACATAGACATAAGGTTCCATCCTTATTTTTCAAAAAGCTAACCAATGCTCTCAAAGGGGATACAATGGGTCTTATAAGCCCTTTGTCCAGCAATTCCATTAAATAGGCCTTCAAATCATCTATTTTTGTGGTGGTCATTTGATAGGGCTCCTTGGATTGAGGTTCAACTCATGGAACAAGGTCAATAGAAAATTTAAATTCTCACTTTGGAGGCAACTCCATAAGTTGATCAAGGAATACATCTTAGAACTCCTTGAGAATATGATAGTCATCTAGATATAGTTCCTTGTTGTCAGGGTTACTAACATGCACATAATACATTGCACATCACTTTTGACAAGCCTTTTTGAGCTGCATCATAGAAGTATCTATAATCTCCAAGGGTCTTTGCATTCCACAAATCTTGACTAGGTTTCCATAATCATCCAGACAATTGACTACCTTATCCTCATAGTTTGCTATAAACTTACTCAGTTAATCAACTTATTAACAAGATTGCATTGTATGATCCTAAAGGTGCCACATACAATTTGACCTAAGTTTGAAAGGTTGGAAGCTCTAACGCACTACAAAAGATACATGTATCTACCCTCCACTCTACTCCATTACCATACTGGATTGTCCATGAATTTTCCACATATCCTAGTCTAATGGGTATCTTGGATATTATTCTAGGATCTATAAAACATTTAGTAGCTCCAATATCAATTACGATAGAGATAGATTGGCCATAGAGGTTACCTATTAACTAAATTATAAAATCTTGATACTCTTCCTATCTATTATCCATCATAGAGTGGATTTCATGATGATGAATTTGTTGATAGATTCATTCCTTTTGTGACTTTGATTGTTGAGGACAATTCAAGGCATAATGATTTCCTTCACAAGTATAAAATTCATCATGAGGCATTTTTATCATTTTTTTTTCTTTCTTATTCTTTCCACCATTACCCTCTTCACCCCTCTCTTACGACTTGCTTCACCTCTTGAGATTGTGGATCTGATGGCTCTTGTCTCCTTTGTTAAATTTATTTTTTCTATATTGTGGAGATTAGATAACTACTATAGTTTCTACACTTGTTTAGTGGCTTTTTGGAAGACTTCATTCATGGTAAGAGGTTCATGCATATCTCCTTTAGCTTCTATATGGGGTCTTAGTCCCATTATGAATTTATAGATATGGAACCATTCATCTCCCTGATACTGTGGCACATATTTCAATAGGCTGGTGAAATTTCACCAATATTGGATCAGAGTCATGTTTCCCTAAGTTAGATTATGAAATTTTGTCACTTTCTTGTCACAGAAAAGTTGCAGTAACCATCTCTTCATGAAATATTGGAGTAGGAATTCCCAAGTAATATTAGTGGGCTAAATATTCCTTTCTAACTTCTCATTATCCCACCAAGTAGCTGCTTCACTTGAGAGATATTATGTATCACATGTTGCTTTGGTCTTTTCAAAAAGGTTACAGAGCCAAAACTATTTCTTCATCTCTATAATCTAAGTTTAGCTCCTACTCTAATAGCCTTCAACCAAAATAAAGAATTAAAATGAAGCATGAAAATGAAATGACAAAATTAGAAGCTTGCCATGATTATAGATCTTGAATTTCTACAACAATGGATGAAGAATCTTCCCTTGAATGCTTCTTGATGACTTGGAATGTGAAAACCATAACTTGCTTGAGAAGAATAATGAATGAGAGATGAGTGAATCAAGAGTGAAGAGAAGATATAGAAAGAGTAAGAAGGCCCCAAAATGAGTGCAAAACCTCATATTTATACACAATTATGCCCTAATTCTTGAAAATACCACATCACAGGCCGACCTTAGGTCTTATAAAATAAAAACCTGCCACAAGTTTGAAATAAATTTGATTTTTGAGCAAAATGGGACTAAGTCACCCCAAGTGGTGACTTGGTCCACTTAGGAATTTTAAGTGTGTGTTTGGAATTAAGATGTATTAAATAATTTTTATTATGTTTATTCTCAAAAAGACAAATAAATAAGGCCTGTAAGTGCATAATGAGGCCATTTAAGGCATAAGAAAGGTATAATTATTGATGAAAAGCCTAGAAAAGTGCTAGAGTTTGTTACAACTCCTTACAACTTTTGAAATAAGGCTTGGTAAAAAATAAAAAGAGGTTATTTAGGTGAATTATAATAAAAGGGTCCTAGAAAAGTGTGAAAGTGGGTTACAACACTTAACATCACTTTTACAAGACACCATAGAATTATTATTCATTTATAAGGGTTCGAGACCTAATGTGACTGTGTTGACCACATTACAACTTTAAATCTAGGAAAAATAGGCCAAAATCCACAAGAAAGACTCAAATGAGCATAAAAATTTCCAAGGATACCATTTTTTAGGACACATTTAGCCCCTAGTTTAGTGAGAGGATGAACTTGCTTCAAAATCACACTAAAGTAGACATTCAAGAGGGGTCCAATTATACCAATGTGGATGGTCTAGAATAAAAAAGATAAAGGAGGCGGTCAAGCCCCCAAGATCCTAGATCATAAGTCAAAGCAACATAAGTGAAAGAGGACACACAAGGTGAATGATTTGTAGAAAAACAAGATATACGATCATGCAATGAAAATAACTAGAATGAAGAGAAGAACAAAAGTAAAAAGGTGGATCAAGATTTGATCGTTTATCCGACACATTGTGGATAAAATCTAGGCTATTTGTCCAAAAATGCATACTCAGTCTGAGGTGAAAAAAATCTTGGTTGTCCATTAGGTCAAAAATCCAAAAAGGTCAGAAACATACACTCATGGCTGGTATGTACTCACGTGCATGCAAGTGGTTATGCAGAAAGTCATGCCTTGGAATGGGCTTCCTGCTCTACCATACTGAAGTTATGACTCTTGACAAACTTAATAAGGCGACACAAAATAAAATGACTTGTGTAAATGATTTTTGAAATGTAAAAATGGTTTTAGGAATGTTCAAAGAGATTTTTCTTATTGCATGGAAGGTATCATCTTAGGGAACATTGTACCTAATGTCCCCAAGAGAGTAAAAGTACAAATGGTATCATCTTATTTCCAAGAGAGGAGAAGTGCAATGTCTCATCCTGAGCAACATTGTTCCTAATGTTTCCAAGGGAGGGAATCACAAGAAAAATAAAATCACATAATGAAATGTGAGGTTCAATGTATGCCCCCACTTTAAAGCAGTTGCTAACACCATTACTATGAGAAATTTCTTTAAATTAGAGGAAGATGCAAGAGATTGTTCAGAAAGCCTCATGATAAGTCATATTTTACTTAATGAAATGACATCATGAAGAAGATAGCATGTCACATGTGATCCAACTTAATGCATGTCATCCACATCCCAAGCTTGCTCTTATATGTTCATGAAAGGTTAATGAATAGCCAAAAGAGATAATGACAAGTGACATACAAGAACAAGGCTACATAATATCTTGGCCCCACTTAGTGCACGACAAGGATGACCCAAAATGATTGATTAAATGCACAGTAGAGTGAAAATTAGTATCGTTTATTGGAATTAGGTGCCCCCACATAAGGGAGAGCTTAGGACTCATTAAGATGTTGTATTTTACTACTCAAAGACTTACATGCATTAGTATAATGACTATGAACTTTGTGTTATACACAAAACGAACTATTTTAGTAGAGTTTATTTCAAGTTTCTAGAGGAAGGGATATCAAGTGTGTTTGGAAAAGTCTCAACAAAATACCCTCTTGATCATAAGTAGATGATGCTTCTATAGTTTGCGAAAAAGATACCACTGGCTTAGTACAAGATGTCATACTTACGTAGGGTTCTATATATTGTGAGATTTATTATGCTCCTTTAGGGGAGTGTGTAAAATTGAAATCCTTAGTGTTTTTTGAGATGACATTGACATTAAGCGAACATTTCTTTCTTGGTTTCATTTCTTACAAAGGTGAAAAATTACTAGTGTCTATCAATTCAGGATGCACTAGTGTTAAGGTTGGTTTAGAGGAATCTTGGGTGATGTTGTTGATTTCAATTGAAGACTTGGTGATTTTTATCAAAAGACAATAACCAAGACCATGAGTCATTGTTTGTGTGTTTTTCTCTATGGGGTTGGAGATACCTTGTTCATGAGAACCACATCCTTTTACACTATAGCCAAGTTGTTTTATAAGTTCATAACCTTTTCCATAAATATTTTTCATCACTTTTGGATTAGGTGGTTGTTCATGATTGAGTTCGTACAAGTTTTTTGTGCAATTTTCTTCTTTGTCTAAAGTGGTTGAGGTTGATGCTTTCGAAGGGTCTTTCGAGTTTTGTGTTGACAAGACTACTTTTCCCTTTTTCAAGTCTTTTTTTATGATATTTTATTCTCTTAGTAATGTAGGTGTGAATTCTAAGGAACCCCAATCATCTTATGATAGTTTTGTTATTTGTTCAATATGTTGTTCTTTGTATTTTTTTTGTATAGGTACCAATTGTGTGGTTGATGTTAATGTTGTCAAGGGATTATCTTTGTTTTTCTCAGGTTGTAAGACACTATAAGGCTTAGGATTAGTGTCGAGCGTGTACACCTTTTTGTTGTAGATATACTTCATTTTATGAAGAAGAGTGGAAGGAACCCGAGTCATTGCAAGAATCCACAACCTACCTAAAATGATATTATATGAAATATCATGTGGCATAACAGGGATCAATGTTTCTAATGTGGCCATACCAGCTATAATAGGCAAAGTGATCAAACCTAGCGGTTTCTTTACAACATTGTAAAATCCCTTAATAGATAAATAATCAAGTTGAATGTTTGATCTATCAATGCCAAGCCTATCTAGAAGGTTCACACTACACACATTAAGGGTAGAGACAATATCTACAAGAGTTCTCTTGATCCATTTTCATTTTTATTGAGATATTATCATAAAATAATCATTTTTTTTTGCAGTTCCAAAGGAGGGAGCTCACTTTGGTGAAAAACAATATCAACATTGAATTCTTGAATTGTAGCTGCTATGTCAGTTGGTTACACATTGGAAGGGACAAGAGATTTTTATAAGGTTGTTTGAAGAATAGTTTGATAGCTATGTAAATTCGAAATTAGACCCCATAGGGATATCTTTGTAAGAGTATTCTTAAGTTGTTCAACAAGATCATACTCCCTAAGGTGAGAATTTAATCAAGTATCACGACATAATATGAGATTGAAAAAAAGTAATGGTGTTGGTGTTGGTTGTGGTGGGTGTGGATTGTTTCTTGTGTAATGTGTATGAGCAACAACACTATGACTCAATTTATATGAAATATTGTTTCTAGGTGGATAAAGGACAAGTTTAGGTTTATTTTGAGTTGAATGCTTGTTTGAAGGTGGATAAAGGATGAGTTCGGGTTGGTGTTGAGTTTTTTATTTATGTGAAGGTGGGTAAAGGATGAGTTGAGGTTGAATAATATTAATGTCCCATAGTGAGTGATAGGCTAATGTTGCCTCATCATCTTATTCTAAGGACACTATATCATTAGTGTTATTGTTATTCTTTTCTTGCACCATTGTATCCTCCCTAGGAGAAGAGTTGTTAGGATAACTACAAGGCAACTATTATTGACATGAAAGGCTTGGCTCTTCCAAAATAACTTCATCACAAGTAAGGGAGTTATCAATGGTGGAATTGTCTTGTTTCGCAAGTGGGGGGATGTTAGAAGAGGGATCTATTTGATTGTATTGGTTTTTGAAGCTCTCATTCACGTGTTCCATGTTATCTACCCTAGTAGGAGACCTTGTAATATGTCCGCCACTAGCTTCATCACAAGTATGGGAGGCATCAAGATAAGGACCACTATGGTTTTAAAATAGATTGTCTCAAAGGGTAGGAGCATTAGGGAAGGGAGGATCAAGATTCTCATGACTTGTAAAAGGTATATCTTCTAACACCAAACTATCATCTTTGCATCAAGGAAGGATATTATCTAGAAGAAGGAAAATTTGTATTGTTATGGTTAGGGAGAGTAGGTAAGGTGATGTTTAGAAATTTTTCTATGATCTCATCATATTGTTTCTAATTTCTTTCAAGGGTGGAAGAGGAGATGGACAATGAAGACTTTCAATGCTTTTATCTTCTTTCACAAAGATACCTTCATCACCAATAGGAGAGGTATTGGGAGAAGAACAAGTATGATTGTTATGATTTTATACACTCACATCCTCTTTTTTTATGTCATTCTTACAAATTTGATAGGTACTAGGAGGGTATGCAACATGCTTATCAAATTTTTTATTTTACTATCCTAGATTATGTCCATGAAAAATAGAGTCATGCAAGTCACTTGATATACTAAATTCTTGAAAAGAACACATGCTAACATGAGAAATTAAATAAAGTGAAATGAAATTATTTCAGGTGAAATGTTTTAAATGCAATTTTTAGATGTGAAACAAGGTAATTTTCTTATTAGATTATGCAACAACCTGAAATAGGAAATTTTGTAAAGGAAAATTTGAAAGCAATGCATGAAATGAGCTAACTCAAGCTAGATCTAATGAAATGCATGTTACAAAAAATCAACCAACTGATACAAATAGTTAATCATAGCAAGCAAAAGATAAAAAATAGGGTTTCCAATGTTGTGAAAGGAAATTTTAGGGGTGAAAAGGGCCAAATTCGCCCAAGGTGGTGAATTGGTCCTACTAGGGATTTTTTTCAAATTTTTCATATTTTTGGGTGATTTCTAGGTTTTTTGTGTGGCATGATGCAAACCTAAGATGCAAATGTAGAATTTTGATTATTTTGAGTGAAATGTAATGCAAAAATGAAAGCTATATGATATTTTAACTAATGCAAATTTGAAAACCCTAGAATGCAAATTAAACAATGAAAATTGTGATGCAAGCTAATTCTGGGGTGATGAAGGACTCCAAATTAGACAAGAAGGTATTTGAAAACAAAGTTCACCAAAATGAATGCCATATTTTAGGGGAAATAGTCCTAACATATAATTCTAGGGATTTTCACCTAAAAGGAGAGAGGTCTTCCACCAAAATCCTGGGGGTTCATTTAAGACTAAGGAAAAGATGATTGATATGTATCTAAATGAAATGTCCTAAATGCAATAAGCTTATAAAAGAGATAGATTATTAATGCACCGCACATAAAATGATGAAAGAAATATCATAAATATGATTGAAAGATGTCTAAATATAAGGTCCTAAATGCAAAGAATTGATAAAAAGTGGTTCCCCACCAAGTGTAATTTTAGAAAACATAGAATGATTGAAAACATATTATGATATGCAACCATATACTAGATGACCTAGAAATGCAAATGAAACAAAACAAAAAGCTATAAAACTGAATGTGTGTTCCTAGAAACTTATAGAGGCTAGAGAGGAGCTTTGGAAATGTTGTTGATTAGAGAATTTTGACCTACTAGGAAAGTTATGCCATTTTGGGCAACCTAGTCCCAGATCTAGAAAACTATATCGAAGCCCGTTTCAACCAAATGGGTATCCAAATCTACCAAAAACTCAAAAAAACATGTGTAGTGGGACTAAGTCACCATTGATGGTGACTTAGTCCACTTTGGCCTTTTTGAAAACCCAAAAGTTAAATGAAATCTCTTGGTCTTCACTTTATAAGTCTTAAGATATCCACATCTGAAACAATGATTTCTAGCACTATAAGTGACTTTTTGTGGATTTTTTTCCCTAGCCAACAATGAGATGTCTTCAAAAATATTGCAACCCTTTCTTCAATGATTTCCAAGCCTTTAAAGTGCCTAAATATGCAAACACACAAGGAGAGAGATAGAGAGAAGTTGAATGTCAAGGCATGGGAGTTTACCTTGGTCAAACCCCTTTTATGTAATTAAACCAAAATAAATAAAAAAAATGAAGCATGTACATGAATGAAGGAATTAGAAACTTTCCATGATGATATATCTTGAATTTTTGCAGCAATGGATGAAGAATCTACCGTTGAATTCTTCTTCATGACTTAGAGTGCCAAAACCCTACATTGCTTAAGAAGAATGATGAATGAGAGATGAGTGAATCAAGAGAGAAGAGAAGATAGAGTAAGAGGAATAAGGACCCAAAATGAGTGGAAAACCTCATATTTATACACAATTATGCCCTAAGTCTTGAAAATACAACATCACAGGCTGACCTTAGGTCTTACAGAATAAAAATTTTCCAGAATTTTGAAATATTTTTTATTTTTGAGTTAAATGGGACTAAGTCGCCCCAAGTGGTGACTTGGTCCCACTTTGGCATTTTAAGTGGGTGTTGGGAATTGATATGTATTAAACATTTTTTATCGGGTCTTTTCTCAAAAAGACACTTAAATAAGGCATGCAAGTGCATAATGGTGTCATTTAAGGAATAAGAAAGGTATAATTATTGATGACCAACCTAGAAAAGTGTGAGAGTTTGTTATATCTCCTTATAAAAATTTGAAATAAGAATCGGTAAATGTTAAAAAGATGTTATTTAGGTGAATTATAATAAAAAGGGTCATAGAAAAGTGTGAAAGTGGGTTACAACACTTCACATCACTTTTACAAGACACCTTATCACTCTTATTGATTTACAAGGGTTCAAGACCTAATGTGAATGTGTTGACCACATTACAACATTAAATCTATGTAAACTAGGCCAAAATCCAAAATAAAGACTCAAATGAGCATAAAAATGTCCAAGGATACATTTTTTTGTGTTACATTTAGCGCCCACTTTAGTGAGAGGATGAACTTGCTTCAAAATCATAGTAAAGTAGACATTCACGAGGGGTCCAATTGTACCAATGTGGATGGTGTAGGATAAAAAAGATAAAGGATGTGGTCAAGCCCCCAGGATATAAGATCCTCAGTCAAACCAATATAAGCACAAGAGGAAACACACAAGGTTAATGATTTGTAGCAAAACAAGATACACAATCATGTAATGGAAATAAATAGAAGGAAGAGGAACAAAATTAAAAAGGCGGATCAAGCTTTGACCATTTGTACAACATGTTGTGGATCAGATCTAGGTTGTTTTTCCAAAAATGCATACTCACTCTGAGGGGATGAAACTCTTGGCTGTCCGTCAGGTGAGAAGTCCAAAAAGGTGAGAAACATACACTCATGGCTGGTATGCACTCATACACTAACAAGTGGCTATGGGGAAAGTCATACCTCATAATGGGCTTCTCGCTCAAGCATACCAAAGTTACACCTCCTATAGACATGTAAAATTGACTTGACACCTATCAAACACACCGAACAATATCAAACAACACCGAACAACATCGAACAACACCGAACAAAATAAAACAACATAAAATGACATCAAACAGCCTCAAACAACATCAAACAATATCAAATAGTATCTCATAACATCTCGAAATGACTTAGAATCATCCCATTACATCTTAGAATGATAGAAATCATCTTGAAACATCTTGAAATGACTTGAAATCATCTCATAACATCTCAAAATGACTCGGAATCATCTTGTAACATCTCAGAATGATTAAAAATCATCTCATAACATCTTGAAAGAACTTGAAATTATCTCTTAACATCTTGGAATGAATCAAAATCATCCTGTAACATCTCAGAATGACTCGAAATCATCTTGTAACATCCTATAATGAATTGGAATCATCCTAAAACAACTCTAAATGAATCAAAATCATCTTGTAACATTTGAGAATGACTTGAAATCATCTCGTGACATCTCAGAATGAATCAAATTTATCTCGAAACATCTCATAATATCTTAGAATCACCCTAAATAAAACATCTCAAAATTATCTTGTAAAGTCTTAGATAATCTTGGAATTATACCACAACATTCCCACATTGCACCACATTAAAATGACATCAAAAACCCTAATTCCTCTATTAATTGAATAATACAATATTATTTAATTAATTCACTTTTTCATCATTTCAGGCAAATTAAATAAATTTCATATATTTAATAAACTCTTGAAAACCATTATTCCTCGGTTGATTAAATAAAACAAAATTATTTAATTAATTCACGTTTCATCATTTTGACCAATTAAATAAATTGCATTTATTTAATAAATGTCTAATCTCAATTTATTTCATCATAATTGATTAAATAATGTTAGTTATTTAATTACATCACTAAATCACCTTATTCCCCTAATTGGATTAAATTATTAAATAATAATTTAATTACAAGACTTTCCCTCCAAAATTTGAATAATTAAATCAAACTATTCAAATCAATTATCAAAAATAAAATCAAACTAATGCAACTTTTTTTGCAAAAGTCAAAATTGATTTGCATGTTCAACTCCAAAAAGGAATTAATTAATTAAATCAATTAATTCATATCACTCTCCCAATTTTTTATTGAGAAAACTATGATTATTGATTGAGAAATCTAATTTGTTAACTGATCAATCCAAATTGTTAACTGAATAAGCTATTTTATTAACTAAGCCACCACATTCCTAACTAAGCCATCAAATTCCTAACTAAGCCATCACATTCCTGACTGATCAATCTAAATCTATTAACTGATCAATCACATCCCTGATTGGTTGATCTATTTATCGATCAGATAAATTATGCAATCAATTTTGCATAATTTTCTCATGTCTAATTCTTCTCAACACATTCTCACTGTTGATTTGGATATTATTCAAAATGATCTTGATTGTCCATTTTTTATTATATATTCTATATAATAAAATTATTTCCTCACAAATAAGGATTGGAGAATCAACATACATTGAGCAATGAAGTGCTATCAACAACACCATCGATAAACCTTCACCTTTTCTTTAGTCAACCAACGAAAACAAACACTCATGAATATTTTTCAAATGAACTTTGGAGAATTCGTGGTGATAAGAACAACCCAACATTAGGAAAATACACTCCACTATAGGATGCTAAGACTATGTTATTCATGTTCATTAATTTATGTAGTCATAGATTCATTTATGCATGTAGAATATCTTAGTTTCATTTTGTATGTGTAGGTTTAGATCTTAGATTAGATTCTTAGATTAACATATTTTGATCCATCTCCCAGTCTAACGTTCTCCCCCTCACACATTTTGGCATGCCCGATGGGACACTTGTCACCTCATATAGCTTTTGTTTGAGTCATTTTTGAAGTTGCAGGTCCCAAAAACTCACTTGATGAATTTTTCACTCACTTGGATAGAAAACCTACACGCTTGTCTAACAAGAAAACTGCACTCTTGTCTAAAACTTGTGTTATTGTCTAATAGGAAAACTACACTATTGTTCAAGAATTGCACTAATGTTAGGAGAATGGCGCTATTTTATAAAAATATGTGCTTGTTTCTTGATAAGAGTTAGCTTTTTTTGTCTTGTTTTAGCAGTTGTTTCTAGAACTAAACAGTTGTCTTTTTTCTACATTTTTTTTTTCTGAGCAGTTGTTATAATAGACAAGTGCATGGATCTTGCACTATTGTAATAGGATTTTTCACTAGCTGTTTTTTGTTTTTAAATGAGTAAGCAAGTATTAGTAGATCTGATGTAGGATTCAAGTAAAATTAACATGTTTGTTGTAGGGAAGATGATCAATCCCAATTTTTGATTTACATTTAATTAACTTAGGAATCTAAATTTGGTGCTCTAAAAATGAACACAAACAAATTCATTTTTTATTCATTGTTTAAAAATTGAACAAATTCATGCTTTCTTAACATAGGAATCTAAACTTGGTGCTCTAAAAAATGAACAAAATACAAACTCATATTTGATTTTGTGTTTGAAAATGAACCAATTTCTTGTTTTATTAACTTATAAATCTGAATTTGGTGTTTACAAATAGAATAAAAACAAAAAACACTTCAATTTTGGGATCTAAAAATGAACAAATTTCATGTTTCTTAACTTAGGAATTTTTATTTTGGTGCATAAAAAGAGTGCAAATAATTTCCATTTGTAGATGCACCCAAGTCTTTTATTTGTTGACCAATTAGAGACAAGGACTATTTTCTTAGAAACACCCAGATTTGGAACTTAAAATGAACAATTCATTTCTTTTGAATTACACCATTGTGATTTTTGAATGATATCTTAAATACTTCCTCTTGGTACAAGTAAAAAGAACATTTTTTTTATGTTATTCACATATTTATGGGGATAATGCCACTCAAGGTGTTTAAAATGAATCAATTTGTTATGGATTCTTCAATGTACATTCATTGATTGACAAAGCTAAAGTGTTGTATCTTCCCCCCTCGCACATTTTGGTGATCTTGGGTGAGAGAAAGAACATTTTTTAGCATTGTACTTTATTTTAAAGTTTACCTTAAAAAGGGGGTTTGCCTTGAGATACATCTCATACTAAAGCACTCATTACAAGGTCTTGAAGCATAATTACTAGTAAAAGAACATTTTTTAGCATTGCACTTTATTTTTAAGTTTACCTTAAAAAGGGGGCTTGCCTTGAGATACATCTCATACTACAAAACTCATTACAAGGTCTCAAAGCACATTTACTAGTGGGCTCTATTAAAGGTTGTGAAATTGTAAGAAAGTAGCTTCAAGTCATGTTGACAATCGACTGCACCTAATCCCATGCCTTAAGTTGAATGGGAACAATTAAAGAGCCTTAAGTGGCCAGTGGATGAGTGTCATATTTCAATGATCATAGTTACCACTAAGAACTAAATTGTTTTAGAGGCCACCCTATTATCCAACAACATTCTCTGAAAGTGGTGCATTGAAATTTACTTCTGAGTAGTTACTTGCCATGTCCAACTATAGGCACCCACCATAAGTTGCATGTAAAATAATCTCTTTAGAGCATGAGGAATACCTACCTTAGAGAATGGTGTCTATCCCATTGGGTTGTGATTACTGGTTTATGTTAAAATTATCCCATTACATTCAAAACAATTTGATTTCAAATTCTATGATTGGTTTAAGAAAAAAGCACATTAAAAAAGAAACACTAAATGAGATGGTTGAACCACAAACCCTTTGATTTAGTGCATACTTTTGAAAGAATCCTTACGTTTACACCCCTTTGAAATTATCTTTCCTTAAATTTTTATAAAAAATTTGGCTTTTATTTCAAGGTACATTAATTAAAGTAAACATTTGGGAACTATGGCTTGGGTGTAGTGATTTCACAACCTATGTTATAGACATGAAGGTCACATAATTCCATTCTTGTTGAGTCTATCCAAGTGTTATTTTATCACTTTCCATACTTCAAACATGGAGAAAAAGTTGAGAGAGAGTTATTTATAAGATCATTGTTCAAACCAAAACAATTGGAAAGCCAAAAGATCAGATAGCCCCACATCCATTATCTCCATCCTACCTATTTGAAATAAAAATCAAACAAATCATTAAGGTCATTTTTCCACTCAGATGTCCATGATATCAACAGTTACTTGGGACTCACAAATAGTACAAGTAAGCTTTCTTGCAACATATCCTTTGGACAAGGAAGTGGAATATAGACCTTAGTTCTTCAACATTTTTACTTTTAAGTAGTATCATTCCAAAACAACACACAAATCCTAGGGGCTTGAGCTTCACAACAACCATCCCATAACACCATTGAAATTTATGACCATCTAGAAACCAACTGCCCCAATTCAACAACCAAATCTTGTAGCACTAATCCTTCAACCTATTCTCACATTTATCGAAGGTGAACAAACTGACATAATAATCAGCTTGAGAACCTTCATTTTTTAGACAAACAAAACACCTCACCATTTTTTCACTACATCAATTGTCCTAGATGAAGAGGAAGAGAAAGATGACATAGAAACAAATAAACCTATATTATCACCACCCATATGGCAATAAATACCCCCTTCATGATCTCACTCAAGGTCAAGATCCCTAAGGTTAAAGTCCACAGGTCATCATTTAAGACTTAGACATCTTAGTCTAAAAGCTCTCAAGAAACACCTTGTAGAGCTACATAAAATAATATACAAATTGGTAGAAATTTTTTATAGATGCATTTCCAAGAAGAATCTAGAGTTATATATGTTCTTTTTTGGTCAAAACCATAGCCATTTTCATGATACTAAAATTCTTTAGAGGAAAGAACTAGATTTACATACCCACATCCATCCTCTCATTTAGAACAACTTTGGGTCTTTGGCATTCAAGTCAGCTAGAGAGCACACCACTCTCCCATAGGAGACCCAAGTTTTTTATGACATCCATGATATCCAACAAAAACACCACCAGTATCCCACCAAAAAATGCCATGAAGGATGAGAGTAGCTCTTGGGGGTATAAGCCAAGTGACCTTGAAACTCCCTAGAAGAGACTAGTATATAGAGACACTTTCATTGAGGAAGAAATAAGCCACAAATAGGAGGTAATCGAAAAAACTAACCAGGATTCAAATAGAGTAGGTATAGAAGAGGTAAGTGGTGAAGAAGAGACAAATGAGGAAGAACTATTCAAACTTTCTAACAACCCCAAGGTCCTCAAAATAATGTATAGGTTGTTAAGAAAGGACCCACACTCCTATTTCTTCAAATTAGCACAAAGAGGTTTTAAATTACCCATGGAATTCAACGTAGAAGCTCTCAAAGAACCCAATATTATTCCCTTAGGGGATAAATCAATTGTGAGACAAATAACCCAACCTCTAGAGATGCCAAATATGCCACTCATGTTCTCAGACAACAATGATCAACCCACTAAGAACCCTTGTTTAGGAAACCAACTTAGATTGAACAAGCAGTAGTGGCACAAATGTAACAAGGGGTTCCATCTCAATATGAACCTTAGAATAACAATCCAACTCTAGGGAAATATGTACCTTAAAACACATCAAGCATTGACCCTTCCCAGAAAAATCAGTACCATCAATAGGGTGGAGCACAAGATCCCCCTTAGAACAATTAGTACCATCAACAAGGTGGAACATAGGGTCCCTCTTAGAACAATCAATACCATCAAAAGGGTGGAGCACAAGATCCTCCTTTGAACAACTAGTATCTTCAACAAGGTGGAACACAAGGTCCCCTTACTAACCAGAAATACTATCAAAAAGGTATCCCACCAATGTATCATCGGGGTAACTTTGATTTTAGTCCTACCCAATAGGGTGTGCCATAGAGCTCCCTAATTCAGTCATCTCAACAATAAGGTATCTCACCAACGCATTATCCGAGTAACCTTCATTTTAGTCCTACCTAGCAGGGTGTACCATATACCACCCTAATTCAGTCATCCCAACAATAAGGTATCACACCAAAATATCATCAATCTAACCTTAATCTTAGTCCTACCCAACAAGGTGTGCCATAGAGTGCGCTAATTCAGTCATCTCAATAATAAGGTATCCTCCCAACACTTCATCAGGGTAGCCTTCATTTTAGTCCTACCCAACAGGGTGTGCCACAAAGTTCCCTAATTTAGTCATCCCAACAACAAGTTATCCCACCAACACATCATTAGGGTAACCTTCATTTTAGTCTTACCTAACAGGGTGTGCCATAGAGTGCCCTAATTTACTCATCTCAACAACAAGGTATCCCACTAGCACATCATCAAGGTAACCTTCATTTTAGTCCTACATCCCAACAGGGTGTTCCATAGAGCACCCTAATTCAATCATCCCAACAACAAGGTATCCTAACAAAACATTATTAGGGTAACCTTCATTTTAGTCCTACCCAACAAGGTGTACCACATAGCACCTTTCTTTATTCACCCTATAAACAAGGTCACCCACAAATTCATCATCAAGGAATCCTTCCATATGTTCCACCCCAATAAGGAGGACTTAACCCTCCTTATACACAACAAGGAATTAACCCTCCTTATACACAACAAGGAATTAACCCTCCTTACATCCCATATGGCTATCAGGGTTGTATAACTTCACAATACCTGATCTATGACCAAAACCTGGTAGGACAACAAGGCTATCACATGCAAGATTTACAAACACATGTACCAAAAATGGAGATGGAACTAACACTAGATAATGTCACCCAACAAATAGAATATATGAAAATAGGAAAATAAAAGAATACCTACAATCTGCAAGAAATTTGTTTGTTCCCATTTGATCATTCCATCACGAAACTACCCTTTCCAAAAAACTTTGAGATACCCAGATTTGAAAGAAATTAAAAAGGAGTAGGACATATAGTAGAGCATGCACAAGACTTCTTGGTATCATGTATAGAGGTACATAAAAATTATTCCTATCTCATGAGGCTCTTCCCACATAGCCTTACGATTCATGCTATGGAGTGGTTCACTTGTCTACAACCGAGAATCAAATTTTTTGATGAACTATCTAGAAAATTTATAAACCAATTCTCTTTTAATATAGAAAAATATGTAACCATCATGAGTATATAAATAATAAAACAAGACCTAAGAGATTCCCTCACCTCCTACCTTCAGAGATAGAGACATAAAGAAATTCAGTGTAAATGGACCATTTCAGACAAGGAGTTGGTGGATATTTTCATCACAAATGTCCTACCTTAAATAAACTACCAAATCACTATGCTATGTCTTGTATAATTTAAAGAAAAAAATGGAAATTAGTTACATATTGAGAGAGCCTTCATACCAAGGGGAAACTTAAGAAAAAATAGCTCAAAAGACAGTCTCTCTAGCTCAAATGAGAAACCTAAAGTTTGGGATAAAAACAAGAACGTTATAAATGATGGAGTGGTAGATGCTAGAGTAGTATGGAACACACATGACACAAATCAGAACAAACCATAGGTTTCACAAACAATCTATGGTACCAAAAACACACAAAGCAACCAAATTACCTATCCCAAGAACAATTGGGTTCTAAACCAACAGACAAATCAGGGAAGGAAATAGACGTAGTATGATCAACCTAGGAGGAAATTTATTATATTAGGTGAGTCACTTGAAATAGTTATGTGCAAAATAGTACAACAAAACCTCATTAAAACAAATTATCACCCAAATTATGAGGAACCTAGCTTTAAGACACCATGGTACAATGAAAAGGACTTATGTGATTTCCATATGATCAAAGGACATATGACTAACAATTGCATGCACCTCAAACATATTTTCTAGGACTTTATAAAAAAAAGGGAAATTGGATGTTGATCATCAACTTAGAAACAAGGACCTACAAATATACTCAAACTTGATCCCAAATCATGGTAAGAGGAATGATAAAGGATAGGGACAAGATTTCCATAATGCTAATTACACATACAGTTACAAAGTTTCAGAAACCCTCTCACAAGCTGATGAAAATAGGGAAAATGTAGTAGCAATACGAGGAGGAGATAATAACTACAATGTAGCTACCAAACATAAAAGAGTTACAATACAAGGAGCACCTCCCAAACCCACAATCAGGTCACCAAGTGACTACAACATTGTGGAATAGTTAAAGAAGACACCCGCCCTCATCTCAATCTTATAATTGTTAAAATTGTCACCCACACATAGGGAGATATTGGAGAAAGAATTAGAAATGTTAGTCCCTAATGACCTCAATCCCATTCAGTTCCAAGCCATGGTTGGAAAGATAACTATGAGTAATCACTTTGTATTTTTAGAGAAATATTTACCACAAATAATATTCCACAATCAAGCTCTATACATAGAGGTTGGTGTTCATAAGAACATGGTCAAAAGAGTGTTGATAGATAATGGTTTAGGTTTAAATATTTATACGTTAAAACTTATAAAATAGCTAGGGTATTTTTATGATGTGGTTGACAAAGGAAAGAGTATCACCATAAGGGCCTATGATGACTTGGAGAAACATTATGAAGGAATAGTTAGGTTGTCGATGTAGATAGAACCAATAGTAATAGAAACTACTTGTCAATTACCAGATCTTGAGTTTGCATACAACCTACTTGTGGGATGCCCTTGGATCCACACATTACAAGTAGTCCCTTCTACTTTCCATCAATACCTAATGTTTCCCCATGAATAAAATGAAGAAACACTATATACCAATCATGAGCCTTTCCATTTTTGTACAAAATTGGAGGATAAATACAATAAAATCTAATGTGTTCCTAGCAATGACATAGCCTTTCATTCCTTTTCTCATGTCGAACCTTCCATGCTTCGAGAAAACTCCACCAAAAAAACATTGACTGAGCGACTGAAAGCAAAAGATAAGATTCAAGTACTTGAAAAAGGCAATAAGAACTACCATTTTATCCAAGCATTCTACATCAACATGCTTCCACCAACACCTAGAGCATTTGGAGGTCCAAAAGAGATCAAGATAGTAAAAATGATAGCCAAACCAACTATTCTTGCTAGATGGAGAGACATGAAAGATGAAAAATTATTTGAGGAAGACCTTTTATCTATGATCTACAAGGAGGACCAAAAGGAACCACAAAATCCATAACCCATTTTAATTGATCCTAACACTATAGGGTATCAATTAGTCAAAAAAATGGGATACAATGGAATAGGTGCCCTCAGGCTACACAAATTTTTTTTATCAAAGCCTATCATAGTGGAACAAAGACAAAAGAATATGGGGCTAGGTTATAAACCAAAAGACGTAATCATTCCAAAAACTAGATGAACCTCTTCGAAGAAATGAGAAACTTCTGCTAGTTAAGGTACTAGATAATTACCATGTCATGGGCAATGAAATACCCATTGAATACTTATTCAACAACTTTAGAATTGATAGGTTCCCTCTACAGTATATGGAAACCATTCCCAACATCTATTACCATTTTGAAATGTAGTCTAATGAATATGAATGGGATTCTCCTTCCTTTGTCACAAGATATGATTCCCCTGACTCTAGTAATGATGACCTAGATACCAAGTGGGAAAAACAAACTAGAGCCATATTGACTCTTTCACCTACTTCTATAAGCTTTGCAAACCAAGATGATAGTCTCCCACTTTGTTACCCACAACTCATAGATCGGGATCAACAAAAAAATAAACCTATTTTGGATCAATTCTAGAACAATGAGGCCATCACATAGTTCATGAGACTTGAAATAGACATACTAGCAGGAGATCACAAAGCAGGGTTCATCGTGGAACTAGAACAAGAGGCATACTCTGGTGGAGAGATTGCATCTTCCAGATGGAAAAATGAAAGAGAAAACATCAAAATATGATCACCTAGGGAAAACCACACTATGACTCTATAGGATCTGGAAAAGAGAAAAATAAAGGATACATTTGAAGGTACAAAACCTCCTAGAGGCACTTGAGGATGGAGGATTCAATCTCCCCATATTAGAATATCAAGAAAGATCAATACTCCTTGTAGAAGAAACAAAATCCATAAATATTGGTACAAGAGAGGACCCAAAGATAACATAATGTAGACACCTAAATTTGACCACTCATATTTGATCAAATTTATCCCTTTTCATCTATATATATTTTTATCCATATTAGTTAAATAATGTTAATATTATTTAATTTAATATCCTTAAATTCCTCTAAATCCCTAAGGTATTTAGTTAAATAATTAAATACATTTCGCTTTATTTCTTTCTTCCAAAGAATTAACTAAATAATAAACTTATTTAATTCCCTTTATCTCCCATTTGTTGGCGACACGAGGGAAAAAAATTGAGGGGGGTGAATCAATTGTCACATAAATTATATTTATTAAATGTATTCTTAGATTTGATAAATGAACATGAAAGCATTAACCATCATCACATCAGAAACACATATAACATAAGGTTTTTGCATGGAAACCTTGTTAGGGAAAAAACCATGGTGGGGGTTATTCCACAAGTTTGTACTCTATTAAAAGTATAGTAAATGGGGAATGCACATGCATTCAAGCACACTTCTTAGATCTCACTCCTCAAATACAAAAAGGCTTAGTTCCCAAAAGAAGACAAACTATCTTACAATCACATTTAGATTACATCCATCTGAGAGATCTTGAACTGAGAAAATAACATCAACTAATGCATGATTATAGTTTCGGTTAAGCACATAAATACTTTCTTTTTCTCAGTCTTCTTCACATTTTACTTCTACTTTCAAAATATTTGAACTTTATTTCAACACAACACTCACACTTCACACACCGTGCACATCATTCTCATCAAAATAATTGGTAATATATATCAGAAACTAAGATTAACATCAACTACATGTCATCCCAACAAAATATAAAATGTGTACAAAATATCGGCCCAAATAAATAAACAATTATCAATGTGAAAAAAAAAATTCAGCCAAATCATGTCTCAAATAAAAAATGCCTTAATTAATTAGCCTCAAAGATCCACAACATGTTGCAGTCACACTGTTGGCCATGAACATGAAAAACATGAAATCATAGAAGAAAATCACCAATCATGAGCACAAAAATTAATGTGAACCAAAAAAAAAAGATATAGCATGATCTAGAAACATCCAAAAGAATCATGAATCAACATAGAAGCACCTACAACAACTCGGATTACTAGAATCATGTCACCTTCTTTCAGAAACACCAACTAAAGCAACAAAACAACTATCAAAACACATATACTCATAACTTGATCAAATCTTCATGTGAACCTCTAAAATTTCTGCTGGATAAACTAGATATACTTGAAAACAAACCCTTTAATCTACAACTACTTATCATCAATGTAATGAACTAGCCATCATACTGAAATTCACTGCTTTAGAGACAACCCGCAACTTATTTTATTACAATTTTCTCAATATCCTCGACATATACAACCTTAAAGACATTAATGCCAATAGTGTTGACATCAATGAAAACCACTTATCAACAATATATAGAAATATCCCCCTTTGGCATTGATGGCAATAGATGATGTGAAAAACACCATCAACGAAACTTTCGCTTAGCACTTTCTCCCTCTTAGCTTTAGAATCTTTTCTCTTTGGTTCTTTCATAATATTTTACATGACTCTTCTCCCACTTTGACATCAATGACAAAGGTACACATTATCTTTCTCCACACAAGATTTGAACCACATTTCTAAACATCCGACTACTCCCCTTGAGTAGTAGACACCACAACATCAATCTGTATCACAATATATGACTATGAAATACATAGAATGATGCAAGTCATTGCATCTTAATTATGATTAGGAGGGGTAATCACCCCTATCTTCCCTCTAATATACTCAAAAGTATCCTTAGGCAAGGGCTTGGCAAAGATATCTACAATATGTTCCTTAGTAGGTACATACTCCAATCTAACTTCCTTTTCACTCACCTTCTCTCTAAAAAAGTGAAACTTGATAGATATATGCTTGGTTTTTGAATGCACCACAAAATTCTTAGATATGTTAATTTCACTTGAATAATCATATAATATAGAAATAGGCTCATCGTACACAAATCAGATATCTTTCAACATCTGCTTCATCTGCAATACTTGAGTACAATTGTTAGCAACAACAATGTATTCTGCCCTTGTAGTAGATAAAGAAATGGCATTCTGCTTCTTACTTAACCATGAAATCAACTTCTTTCCCAAGAAAAATGCACCACCACTAGTACTATTTATGTCATCCACATCTCCTGCCCAATCAAAATTAGTAAAGGAACTCAAATTAAGGTCATCTTCTTTTGGATACCATAGGCCAAAATCAAATATCTTCTTCAAGTAACTAAAAATCCTCTTCTTAGCCATTATATGAGATTCTTTAGGATTAGCTTGAAATATTGTAACAATGCATATAACATTCATGATATTAGGTCTAGTTTGAGTCAAATAGAGAAATCCACCAATCATAGATCTATATCTAGTCTAATTTCTTTTAGGAGAATCATCATCTTGATTCAACTTACATCCAGTCACCATAGGCGTACCAACTGGCTTTAAATTTTCCATACCAAACTTCTTTAGTAGTTTTTTCACATACTTGGACTGAGATATAGAGATCCCTTTATGTAGCTAAGTAATTTGCAATCCAAAAATGAATTTCATTTCTCCAATCATAAATATCTCAAACTCACTCTGCATCTCATCAATAAACTTCATGCACAAACTATCATTTCCTCCAAAAATGATATAATCAACAAATACTTCTACAATCAAATCTTTATCATGATCAATCTTGAAATACAAATTACTATTAGCGGGACCTTTATTAAATCCAAGCTTCAATAAATACTTGTCAAGTCTAGCATACCATGCTCTTGGGGCTTGTTTAAGTCCACACAATTCTTTCTTTAACCAATATACCCTATCTCCCTAATCATTCAATTGCAATCCATTGGGTTGCTCAATATACACTTCTTCATCCAGTTCACCATTTAGAAATGCTTGCTTGACATCCATTTGATAAACCTTGAAGTTTTTTAAGAAACATAAGTATGGAATAATATCACAACTTCAATCCTAATGAAGAGGAGAATTTATTTCTTCAAATTCAATTCCTTCCATCTGAGAATATCCTTTACACACTAGTCTTGCTTTATTTCTAAAATCTTCACCTTGCTCATTCAGTTTGTTTTGGAAGACCCACTTAATTCCAATTAAATTTTTGTCCTTAGGTCTAGGAACAAGAATCCATGTATCATGCTTCTCAATTTTCATTAGTTCTTATTTCATTGCTTCCATCCAATTTTCATCTTTGCATGCTTCATTGACATTATTAGGCTCAGTCTTTGAAATCAAACATTATTCTTTAGCAATCCTTCTCGTTGTTTGAAAACCTTTATTCTTATCACATATAATCGGATCTTCTGAATGATTTAGTCTTATGTACTTTGGAGTCTTAGGCTCTTGAACTTTAGGTCCTTGTGATCTTACTTCTTCACTTTCACTAGTTTCTTCCTCTTGATTTTCCTGACTCACTAGAATGATTTGAACTTGATTTAGAGTCTAAAATTTATTTCCTTTACCTAAAATGTCATTTTGATTTTCTAAATCATATCCATATGTTCTAGAGGGTATAAATGTGTCTTCATCAACCTTGACATTAATGCTTTCAAGTACTTTCCTCAATCTCTTATTGTAGCACCGACAATCTTTACTTTTAGTAGAATAACCAAGAAATATTCCTTCATCACTTCTAGCATCAAAATTTCCTATATATTCATCTCTTTTGATATAGTATTTACTTCCAATTTTTTTCAAGTATCTAACAATAGGCTTATGACCAAACCATAGCTCATAAGGAGTCTTACTAACATCACTTTTCATGTGATAAGAGAATCCACTATCAATCACCCATTCATCTTTTTTTTCAACTCTGGCAGCTAGAGCTTTCTCCACATTCACACAACTCATAGATTTAGCGAGTATTGGATTATTCACCTTAATAGTAATAAATACCCATTCATCCTCACTTGCATTTCCTCTATCATATTCATCATTTGTCACACCTTCATCAACAACAAAATATCACTTTATTTGGAATCTATCCTTGTTAGATCTCGACTTAGGCTTGTTAGATCTTGGCTACTCTCAACAAGAAGTGCTTCTAGCTCATGTAGTTTTCTCTCTTCTTCAATCTCTCTCATTTCCTACTCATACTTGGAAATTTTTCTAGAATAACTTTCTCCCAGATCATATATCTTTATCTTTCTCAGATATAGTAGCTTTGAATGCATATTATGTCTTAGGAAGAGATTCACCAAACTCACTTAGCTCAAAATCAGTAAGCTTACCAATCAACATGTCTCTGGTTACATTTGTCATAGTTTAGATCTCCTCAATAGAAACAACTTTGTGTTTGTATGCAGTAGGAAAGGATGAGTACTTTAGTAACAATCTCTGATTCTTCCAATGTTCCACCAACACATTTGATACTACACACAAGTTCATTCACTCTCTACATAAAGGAAGTGATCTCATTTTCTCCCATTCTCAATGTTTCATATTTTCCTTCTAGGTTTTGTATCTTAGAAATCTTCACATGGGTATCACCTTCATGCTAGGTTTCCAAATTTTTCTAGATCTCATAAGAAGTATTTAGCTCCATTACTTTTTTCATCTTGGAACCAGTTAGAGCACTCAACAATTCTTCCTTAGCCCTAATATTTTACATGAATTCCTTAATCTCACCTACAATAGAGGGACCATTCTGAGGGATGGTATATATATTATTTTTAATTTTCCAGTAGGGTTCACCAATGCCTCTCATATGACACTCCATTTGAGTCTTCCATAGAGAATAATTTGTTCCATCAAATCTCAGACTATCCTTCTTATATGTTGCTATCGTAGATCACCTCAAGTGATCAAGCTTCTCCAGAGGAACTTGATCTGATACCAATTGTTGGAAACATAAGGGTAGAAAATTGAGAGGGAGTTGGTTAATCAATTGTCACATAAATTATATTTATCAAAATTATTCTCAAATTTGATAAATGAACATGAAAGCATAAACCATTATCACATCAGAAACACACATAACACAGGATTTTTGTGTGGAAACCCTATTAGGGGAAAAAAACTATAGAGGTTAGTCCACAAGTTTACAATTTTTTAAAAGTATATTAAATGGGGAATGCACATGAATTTAGGCACACTACCTAGAGCTCATTGCTCAAATACAAAAATGCTTGCAGCCGAAAGGAAGAAACACTATCTTACAATCACATTTAGATTACATCCATATGAGAGATCTTGAATTGAGAAAATAACATCTGCTAATGCCTAATTACAATTTTGGTTAAGCACATTAATAATTTCATCTGTTCAGTCTTCTTCACACTTTACTTATTATTTATAAATATTTGAACTTTATTTGCACACAACACTCACACTGCACACACCTTGTACATCATTCTCCTCAAAACAATAAGTCATGTATATCCACAACTAAGAATAACATCGACTACATGTCGGCCCAACAAAATTTAAAATGTGTAAAAACTATTGGCCCAAATCAATAAATAATGATCAATGCGAATCAATTAATTTCGGCCAAAACATAGTAGGGACCCAAAACAACATGTCTCAAACAAAAAAAAATCTTAAGAAATTAGCCTCAAAGATCCACAACATTCTACAATCACCCTGTCGGCCATGAACATGAAAAACATGAACTCGCAAAATAAAATCACCAATCACAAGCACAATAATCGATGTGAACCAACAAAATAGATAGAGCATGATCTAGAAACATCTACAAGCATCTTGAATCACCACAGAAGCATCACAACTCAGATTACTAGAATCACTTCATCTTCTTTCGGGAACACCAACTAAAGAAAATTAAACAACTGTCAAAACATAGATGCTCATAACTTGATCAAATCTTCATGAAAACCTCTAGAATTTCTAGTGGATAAAATAGATATACTTGATAAAAAAACCCTTTAATCTAGAACTACTTATCATCAATTTATTAAACTAGCCATCATACTAAACTTCACTGCTTCATTGACAACCTGCAACTTATTTTATTACATTTTTTTCAATATCCTCAACATATATAGCCTTAAAGACATTAATGACAATATTGTTGACATCAGTGAAAACAAAATATTAGTAATATCCAACACCATCCCCTGTAATCTACATTTTAATCCTAATCCATCTCTTAATCCCATCATTAGGGATGTGCACATCCTTAATCCATGATTAGGATGTGTCACATCCTCCAACTTTTTTAATTTGGCTCCTAATCCTCATTAGCCACCTAACCTTCTTCTATTCCCTCATTTACACAACCTAACTATTGATTATATATCCTAACCCACCCCTTGGTCAACTGTTCCCATCCCCCAAGGAATTTTTAATTCATTTTTGTCTTCCCAAAGTCCTTTTCAAGAATTTTTAATTACTCTCTCATCCAACAAGGAATATTAAATTCCTTTAATTCTTTCCATGCACAAGAAAAATGAAATTTTCATTCCTTTGGTCAACTCTTTGAACTAAATCATTGATTATCTCCCAAGAATCAATCTTAGCCATTCATTCATCTCCTGTCTTGCTCATGACTAAAACACTTAGCCATTTTTACAATTCATTCTCTATCACAAAAAACCATTCTCAATCGCATTCATCCAAGACCTCCTCTCTCACACACTAACATCTTGCATCCAAATCATGCAAAAACAAGTTGTTATGTTGTCGAAATTGATCTATGAGCACAAAAATCAAATGATCAACTAGGCCAATCAACCAATCAACTAATTCAATATTGAGGTGTTATTTTTGTTTTTTCTTACTTGCATTTCATTTTTTTTTTGCATTTTAGAATAGGAAAATTCACCTATACATGTTTCTGGCACACCTAGTGGGACCCTCATGGGTCTATACTTTTACATTTTTTATTTTTTGAGTTTTTGGGGTTTAGACCTTAGTCATAAAGGAGAAACTACCTTGATGGATAAACTTTCCCCTTATTGGCAAAAATTTTCCTAATTTGACAGGCGATTTTCCAACAAGCACAAATTTTCTTCTCTAGACAGACTAACTTCCTCATCTAAAGGGCTAAATTTTCCTTTTAGGGTGAATTTTCGTCCTTCAAGGGAAAACTTTCCTTGGTCTTCAGAACAAGAAAAATTGGTTGGTGAGAAGTGGTGAGTTTGCAACTTATAGGGGGAAACATGCTCATCTAGAAGGGCGAATTTGCATCACATAGAGGCAAATATTAGGTAAACTCGAGGCCTAAATTTCTAGTTTTCAACATTGTCTTGGTTTCATTTTTAGGTACTAATCTACTAACTCGTATGTTTTTGAGTGTCCCTAGTTTTTACTATTGCTTTGCATAGTCATTTCTCATTCATCCAAGATCGGCAATTGAAAACTACTAACACATTTTCTATAGAATGATCAATAAAAGACATCTTAGTTAGTTTGTTTGTCATTTTTACATAATAGCTAGGCACACATAACTTTAATTAAAGGGTCAATTAACTTGTTTTCTATGCTTGTGAGTGGACTATTGACTTATCAAATCCCCTTGCACCACTTGGAAATCACAGTTCATTCTAGTCCAATCAAAACTACCTAGGAGGTGCTAGTGCATCTAAGCTCTCCCATTGCGCTATGTTGAAGCCTAAGGACTAGCTAAAGAGTCTAGTATCTTCTTGCTTTAGTGAGACCTATCTAGATTTCATCACCTAGGGGATGATTCCAACCACATATTACTATTGGGGTATATAAAGCAGGGAGAATGAAAGTTGTACCCCAATCCAGTCATGTAGTGTCTAGCAAAGCATCGAAGCTAGAGTGATACCTAGATAAGATGTGAAGAGTTGGTCCAAGTCTCTAGTACCTCATTGGGGATCTCAGCTCATGCTTGTGATGGGTTGGTGTTCATGATTGTGCCTCACATACCTTGCATATATCAAGGATGCTTGAGATAGCCTAGATAAAGACCCATGTTTCAGCCACAACTTGGTGTAGTGTAGGGGATGTAGACCATACCCTGAAGTTAATCACCATGTACTCCCTTGGGTTGAGATAGGAATTCTCATGGTGGAACATAATAGTCCTTGAGTGAGAGTGTGAAGGTGGGCTCATGGTTTCTATTGATGAACCTGTGCCATTGGAATGCTACCTATCCACCTTCATGAGAAAGGGTGCTCTTGACAATCACCCTAGTATCACGGAGTATTAATGTTGGGTTTTTCTCTCAAGGTGGTGGGCCTACATTAATTTTGCAAACCTATATCATTAATTCTAGGATTGTGTTGCTCGGAGTGTCTTCTTTGTGTGATACTAGTTCTTTTCTTTCGTTGAGTCAATTCAACCTTCTATTTGTTGTTTGTCGTACTTGTCATCCTTTGCCACCATCAACCCCTACCTTTAGAGGTGAATTTTCCCCTTACAAATATGAATTTTCTTATTGATCACTTTCTTTGGCAACCCCATTTTCACCCGTTCTATAGAATAGGCAAGTTTTTCCATCCCTTAGGCAGGTCTATCAGTCCACCATTCATCAAATTCACCTATTCCGTATGCATAGGAAAAATTTCTCACCTTTTGGGTGAACTTTCTTACCTATTGGGTAATTTTTCCACCTAGTTGGGTGAATTTTCTTTTGATAGGGGTGATCCTACTTCCCCATTCAAGCCTTTCCCATTTCCCCTTTCATTAAATTCACCATTTCCCTAGTCATAGGAAAATTCACTCCTTCGTTTGTGTGAATTTGCTTGTTACAAGGGTGACCCGACCTCCTATTCAGATCTTCTATTCATTTGAGTCCGCATTCAGGTCTATTTTGGTGTCCGTTTGACCATTGCTATCTTGTTCTCCATCTGAGTCCCTTTTCGAATCCATTTAGGCAAATCCATTTGTCTATTTGTGATCCCATTCTTCATTTGAGTCCTCATTCGAATTCGTTTAGGCAAATCCATTTCCCCATTTTCTATCTCATTCTTCATTCAGATCCATTTAGGTGAATCCATTTGTCCATTTTCTATCCCATTCTCCATTCAAGTCCTTGTTTGGATCCATTTAGGTGAATCTATTTCTCTATTTTTTATCCCATTCTTTGTTTGAGTCCCCATTTAGGTCCATTTAGACGAATCAGTTTGTCCATTTATGATTCCATTCTCCATTTGAGTTCCCATTTGGGTTCATTTAGGTTAACTTGTCATCCCATCAAATTATCCTCAAAATCACATCTACCTATTCTTTAGTGGCTTCAGCTATTTGGTCAAACTTATCAACTTCTTGGCTAGGTTTTCTAGCTTCTTGGGTGGGTTTTCTAGCTTCTTGGCTAAGTTTTCTATATTCTTGGGAAAATTTTCTAGCTTCTTGGGAAAACCTGCTTCCTGAGAGGTGAACTTGCTTAGAAAATTCACCTATTCCCTGTACTAATCAAGTATTGGGTGAAATTGCTTCACCAGATAGGTGAATTTGTTATTTGGGGTAAATTTTCCTATTTTTGTGTCACCTAGTTAAACAGGTGAACTTTCTAGCTAAACAGGCAAACTTTCCACCTACAGAGATGAATTTTATGAATCTGGATAAGTGAGTTTGCAATCTAAATAGGTGAATTTACTAGCTAAATAGGATAACTTGTGACATACATAGGTGATTTTTCTTCTCATACAAATTATAGAATGTGAATCCCTTTGGCCACTAAAAGAGTGTGGTAAGTTGAGTCATTTGCCACAATCATTTTTTTTTAATCATGATCTGTCTTCCTATAATCACTATTTTTGTCTTCCTCTATTTTCCAAAAATCATTGTTTCATCAATCAAATCATCTAGGAGTGTCTTAGAGAATCCTTCAATCATACCATCCATCATTGGTTCATCAATTTGAATCCCCTAGACTTCATTTCTGAGGTTTTTATTCAAGTTTGTTAGGTGTATGATCCTAATCGCCATCATTTGCACCTTCTCAAGGTTATCATCCATTCTAAGTTAGTTAATCATCATTATAACCCAATCAATCTACTTCCATCTTGAGGTAGATTTTATTTTGTAACCATCCCATTCACAGTCCAACCCAAATTTCAGCACCTTATGTAATCTAAGTCAAATATCTAAACTAGGTTTAGAATTTGTTTAATCTTCCTATATGATCAATCATCCAATCCTATCTCATAAATCCTATTGCATCTCATCCTATCCTCCAATCCTAATATGAGATTTAATCCCATCATCTGAATTTGAGATTTAATCTAGTCCTAATCTAAGCTCCAATACAACTCTAATATGAGCTTTAATCCTATCATCCTAAATATAGCTTCAATATAGTCCTAATCTGAGCTTTAATGTAGTCCCAATATGAGCTTAACCTAAATCCCAATTTTAGGTTTAGTCCATCTATATCCAAGATCTTCTGATATCAAAATAAATCTTAAAAAATCTTCTCCCATCTTCTTCCAATCCATCCTATTTATCTTTCACTATCTATTATTTTCAATCCATATCCATTCCGTCTAAGATCATGAATCCTTATCCTTCATCATTACAACCAAAAATGGTAGTCAAGGGGAATCCCAACTATGTTGATGATGATAATGAAAGTCTTTTTGATCAAGATGAGTATAATATAGATCCCCTTGATGTTTTCATTGCTAGCAATATTTTCCTGACCACCTCCCAAAATCCAACCACTCCTCTGAGCTATCCCCCCATATCTTCACCCACATCTAATAATAGTTCTTATCCTACCCTTAATAAGGGATATCAAGTATCCTCACCATACACATATTCATCATATCCTCTTTCTGCATCTCTCTCTTATCCAACATCCACATCCTCCTATATTAGTCGACCATTCCAATACTCCTATCATAATCATCATCAACCATCTGAATATCCCCACCTTAATTCCACATCTACATATTTCTACCTTAATCCAACATCTACATATTGCTATCCTAATCCACCATCCCAATATTTCTATCCCAATCCATCATCCCAATACTCCTATATTAATCCACTATCCCAATCTCCCCAACCAAATCTAGAATCCACATCCTCCTATCTTAGTTCATCATCCACATCCTCTTACATCACGCCACCCTCCATTCCATTATATTTTAATCCACCATCCCAATCTTCCCAACCTAATATAGTATCCACATCTTCCTATCTTAGTTCATCATCCACATCCCCCTGCATCACTCCCTCATCCATTCCATTATATTTTAATCTTCCATCCACTCATCTGATCCTAATCCACCAATCCCTACTCCTAGTCCTTCATCCAATTCCATCCGCTCATCTAATCCTAATCCACCAATCCCTACTCTTACTCCTCCATCCAATTCCATCCACTCATCTAATCCTAATCCACCAATCCCAAATCCTATTACTCCACCCATCCATAATAATTAATCCATTCCCATCGCCCCACCTAAACCTACAATTCCCAAAGATCTCCTTCCAAATATTGTCCAAGGACTCATGATAGAGGAGACATCCCCAGATCCACATCCTCGTGTTTTGGAACCATCCCATCCCACTCTATCATGTATAGTCACTAGTGATGAGCCCCTTCTCCATCCCAAACCTATCACCCCTATTTCTATTCTAACACTATCCAAACCATTGAAATCATCAAACCGATCAAACCCATCAAACCCATCAAATCCACTGAATCCCCATCTTCTACTCTTATAACCAGTGAAGATCCCAAAATTCAATCCACTCCCCCTAGTCCTAGTATCACCAAACTAAAATCCCATGACCTTCATGAATCCTCCATCCTCCCACCTTCCCATGTTGTGGAGTCCCTCCATCACTCCTCCCTCGTCATGCCTCCCACACAAGATGATGCATGCCAAGAGCTTGATGCAAAGCATACAAGTATATCCCCTCATCCACATCAAGATCCTACCATCCTATCTACTCCATCCCAAGATAATAGTCCCCCATCCATTCTATCTCATGATCCCTGTCCTCAATTGATTCCTGATCCTATCATCCCATCAACCCCATATCAAGATCACATTAGCTCATTTTCTCCATCCCTTGAACCCCTTTGCACTCAAGATCCAATCACTCCACCCCATGATCCCTTATCACCTCCTCCTCCAAGTCAAGATCCTTCCATCCCCTCATCTCCATCTCATGATCCTCCATCACCACCTAGCCATACCATCCCAATGCCACTTTTATATCACCTTGATAACATTACACTCATCTATCATGGTTTTCTTATAGAAGAAGAACAAAGAATATGCACCACCCTTCCTCCTCCACCTGCTAATGGACTCACATAATTCTTCCAAAAGAATTAGAATCCTATCATAGATTACATGCTCAAGATCATGAATTATCAAGGAAAAGTTTTAGGCCTTCATGAGGAAGGTATTTTAGAGCCCATCCAAGTCAAATAACACACATGTATAAGTGGTCCTGGATATATCTCCCAAAATTCACAATCCAAAAATTTTGGTACAACCTTTGTACATCCTAAACAAGCCTCTTCTAAAGGAAAAAGAGGCACTTACCATCACTCCACCAAACCATTTTTTTCCATCCCCCTCCACCATCATATTACCTCAAAACCACCATCCATCTTCCTCCTTCCTCCTCCAAGTCCATTTTGGGTCCTTATGTCCCTCCCTCCATAATCACCCATCCTCCATATACAAAGTCCATTTTGGGTCCTTATATCCCAAAATAACCTCCTCCATCTCATCCTCTTCATCTTCTCATCGATCCATCACCTATCCCTAGCACACATCATAAAAATCCTAACCTCATAATCCTTAATTAGGATCAACAAAGGAACCTCTCCATGCACACTATCTCACACCCTCCATCCACACATCATCATCAAACTCCTACCTCTATCACTCCATCCATGTCTCCTCCACACCATCCATCACCTAATACCCCTCTTATTTCTATTAAAAGAACTTTGGATGCAAATGTAAAAAATCATAAGTCCAAACATCCACATGAATTTAAAGCTCCTCATGTCCCCTTCAAAACACATGTTTAAGAAAAGAAAAAGACAATCCAAAATCCAAATCAATCCAAAAGGCCACAAAGGCCCACCAAAGAAAAATCAAAACCATGTGGATCACAAAAAAAAAAGGTGCCATGCTTTCAAATATAAAAACCATAATGACATCCAAAGTCTCTAATCCAATAGCTAATCATCTGGATCCTCGATCTCCTAAATCTATTTTAGGTCCCTATGTCTCAAAATTCACTATCCCAACTCCTCGATTATCCCCACACACTCCATCCATTCATCCCCATATCCTTTCACATCCACCACCACATGTGCCAATGTTGGTCCTTAACACATTGCCCCATCACACATCCACTCCATCATTCCATCCATACACTTTCCAACATCCCATCTATTATCCCAGATATCAACCCCATCAAATCCCTTTAATAAATTCCCTTGCATAGTTCATCCTTTCTAATAAGGTTGTACCAACATCCAATATTCCTTTCACACATGGGCTCTCACTACCTCATATGGACCTTGATGCTTGAGTCCTTCATCCATACCCTTTATCACATATCTTCCTAATCCATTTATCTGTATCCCTATCCTTATCCACCTCCATCCACATCCTAGCCAAAAAAATCCAAAAATAAAATAGAAAAAAATAGTAAAGAGAAATAATTCATCCAATGGTGAAAACTTGAAAAACAAGCACCTTGGATAAGTACCTTGATGAAAACCTGGAAAACAAGCATCATTCATAAATCCCCCATTCAATTTACTTCTACACTTTGGGGGAAACTTCCATCTATGCATCCCCTTCCTCCCTCTCCTACACCCACCTATATTCCACATCCTAGCTATCATATCCCATTTGTATCCAGTCTCTTCATCTTTCTTTTGATCTTGATAAAGATAGGGGCACATATATATACATGGTTTGAAAACCTCTTGGCATACATTCCCCTCATCCATACACTGCCATATCCCTTATCCTCCCCCATCCTCCTTTCGTATCCATGCATCCTATCCACTTTCATCTATCTTCTATTGTCCACTCATCCTGCTAGGATCCATCTCCATTCCTTATCTATCCATCCTGCCATCTACCATCACTCTTACCTCATTACACATGATATTTGTAGAGTGGGGTATTTATTTATTTGTAACATAGCCCTTGGAAACAACATTCATCCATCTAATAAATCCCTTCTATCTCTCCACCCTCCTATTAATACTTCTCATCCCTCCATCCATTGATCCCTTTTCATCTTCCCATCCATTGATCCATCTAGTAATACCTTCCATATTCCAAATCGTTATCTTCCCATCTATGCATCCAACAACCTTTTCCATACACAAATCCTTATCTCCCTATGCATCCAAAAAAAAAATCCTTTTCATCTACCCATCCTTATCTTCTCATCCCTCCATCCACTAATCCCTTTTCATCTCCACATCCATCTATACATCTAGTAATCCCCTCTACCTTTCCAAATACTTATCCCTTTATCCATCCCTCCTAGCATCTTTCCATTTCCCTATCTTTATCCATTCATCCATTTATCTCTATTTTCATCCCATCTCATAATCCCTTGTCATTTGTATCTAGCTATAGGCTACCCCCATGCAGCCCAATGCCATCGATCTCACTATCATCATGCTCACCTTTTTCACATATCTTTCTAATCTCCTATCACTCTTCATCACTCATCTACCCATTGTATCATCCTCCCAATTCATATTTCAAATATTTGGATAACTATCCCATCCTAAAGCTTCACATAATCCACATCTTATGCATATCAATCATCCAATCCACCAGGTCTATCTTGTATCATCATATCAGCTCCATCATTGTATTTTATTATCATGGTCACCTCATTGTCCTTTATCCATTGTCTATATTTGGCCTTTAGTCAAACTATATTGCCCCTAGACTTTCACATAGGCAAGGTCAATCATTTGATCCACACCCAAGGCATTTGTTCATCTGATATTTTCCATTCAACATGGTCTCAATTTTCCTCTTTTCACTTTTATCCATTGTTAGTTGTCAGTCTTTTATCGAATTACGAGGGCTTTGAACTTTCACTTAAGCAAGGTTGATATTTGATCAACCCCCGAGCCCCTAGGTATTTAGGGTGTTCCAGTGTTGTATCTTTTCAGGTCATCAAGTATGTCCCAATCCTAGCTAGTGCTTACAAATGAAATTCAACAGTATCGTGAGGTTCCATTGGTTCAGATATCCCACATCACATCGATCTTTTAGTTTCATCTCCATCTTTGGTCTTAATAGGATGCATCCTTCCTAACATATTGTATCAATCCCATCTACCCTTTTGATCCTTTGACAAAGGAAATTTGAAATTAATTATGATTTTTTTATGATTTTGACATTTTTTTAATCATTTTAGCTTCTTATTATACTTTGTTAGGGTCATCATGATCTATCATATCATCGTGTGATTTGATGAGTAAACATAGGGGAATATCTTGATCTATTGTTTATTCTTGTCTTCTTGGTTGTCCCACGTAGTACCCACCAAGATCCTTGTGGTATTGTGTTATACTGGGAAATCCTTTGTGTTTGCGGTTATCCCAACATCAGGCCCAACAAAATCCCCTATGTCTTTGGGATGTTGGACTAACCATTTTTTTGTTATGTTTGTCCTATGTATGTGATACAATGTCACCCTGGTTCCTCATTACCTGGTGCATAATATCTCATGCTATATCAAATTAAGTTATCATTACATGGCAGCATTATGCATCACAACTAAATTCCTTGATTTGGTTACTATCCATTCATCCTTCAACCCTCTCCATCATCTATCTAGAATATCTATTTTCATCACTCTGCTATCCATCCTCCTCATCATATCATCATCTTTTCAATCCACTTATGATAATATAGAGTTTTTATTCTAAGCATCTTTTCATCCATCCTCCTCATCATAACATAATATCTTCAATCTTCTTAGGATAATATAGATTTTTTATTCTAACCATTTTTTCTTCCATTATTTTTATTAATTTCAACAATCTCACATCTCAATCCAATCCTAATCCATTCAATCTAGCACAAATAATCTAATCACATCATTGGTTGCATTCCCAACCTTTTTGCAATCATTAATCATATCATCATCATCGTCGTTGTCATCATCATCACTGGGATGCATCCTTCCCTATCCTTTTATGTTGCTTGGGATGTATCCTTCTCTCATCAATAAAACTCTCAACATCATCCTTATCACCGAGATCTATCATTCCCTGTCCTTTGGTGTTGTTTTGGGATGTATCCTTCCCCCATGAACAACACTCTCATACTCATCATTGGGATGCATCCTTCCCTATCATTTTGTGTTGTTTTGGTATGTATCCTTCCCTCATCAACAAAACTCTCATCATTATCATCAGGATGTATCCTTCCCTATCCTCATTTTGTTATAGGATATAACATTCCCTTATCAACAACACTTCATCCCTCATCAATCCATTTTGGCTTGTAGATTGATTGGGGCAACACCATATTTGTCCTTAAACCCATTTGTGATTTCTTATTTCTCCTCTTCTCCTTTAATTATCTCTTTCTCCTCCCATTCCATATTTTATCCATCACTTTGCATCATCTTCCTCATATACCCTTGCATCATCTCATCCATTTTTAGAGAACACTCATGTTCTCTTGAACTCGCATGTCCTCTTGAGGGGGCATCCTCAATCCCTAATCTTCATCTTCAATCCTATCATACACTCCTTCCTAGTCACTCCTTTGGATGACTGGGGCATCTTCCCCAATCTAACCATTTTCTTCTTGGTGCTATCTTTTAATCTTCTTTGAAATTATGCTAGATCGTAGCACCATCTCAAATAAGATTAAAATATAACACTAGGAAGAAGATGGTTAGAAAAGATTAAAAGATAGCACAATCTCAAAGAGGGACAAGGGTATGTGCAGGATCATCATGGAAAAAATAGGCCCTTAAGTGGCAATGAAAATTCTGAAAATCAAAGTTAGGCAACTTGATGCAAAAATTTAAATAAGTTATCTATATTATTTCAAAAATATGTAACAATAGAATTTTTAGAAAATTGAATGTAGTTTCCAAAATACTAGGTTTATTTTATTTTTTTAAAAATCTATTTGGTGAAAATTTTAAATTTCAATGCAGTAGTACTTAAATTTCAAGGAAAAAATAAGAAGTAGGTGTTTGTTTGACCACCCTAACCATAATAAAATGATAATATTTTTTTATAAGATTTTAGTTATAAGTAGAGGACTCATGTCCCAATGTGATGCATATTTTTTTGTAATTTTTTTCCAAGTAAACAATTAATTATGAATTTTTTATTACAACTTTTAAAAAATATAAGAACTTGTATGTCTAACCACCTTAGCTTGGTAAAAAATTCATGAAATTCATTTTTTTTTTTAATCCTATAGTATGCAAAGCATGGAATGTGACACATGTTCTGGATTTAAAAAATGTGATACTGTTTGAAATCTATAAAAAAAATTCAATCAGCCTATCAATCAGGACTTTAGTCATAATTCAAATAGAAAATGAATAATAATTATTTATTAATTCAAAGTAAAGAATAATTTATATTGGTGGAAAGCTGAAAATCTCCTTTAAAAACCCTTTTTGTTTCATAAATTTTGGGTAAAAAAAATGTCGTCAGCCACATAGGACATCATATCACTTACATATAGCCACTTTTTAGCCCGTCATGATCCTACACATACCCACAAAATTTAGACACCTAAATTTGACCACTTATATTTGATCAAATTTATCCCATTTCGTCTAAATATACTTTTATCCACATTAGTTAAATAATGTTACTATTATTTAATTAATATCCTTAAATTCCTCTAAATCCCCAAGGTATTTAGTTAAATAACTAAATGCCTTACCATTTACTTCTTTCTTCTAAAGAATTAAATAAACAATCCACTTATTTAATTCCCTTTATCTCCCATCCCCCATAATCTACATCTTAATCCTAATCCATCTCCTAATCCCATCATTAGGGATGTACACATCCTTAATCCATGATTAGGATGTGTCACATCATCCAAATTTTGCAAGTTGGCTCCTAATCCTCATTAGCCACCTAACCTTCCTCTAATAACTCACTTACACAACCTAATAATTGATTAACTATCCTAACCTACCCCTTGGTCAACTCTTCCCATCCCCCAAGGAATTTTTAATTCCTTTTTGTCTTCCCAAGATACTTTTGAGGAATTTTTAATTCCTCCATCATTCCCCAAGGAATATTAAATTCCTTTTCTCTTTCCCAAGGAATATTAAATTTCTTTGGTCAACTCTTTGATATGAACCATTAATCCTCTCTAAGGAGTCAATCTTAGCCATTCATTCATCTCCCCTCTTGCTAATGACTAAAACACTTAGCCATTTTTTCAATTCATTCTCTATCACAAGCAACCATTTTCAATCACATTTATCCAAGCCATCCTCTCTCACAGACTACCATCTTGTATCCATAGACATCCTTGCATCCAAATCAAGAAAAAACAAGTCGTTATGCTACCGAAATCGATCTAGGAGCGCACAAATCAAACAATCAACTTGGACAAGGTATATCACTCTTTCCTCTTTCATTTTGTTTAGTTAAACTAGGCCAATCTTGATGTGTTGTTTGTGTTTTTCCTTTCGTGTATTTCATTTTTTTTTGCATTTTAGACGAGGAAAATTCACTTGCACACACATACCATGTAGCATCCCTTGATCCTAAGGAGAAAGAGAATTTAACAACATTCATTAATGAGAGAAAGGTAAAATTTTCCTAGACCTATTCTAACATTCCTAGACTAGATCTAGCATTAGTGGTACAACATCTAGCTATCATCCTTAAAGCAAAGCCTATCAAGCATAAACTTAAGAAAATGCATCCCTAGATAGCATTAATAGTAAAGATAGAACTAAAGAAGATACTAAATGTGGGTTTTATCAGACCCATCGACTATCCACAATGGATATCAAATTTAGTACCAGTTTCCAAACCTACTAGGGGCATAATGATATGTACATACTTTAGAGACTCGAACAACGCCTGTCCAAAAGATTACTTTCCATTTCCAAGCATTTATGTGATTGTAGATCCAACAATAGGGAATGAGATTTTTTCCTTGATGCATGGTTTCTCTTGATACAACTAAAATAAGATATCTCTAGATGATCAACACAAAATAAAGTTCACTTTTGCTTGGGGAACGTTTTGTTGGAATGTGATGCATTTTGGTCTGAAGAATATAATGAGCAACCTATCAAAGAGTGATGAAAACCATATTCCATGACATGATACACACAATCATGGAGTACTATGTGGATTAAATCCTAGAAAATTCAATCAAAAGGGTCGATCAATTGGAGCAATACAATTTGAGACTCAACCCTAAGAAATGTGTGTTCAGAGTAACATCTAGAAAGCTATTAGGGTACATAGTGTCAAGAATTGGGATAGAAGTGGATCTTGTCAAGGTAAAAGCTATAATGGAGATTTATCAACCAAAGACACTCAAATAGTTGAGGATCCTACAAGGGAATTTACAATCAATTAGGTGATTTATCACAACTAGCAAAAAAATGCCACCCTTCCACTCATCTCCTACACAAAGAAATCACCTTCAAATGGGATAGGAAATGTGACCAAGAATTCCATAAATTCAAGGAATATATACTTACTCCTCCTATACTCATGCCACCAATTCTAGAAAAGGAGATGATACTTTATGTGTCTACCACACAAGCAACATTGGGAGCTCTCCTGGCACAACTATATGATAACAATAAATAAAGGGTAGTCTAATATATCAGTATAATACTGGTGGGCTATGAACTACACTACTCACCCAGTGAAAGAGCCTATCTCTCAATCATGTTTTCAACACAAAATCTAAGACATTATATCTTAAATAGAAAAGTGAAACTCATTTCAAAGGTGAACCCATTCAAAAATTTACTAGCAAAAGAAGCCTTAATAGGTTGAATAGTCGAATGGGTGATGATCCTGAGTGAATTTGATATAAAGTACATAGATAGGAGAGATATAAAGGGACAAGTCATAGTAGAACAATTGGTTGAAGCACCCATAGATGATCATAAACCTCTCATAGTGGATTTTCTAGATGAGAGCATCCTGATAATAGAATAGGTGGGCTAGTGGACTCTATACTTTGATAGGTCCCATACTCAACATGGTTCAAGAGAGTGTATTTTATTTCTCACACCATAGGGATATAGGATACCCAAGGCCTACAGGATTGCACTCCCCTACACAAACAACATGTTAGAGTATGAAGTTGCTACCATGGAGCTCAAAATGGTGATTAAATGGAGAATAAATGAGCTACATGTATTTGGAGACTCTCAGCTAGTAATTACATAGGTGAATGATGAATACCAAAAAAAAGATGATAGATTTCTACCATACAAAAGGATGGTGGATAGATTCAATTAGTATTTAATAAAAAATATCCTTTGAACAAGTTCCTCAGATTAATAACAGAGTTATTGATGTAATGGAACAATAGTCTCACTTTTTGATATTCCTCAGAATGTGCCTAAATATGAATTCCTCATGGAAAAACTATTGGTACCAGCATTCAACATCCTAGAATTAGAAATGGTATGTGTTTTTTTTGGTCCTAACTCCATATGGCACCAAGATACTTTTGACTATATCTAGAATGGTTTCATACTTACAAGAAAACCTTCAGCAGTAGAACCTCCCATTTTATGATCTTAGGAGAAACCCTATATCGTTCTAGCCTAGATGGTATGCTACTCCAATTCCTTAATGTAGATGAAGTAAAAATGACCTTACAAGAGGTTCACGAAGGTATTTGTGGATCCCACCCTAGTGGACCTAACTTAGTCCAAAAGATACTTAGAGCAGGATACCATTAGCCTTCGATGAAGCAAGACTACATTCAACATTCTAGAAGTTTTGATAGTGTCATCAACATAGTGATCTAGTTCATGCACCAACACAAGAGTTGAGACCTATCACAATGCCTTGAACATTTTTTCAATTGTGATTAGACTTGATAGGTAAAACATCACCCACTTCATCCAACTGGCATAAATTCATTATCACCACAACAAAATACTTCACTAAATGAATAGAGGAAATTCCATTGACCTATATGACCAACAAAAAAAATCAAAATTCATTTTGAAGAATCTCATTTGTAGGTATGGAATTCCACAAACAATTGTAATAGATAATGGTGCCCCATTCAAAAATTACGATGTCCAAGAACTTTGTTCCAAATTATCTATCCAACATAGATTTTCTACACCCTACTATCCTTAAGGAAATGGTTGGACAGAGGCATCCAATAAAAGAATCTTGAAAATATTGAAAAATACTATCAATGATGTCGATCGTAATTGGAATTTATAGCTAAACCCAGCCTTATGGGCTTATCAAACCAACATTTGCAAACCTATTGGTGCCACACCATTTTCCTTGGTATATAGAATAGAATTTGTATTACATATCAAGGTCAAATTCAGCTCATTGTGAGTCTCACTAAAAGGCATGGTCAATAACAAAGAATACAAGGTATCTAGACTGATTGAATTACACCATCTACAAGTTTATCATAATTGGCTTAAGTGAAGCTATAACAAGAGAATCAAAGATATAAACTTTCATGTTGGTGACTTAGTCCTCAACGAAAATCAGAAGATACAATTGAATTAAGATGGAAAGGTAAAATTTGAACCTAATTGGTTAGGTCCATTCATCATAACAACAATCTATGGCTCTGGGGAAGATTAGTTGGTTGCTCCTAAAGGAGAACCTTTAGCTGAACCGATGAACAACAACCACCTCAAAAATTTATATACATAAAATGTGTTAGAATACCCCAAGAAAAAGGGTAAAAATACAAAAAAAAAGAAAAGGTAGAAAACAATAAAAAGAAATAAAATGTTCTTTGAGTGAAAACCACTTTGTGGTGCTCAAAGAATAGGTACCATAGTGAAAACATGGAAAACAAGCATTGTGTATGAAGAAAACATGCATTATTATCTATCAACACTTTTTCTCAACATCCACCCATCCATTTCATGAATCATATGTCCAACCATGGCTTGTCATTGATTAAGATAAGTCATTTTATTGGAGGCAACTTCCCAAAGCTATTCATGGATTAGATCTTGTAGTATTCAATCATGACCAAAAAACAAAAAAAGTCAAAAACACCATAAAACGCCAAAAATCAAAACAAAAACATGTGAAAAACATCATAAAATAAAAAAACCATTGGATTATTCCTTCACTCAAACAGTCTAAGATATCAATATTTTCTTGAATCTCATAGCTAGTTCAAGTAAATTTCCCATAGCATATCCACTAGACTCCTAAATGGGATATCAATCCAAGCTATCAATGTTTTTTTACCCAAAAATAGTTCATGCTTTGATTCAAATGGTCGAACTATGTGGTATCTACATGTACAACGTAGGAAAGGATTTTTAGCCCCCAAGACCCTAGGTCAGTCCCCTTAGGTTTCCAACATGATTTATTTCAACTTAGTCAAAAAATACAAAATCTCAAAAACATATACAATATACAAAATCTAATAACATTCGCAAAACATAAAAGGTCAAACCAAGTGAACTATGGGCCTCTATGGGTATAGCGTAGGCAAGCCTTATCTTTGATGATCCTTCGAGGCCCTAGGTTAGTCCCCTGAAAAAAACAAAAATAAAATAAAAAAGACAAAGAAAATCAAAAAATGATCCATCCCATCATCAACATCCACAATAAATATTTCACACATAATAAATGAACCATCCCAATCATCCTTTGAAAAATCAAACAAACAAACAAAGAAAACATCAAAAGCTAGAACTTTCAGACAAAAACAATTGCATAAGAGTTGACTATAAATAGACAAAAAAATTCCAAAGTATCAACTGCCTATCTTTCTAAACAAGTCCCAACAACATCCTAAGATATGTCTTAATGGATTCGTTCCTACGATAGACATGATCAACAACTGATAATAGCCCCACCATAAACATATATGGAAAGTGATACTATAACTTTACTTTTATCTTTACGTGGTCTTAATTTTTGTGATTTATTTTATTGACTCTGTCCTAGGATCTCCTAAGGATTTCCATAAGGATTTAAAGAGGAAGGAATGGAGGCAATTGAGTGTTATTTAAATTTGTTGTTTGTAAGATCTTTTTGTAATATTACCATGGAGAATACTTTAATTATTGAGTATGGAAGTTGTATTAAAATAGTTCATGAAGTAGTTACATGTTAGGTGTTCTATACCTCTATGTGATTGGTCCAAGATGTTTTTCATGCAACCCCCCCTATACTTTAAATAAATTTTTCATATTTCTGGTAAAAACAAAGATATTTTTTTTTGTAGAGTCAAATTCCATGCAATAGATACAAAGTCACCTTGGTAATTCATACCCTTGTGCATCGTATCTATTTGCTACATCAAACAAGGTTTTTTCAAACCGCAAAGTCTCTAAAATGAAGCAAAGGAGACTCATCAAACACTATCAATCATCATAATTCTTCTAATTAACATTCATCCTACATAAAACATAATCAAAACCATATCCATACTATATCCACAAATGCTATCAATACATATCATGATGATAGTAAACCAATTAAAATCATCATATATCATGTACGGGGTACTCATTTATCAACATATATCACATCATGAACTGAGACAAAGTATGATCCATTCATCCACATCAAAATCATACATCAAAAAGCACAAAAAACACATATACACATACATCATCATATTTCACCATCACATAAACATAAAATGAGGCTAAATCGAAGAAGGTATATCATATATATCATCTTCAAAAATGGAATATGTCATAATACATCATCCGTAGTGACACAAGTGTGAGAGGAAAATCCAAAATCATAACATATATATACGAGGTCTCGACTAGACCAATGAATATATATAACACACATGTCTACAAAATGCCTATGTACCATTAAAAAAAATGAAGATCAAGTACCAAAAATAGTAAGACCCCAAAAGGAGGGAAAAAACATTGCTAAAAACCAAAATGATTTGGCTATCTCATAGAATAATCACCTACACTTGCACTGCCACCGCCACCACCATCACTTGTAGCACTCGGCTCCCCGAACCATGGACACTGAGATTCCCTAGGAACAATATCATCATATAAGGTCTGCTAATAGGTGGATGCCTATAGATACCAATCTTGCTTAGCGTGCATACTATCATGCTCTTCTCAGAGATTATCTCTCCTTGCTATGAGTAACATTACTTGAGCCTTTGCAACATGTCATCTACCATATCACTCTCTTGATCTGACCAGAGAGTATCTCTCTCTACTATCAGTAACACTACTTGATCCTCTACAACATGTAGTCTACCAATTACGCTTTTTCACTCAACCCTTAGAGTGTCTACCAAAGCCTCTGCAACCTATTGTCACACAGTCTCTGCATCTCTAGCCAAAGTCATTTGAGCTAGCAATACATCAACATCCCTAGTCAGTGGAGAAGGACCCAAAACCTATCTCTGACCCTATGTAGGAGGCACCCGCACATCTTGGATATCTTGTGCCTCACCATGTCAAGATTGATCCAATTGTGATGATCTTTAATGCCTTCTCTTCCAAAAATGGGATCACCTCTAGGATCATTAAGCCTTAAAGGCTTGCACTATTCCCACCACTCATAATTGTGAGTAGTACCTAGATCTGCCACACCAATCGACCAACCCCAACCAACTGAGGAAAGTGCTCCAAACTCAGCAATCACAGTGTTTGCACCAACTTGGAGACCCCATACATGAACTTCCTGATAAGTTTGACCAAAATGAGCCTCATACACATTAGGAAATGCCCTTGTCTCTTTTCAAACTAGTGATAGACTCAGTATGGTAGATAACACTCTATCATAGATGATGAATGACCAAGCAACCACCAATTCTATCTAAATTACACAAGTTGATCCACATACTTTGACCAAACCTCGCATTTCATATAAGGTCTCCACACAAAACTAGACATCTCATCAAAAACATGGCGCTAATAATGTAGGTCCCTAGAAAAGGTGTAATACATAAAGTCCCCATAATGATAAGAGTGTGGATCATCTAGAGAATGATCTTGAATCCTATCTAGATGAGTCACTGCAATATACTCCCATGCCAAAAAATGAAAAAGTGACACACTTGTAGACAACAACTTCTCACCTAGATACACCACCTCATGCATATCTCGATAAAGATAGGAAATCAAATAGGTACCCAAGGCATATCTCATACAATGCTCCAGCATAATCTCAATGCATGTACCCCAACCTACTACAAACTATTGAACTTGTCTATCAGGAACAACCAATTCTAATACTAAGCCATAGACGACAAGAAAGACATGATTTATGTTGTTAGAAAAATAAAAAAAATCAACCTCTAAATCCTAAACATCCAATTGTGCCACACCTAAGATATGTTGCATAGCACATCAACCTAATTGAACCTGGTACATAAAAAGATCACTTTGAATAGGAAGATGTATAATCCTCCACACATCCTTGAGCGTAACAATTTCCTCCCCTATCGGAAAATGAAAGGAGGATGTCTTAGAATGCCACCTATCCACAAGAGTGGTCATAATCATCATATGCATTCTAATGGGGGACATGTAAGAAATATAATGCAATCCCACAACATCAATAAATTCTCACTCCAACACTTTGAAATGATCAATCAGTTAAAACAAATGATGGGGACATCTATTTGTTGTCACAAGTGGTCAAAGACTCACTTGCAAATCATTTTAAACTATAATGTTAGGATTTCACTCTAAACATGTAAAGAAACACAAAACTACATGGGCATGATAACAAACGACATTTATGATGACAAATAGACACATGCTAGGGTTTAGAACAAAAAATAAGAGAAAACAATAGAAGGAGAAGTCAATTTCCAGGTTCTCGAACAAATACTCAACAAAAACTAGATAAAAGAATTGTTTAAAGAAAATAGCATAGTTTCTGAACAAAAGCATAAAACAAAAGTACAAGTTTAGGAAAATAGCACAATTCTAGAACAATAGCACAATTTCTGACAATAACACATTTTTAGAATAAAAACATAAAACAATAACACAAGTTTAGAATAATAGCATAGTTTCTAGAAAAAAATATACTTATTTACAATAGAAAAGCTCCAAAACCGATGCAACTACACAAGAATCTCAAAAATAGTGCTATTATTTGATAAGAATTCATAAACACATAACGAGAACAAAAACATGATGAAAGTGATAAGCGAGAATGTACATATCGGACCACCAATACTTGAAGGTCATCCATACTCCTAAACAAGCTTAGTGCAATGTGGGGCAACCTCTAATCTCAACATTCTTCCTCAAACAACTGACAGGATGTGGAATCTAGAGACAAGAATTAGCAAGAGGAACAAAGCACAAATGACCCAATTGAAGATAAATTACCTATATAAAACCTCAATAAAACCCAAATTTCATCTAGGAAACCCTAATTACAATTAAAAAATATTACTAATTTCAAATTAGAAGCTTTGGAAAACATTGGAATGAGAAACAATGCACATATTCATATAACATTTCGTCTGAAAACATGAAAAATGATAATACAATAGTGTCAAGAGCCTAACCTCAAAGCTTGAAATTGTTGGTCAACCTCTCGAGGGGACAACACAGAGTCCTGCCACAATTCCATTAAACATTGGGGCATAGTGGGGCATAATGTTTTTTTCAAAAAATTGATCTTAAAAAAAAAATCTTTGAAACAAAGCAATCAGTAATTTGTATCAAAGAGGGGAGATATGTAGACATGCAAAATTGACTTGACACCTATCACACACAGCGAACAAAATTAAACAACACCAAAAATCAAACAACACTGAACAACATCAAACAATATCAAACAAGATCCTATAACATTTCAGAATGACTCAGAATCATCCTGTAACATCTCAGAATGACTTGGAATCATCTCGTAACATATTGAAATGACTTGGAATCATCCCATAACATCTCAAAATGGCTCAAAATTATCTCATAACATCTTGGAATGACTCGAAATCATCTCGTAACATCTCAAAATGACTCATAATTGTCTTGTAATATATCAAAATGATATAGAATTGTCTTGTAACATCTTGGAATGACTTAAAATCATCATGTAACATCTCAAAATGACTCAAAATCATCTCATAACATCTCATAATGACTTGAAATCATCCCATAACATCTTAGAATGACTTAGAATCATCTTGTAACATCTTAGAATGACTTAAAATCATCTTGTAACATCTTAGAATGACTCAGTTGTCTTGAAACATCTCATAATATCTCAGAATCACCCCAAAATATCTAAGAATTATCCTATAATGTCTCAAATCATCTTGAAATCATACCACAACATTCCCACATTGCACCACATCAAAATGACATCAAAAACCCTAATTCCTCTATTAATTGAATAATATAACATTATTTAATTAATTCACTTTTTCATCATTTTAGATAAATTAAATAAATTTTATTTATTTAAAAAATCTTGAAAACCATAATTGCTCATTTGATTATATAAAACAACATTATTTAATTAATTCATGTTTCATCATTTTGACTACTTAAATAAATCACATTTATTTAATAAAGTCCTAATCTCAATCTATTTCATCTTGATTGATTAAATAGTGCCAATTATTTAATTACGTCACCAAATCACTTTATTCCCCTAAGTGGATTAAATTATTAAATAATAATTTAATTACAACAATTTCCCTCCAAAATTTGAATAATTAAATCAAACTATTTAAATAAATTATCAAAAATTAAACCAAAATAATGTAACTTTGTTTGCAAAAAGAAAACTTGATTTGCACGTTCAATTCCAAAAGGAATTAATTAATCAAATCAATTAATTCATATTCCTCACCCACTTTTTGATTGAGAAAATTATGATTGATGACTGAGCAATATAATTTGTTAACTGATCAATCCAAATTGTTAGCTAAATAATCTATTTTGTTAACCAAGCCATCAAATTCCTAACTAAGATGTTACATTCTTGACTGATCAATCTAAATATGTTAACTGATCAATCACATCCCTGACTAGCCAATCTATTTCTCAGTAACACAAATTGTGCAATCAACTTTGCACAATTTTCTCATGTCTAATTCTTCTCAACACACTCTGACTATTGATCTAGATATTCTTCAACACTACCTTGATCGTCCATTTCAAATCACATCTTCTATATAACAAACCAATTTCCTCATAAATAAGGATTAGGGAATCAACAAACATTGAGTAATGAAGTGTTGTCAAGAACACCATTGATAGAGCTTCACCTTTTCTTTGATCAACCAACCAAAAAATCCATTCATCAAGCTTTTGAACACAAACTTTTGAGGCTTCATGGTGATAAGATCAATGCAACATCAGGTGAATACAGTCCACTATGACATGGTAATACTATGCTATTCATGTTCATTCATTTTTGTAGTCATAGATTCATTTATGAATTTTAGAATATCTTAGTTTCATTTTGTATGTGTAGGTTTAGATCTTAGAATAATATGTTAATATTAGCTTAGATTCCTATATTAGCATTTTTCAATCCATCTTCTAGTCTAACGTTCTCCCCCTCACACACCTCTTGATAACTTTAATAAGGCACCATAAAAGAAAATGACTTTTTAAAATGATTTTTGAAATACAAAAATGGTGTGAGGAATATTCAAAAGGATTTTTCTTAGTTCGTGCAAGGTCTCATCTTAGGGAACATTGTGCCTAATGTCTCCAAGAGAGGAAAAGTGCAAATGGTCTCATGTTGTTTTCAAGAGAGGACAAGTGGAACATCTCATCTTAAGCAACATTGTTCCTAATGTTTCCAAGACATTGAATCACAAGAAAAATAAAATTGCATAATGAAATGTGAGGGTCGATGTATGCCCCTACTTTAAAGTGGTCGCTAAAACCATTACTATGATAAATTTATTTAAAGTAGAAGAAGACACAAGAGCTTATTTGGAAATCCTTATGCTAAGTCATATGTTTCCAAATGAAGTGACACCATGAAGAAGATAATATATCAAATGTGATCCAAATTAAGGCATGTCGTCCACATCCCAAGCTTGCTCTTATATGTTCATGAAAGGTTAACAACTATCCAAAAGAGATAATGACAAGTGACATACAAGGGAAAGGATAGCTAATCCCTTGCCCCCACTTAGTGCAGGACAAGGATGAGCCAAAATGATTGATGAAATGCATGGTAGAGTGAAAATTAGTATCGTTTAGAGGAATTAGGTGCCTCCACATAAGGAAGAGCTCCAAACTCCTTAATATTTTTGATTTTACTACTCAAACCCTTACATGCATTAGTAGAATGACTGTGAATGTTGTGATATGCAAAAAATGAATTGTTGTAGTAGAGTTTCTTTTGAGTTCATGGAGGAATGGATATTAAGTGATCTTGGAGGAGTCTCAACAAGATACCCTCTTGATCAAAAGTAGAGTATGCTTCTATAGTTTGTGACAAAGAAACCTCTGGCTTAGTAGAAGATGTCATACCTATGCAGGGTGCTATAGATATTGCAATTTTGTATGCTCCTTTAGAGGAGTGTGTAAAATTCAAATCCTTAGTTTTTTGTGAGATTAAATTGACATTAAGTGAAGATTTATTTGTTGGTTTCATTTCTTGCAAAGGAGAAAAATTACTAGTGTCTTAGTTTAGGATGCACTAGTGTTAAGGTTGGTTTAGAGGAATCTTGGGTGACGGTGTTGATGTCAATTGAAGGCTTGGTGATTTCTATCACAGGACAATAACCAAGATCATGAGTCATTGTTTGTGTGTTAGACTCTATAGGGTTGTGGATACCTTGTTTGTGAGCACCACATCCTTTTCCACTATATCCAAGTTGTTTCATAAGTTCATAACCTTTTCCATAAATATTTTTCATTACTGTTGGATTGGGTGGTTTCTCATGATTAAGTTTGTCAAAGTTTTTTATGTGATTTTCTTCTTTGTCTAAAGTGGTTGAGGTGGATTCTTTCGAAGTCTCTTTTGAGTTTTGTGTTGACAAGATTGCTTTTCCCTTTTCCAAATCTTTGTTTACGAGCTTTTATTCTCCTAGTAATGTAGTTGTGAAGTCTAAGGAACCCAAATCATCTTCTAATAGCTTCATGATTTATTCAATATGTTGTTCTTTCTATATTTTTTGTACAGGTTCCACTTGTGTGGTTGTTGTGAATTTTTTCAAGGGATTCTCTTTGTTTATATGAAGTTGTAAGATGCTATAAGGCTTAGGATTGGCATCGAGTGTGTACACATTGTTGTTGTAGATATAGTACATTTTATGATGAAGAGTTGAAGGAACCCCATTCATTTCCTGAATTCATGAGCTACCTAAAATGAGATTATATGAAATATCATTTGGCATAACATGGAATGGTGTTTCTAATGTGGCCATTATAGCTGTAATAGGTAAAGTGATCACACCTAGCGGTTTCTTTTCGACATTGTCAAATCCCTTAATAGATAAAGAATTAGGTTGAATTTTTTATATTTTAATGTCAATCCTATCCAAAAGGCTCACACTCTACACAGTAAGGGTAGAGAAGATATCTACAAGAGTTCTCTCGATCCCATTTCATTTGTATTGAGATATTATCATAAAAGAATCATTCTATTTTTGCACTTCCAAAGGAGGGAGCTCACTTTGGTGAAAAGCAATACTAGTATTGAATTCTTAAATTGTAGTTTCTATGTCATTTGGTTGCATATTATAAGGGACAAGAACTTGTTGTAAGGTTATTTTATGCATAGTGTGATATCTAGGTGAATTCTAAATTAGATCACATAGGGATATCTCTGTAGGAGTATTCTTAATTTGTTCAACAAGATCATACTCCATAATGTTGGAATTTAATCAAGGATCATGAGGTAATATGCGATTGGGAAAAGTTAATATTGTTGGGGTTGGTTGTGGTGGGTGTGGATTGTTTATTATGTAATATTTATGAGCAATGACACTATGACTTAGTTGTGAAACATTGTTCTTAGGTGGGTAAAGGACAAGTTCAGGTTTATTTTGAGTTGAAGGTTTGTTTGAAGGTAGATAAAGGATGAGTTCAAGTTGGTGTTGAGTTTATTATTTGTGTGAAGGTGGGTAAAGGATGAGTTAAGGTTGAATAATATTAACATCCCTTAGCGAGTGAGAGGATAATCTTGCCTCATCATCTTCTTCTAAGGATGCTATATCATTAGTGTTATTGTTATTCTTTTCTTTCACCATGGTATCCTCACTTGGAGGAGAGTTGTTAGGAGAACTAAAAGGAAAATTTTCTTGAGATGCAAGGCTTGGTTCTTCCAAACTAGCTTCATTGAGAGTAAGGGAGTTATCAATGGTGGAATTTTCTTATTTAGAAAGAGTGAGGATGTTAGAAGAAGGTTCTATTTGATTGTCTTGTTTTTTGAAGGTCTCATTCACTTGTTCCATATTATTTACCATAATAAGAGATCTTATAATATGTTCACCACTAGCTTCATCACTAGTAGGGGAGGCATCAAGACAAGGACCACTATGATTTTCAAATAGATTTTCCCAAAGGGTAGGAGAATTAGGGAAGGGAGGGTCAAGATTATCATGACTTGTAATAGGTATATCTTCTAACACCAACCTATCCTCTTTGCATCAAGGAGGGATACTAGAAGAAGGACAATTTTGATTGTTATGGTTAGGGAGACTAGGTAAGGTGATGTTTAGAAATGTTTCTATGATCTCATCATCTTGTTTTCTAATTTATTTCAATGTTGGAAGAGGAGAGGGACAATCAAGACCCTCAATGCTTATATCTTCTTTCACCAAGATACCTTCATCACCAATAGAAGAGGTAGTGAGAGAAGAACAAGTATGATTGTTATGATTGTCTACACTTGCATCCTATTTTGTTATGAAATTATTACAAATTCGATAGGTACAAGGAGGGTAGGAAAATTAATTTTCTATCCTAGATTATGTCCATGAAAAATAGAATCAGACAAGCCACTTGATATACTAAATTCTTGAAAAGAAAACATGCTAACAGGAGAATATAAATAAAGTGCAATGCAATTTTCATATGTGAAACAAGATAATTTTTTGATTACATTATGCAACAACCTAGAAGAGGAAATGTTATAAAGGAAAATTTGAAAGAAATGAATGAAATGAGCTAATTCAAGATAGATCTAATGAAATACATGTTACAAAAACACAACCAATTGATATAGATAGTTAATGAAAAAAAATAGAAGATGAAAATAGGGTTTCCAATCCCATGAAAGGTGGTTTTAGGGGTGAAAAGGGACTAAGTCACCCAAGGTGGTGAATTAGTCCTACTAGGAATTTTTTTCAATTTTTTTAGATTTTTCTAGGTGATTTTTAGGTTTATTGTGTGGCATGATGCAAACCTAAGATGCAAATGAAAAATGTATAAAATGAACTGAAAATTTTAGGGGAAAAAGTGCTCTCTTAGAATTCTAGGGTTTTTCACCTAAAAGGAGAGAGGTCTTCCACTAAAAACTTGGGGATTCATTCAATACTAAGGAAAAGATGATTGAAATGTATCTAAATTAAATATCCTAAATGCAATAAGCTTATAAAAGAGATTGATTATTAATGCTCTGCACATAAAATGATGAAAGATCTGTCATAAAGATGATTGAATGATGTCTAAATAGAAGGTCCTAAATGAAAAGAACTAATAAAAGGGGTTCACCACCAAGTGCAAACTTTGAAAACACATTGTGATCTGCAAACATATACTAGATGACCTAGAAATGCAAATCAAACAAAACATAAAACTATAAAACTTAATGTGTGCACCTAGAAACTTGTAGAGGTTGGAGAGGAACTTTTGAAATGTTGTTGATTCTCGAATTTTGACCTATTGGGACACTTACGCTATTCTAGGTGACCTATTCCTAGATCTAGAAAACTACATTAGAGCCCATTTCAACCAAACGGGTATCCAAATCTATAGAAAAATTTGGAAAACATGTGTAGTGTGACTAAGTCACCATTGATTGTAACTTAGTCCACTTTGGATTTTTTGAAAACTCAAAAGTGGAAATGGAAGCTCTTAGTGTGCACTTTCTACTCCTCTAGGTATCTAGATATGAAACTATGATTTTAGGCACTATAAGTGACTTTTTGTGGATGTTTTTCCCTAGCTAACAAAGAGATGTATTCAACGATATTTTAACCCTTTCTTCAATGATTTCCAAGCCTTCAAAGTACCTAAATCTACAAATACACAAGGAAAGAGATAGATGTTAAATGTTAGGGCATGGGGGTTTGCCTTGGCCAAACCCCTTTTAGGTAATTAAACAAAAATGAATAAATATAATGAAGTATAAACATGAAATGAAGGAATTATAAACTTTCCATGATGATAGGTCTTGAATATCTGCAACAATGGATGAAGAATCTGCCCTTGAGTGCTTCTTAATGACTTAGAATGCCAAAACCCTAGCTTGCTTCAGAAGAATGATGAATGAGACATGAGTGAATCAAGAGAGAAGAGAAGATAAAGGAAGAGGAAGAAGGCCCCAAAATGAGTGGAAAACGTCATATTTATACACAATTATGTCCTAATTCTTGAAAATACCACATCATAGACCAACCTTAGGTCTTAGAGAATTAAAACCCGCCAAAATTTTCAAATAGTTCTAATTTTTGAGCCAAATGGGACTAAGTCACCCCAAGTGGTGACTTGGTCCCACTTAGACATTCTAATTGGGTGTCGAGAATTAAGATGTAACATAAGATGTTTATAAGTTCTTTTCTCAAAAACACACTTAAATAAGGCTTGTAAGTGCATAATGGGGCCATTTAGTGCATAAGAAAAATATAATTATTGATGAAAATCCTAGAAAAGTGTTAGAATTTCTTAAAAATTATTACAACACTTTGGAATAAGGCTTGGTAAATGATCAAAATAGGTTATCTAGGTGAACTATAATAAAAGGGTCCTAGAAAAGTGTGAAAGTGGGTTACAACACTTCACATCACTTTTACAAGACACCATAGAATTATTGTTGATTTACAAGGGTTCAAGACCTAATGTGAATGTGTTGAACACATTATAACATTAAATCTAGGAAAAATAGGCCAAAATCCACAAGAAAGACTCAAATGAGTGTAAAAATATCCAAGGATACACTTTTTTGTGACACACAGTTTAATGAACAAGACTATTTCTAGCTAAACAATTTAATGAAAAAGTCTATTTTCAATTACACATATAACTTTACAACATATCGATGTGTTTGCAACAAAAAAATTACTATTTACATCAATACAATGTAGTTTCAGACTAAATAGTTATAGCTTATGACAAACAATGTCATTTCTAGTAGAAGATTCATTGTTTACAATTACACAATGTTGTTTCTAGCTAAATAGTTACAATTTATGTCAAAGAAATATTGTTTCCCATAGATCAATCACTATTTATAGTAGTACTATGTTGTTTCAAGCTATTCAGATACTAAATCATAACATTAAATAATTTAATGTTTGACTATTTTTAACGAAAAGTGGTTATCTTAGAAAAAAATGATAATGAAAAATGTTATTTTTCTCATTATCAATTATGGTCTAAAACTAACTCATCTATCATTGTCCAAGAAAGCCATAAAAATTGCATTAACAACATCAGGCTAACCTAGCTTCTTTTAAGAGAGAAGTGATAATTTGAAAAAGGGGATCTCTAGATAGAACATCACTCTTTCACCAACTAACATTCAATAATCTCCTAAGAACCCTAATAGGATTTCCTATCAACCTCTCAAGGTGAGTCAATACATAATTAGGAGGAATTAGGAGGGGGTGTTCTTTCAAATTTAAGGGTTTCACCACCAAGAAAATGCTTGGAAAAGATAATGTTTGAAAATACACTATGATATGAAAAACACTTAAAATGAGCTAAACGAAGCTTGTAAATACTAAAAATGAAGAACTCCAAGTTAAGGCATGTGCACCTAGAAAACTTGGAGATACAAATAGGATTCTGGAAATGCAAATAGACTGCCAAAATATGCCTTGGGGGACTAAGATTCCCTTGCTACCATCTTAGTCCTATTGTTGTTTTTCGAGGAAAATTTAGAATCTTCGGATGAGGGAATGAAATCCCGAAGAATTTCTTAAAGATTCCACTTGGAGGACTAAGATTCCTTTGCTCACATCTTAGTCTCGATTTGAATTTTTTAAAAGTGTGAATGTGGTCCTGAGCTCCTAGATCAACAATTGCTTCCTCTTGGATCTCAAGTTCTAAAATAGTAAAATTTGACCTATAGGTGAGTTTCCATGAAGATGAAAAATTTGCAATTAAACTTTGCAACTTTTCAATCTTGCAGTCCAAATGATCTTCAAGTCTTCAACCTAGATCTACAAATAAAAACATGCAAGAGAATGAAACCTTTGTAATTTTTAGTGAATGGGGGTTTTCCTCGGTCAAACCCCTTGTAGCTAATTAAACCAAATTTGATGAAATGAAGCATGAAGCATGAAATATTTAAATGATATCACCTTGGATGATTTCATGTGAAGAAAAAATGCAATCTACCATGTAGTTTTCATGAGGAATGTATATCTTGGATCCTTGGATTTGATGTAATGCACTAAACCTCTTGAATCAAGCTTGATGAATTACTCTTGAATGCTCTTGTGAATCCAATTTGACTATAGCGAATCCTGTCACAAAAGACTTGGATTGAAATGAGTGAAGAAACCTTGTATTTATACTTATTCATGCTTAATATGCTGAAATTACATGACAACGAGTTGACATATGAAATAATTAATTAAAAGAGGCTAAATCCTGCCCAAATTTGAAGTTGGATCCTAGAAATAAACCAAGGAGGACTAAGATGCCCTTGGTGGCATCTAAGTCCCAAAGCTCAAATTTTAGGGAACTGACTCCAAAAAGGGGCCTTATTGAGAGGTTTTAAAATAGGGGTCCCAAGACCCATGGAGGAAAAAGATGCCCTAGGTGGTGTCTTATTCCCAATCCACAAATCAGGGAAAAACAAATAGAAACAATAAATGATCATTTATATTTTGATGTTTGTCAAGATTTTGCATAAAAATATATAGTTCATAGGGCTTGTGGATGCAAAATTGGACCAATTAAGCCATAAATGAGCATAAATAAAGCAAGGTGGGACCAAACAAGTGTGAAAATGAAAGGGTATGCATTTTAATACACTACATTTAGCCCCCTGATGAGCCTAAAATATGCTCATTATTTGAATATCATGATGTATTTTTGAAAACCTTTTACTCTTTCTAATGGTTGTTTTAAACTCTGTGATTATAAAATTTTATCTTAAATTGAGTAGTATCCTATGACAATGCATTCCTATATTCTTGTAGCTTAATATCTCCATATGTCTATATTCATGGCCCTATTTGACCTTCCAATTGATTGATACGATACGTGTGGTTTTTGGATAAATGAGATGAATTTAATGTGTGTGATTAACGATAAGTATCATGCTATTATATGTATGCTTTCTTTCAACTTTGTTGCCATGTGTTCCACAGGTTGTTAAAGATAGTATGAACAAGTCAAGTGCAGTGAACCTCGATTATGAAGTGAAGACCATTTTCACCACGGCACTAAGGATGTTGTTCCTACGAAGACGCTCTGTCCAGGTCATCGGGAGGAGATCTAGATGGTCATCAATCTAGGAAGAGTGCAGCGCTGGATTCTCTCTGAATCAGTTGGATAGATACACTTCATTTATGGAAATATGTTCCTTAGAATTAGGAAGCATCTACGTCCGCATCTTTCTCTGTCAAGTTAGTTAGTTAGCTATTTTTCTATAAATAAATGTTCCTCCTACATGAGTGAACAAGCTTAGAGGATTAGAAAGGTTAAAGAGATTAGACTAGAGAGTAGAAACATTACAGAGTATGTAAGAGCAGTGCTATAATGATGAATAGAGTTTTGTGTTAGTTTTCTTACAAGCAAAACAACCATGTTTGTGATTCTGAGTTATGAATAAAAAGATGATGAAGTTTTGAGTTCAATTCTTGCATAGTTGGTTGATGCTTGCTAAGGGGGCCCACTTAGTAAGTATCTTTAGTTAGTAGTTTATTTCCTGTTGTTTATCAATTAGAATTTCACTCCAAGAATTTTAGCGTAAACTCAGTCTTGTATTGTTCCTACAGCATAAGGAACCCATCCCTGTGTCTGTTCTTGTAGCATAAGACTAGTTCATGGTTTATTTCTTAGAAGTATTTGTTATGATTTCTGATTTAACTAAGTTATGCTTAAGTTGATAAGACATTGCTTTACGTTCCTACATCAGAAATAGAATTCCTTTCACGCATTTATTTCTAGTAGGTTGTGGCTAAAATCGATTCTTAGTGCACATGCAGTGCCGCTCCATTTCAAGTATACGTTCCCTGATTTGACAAAGTAAATGAATGACCATGAGAAGATGTTAGTCACCTGTTGGAATGTCCAATTCCCAAGTTAGGATTTTTCGTGACTTTTATATCCTTTTGTGGGCGACAACCATTTTTGGTGCCATTGTCGAGGATGGTGTCAAGCTAAGAACTTGTCATAGTCATTGTTAGTAGTAGCTTAGTGTGTTTATTCAAGAATTTTCAAATCCTTCAAATTTTTAGTTAAGTCTGTTACATGCATAGAAGAAGAGACACTCTAGGGAGATTCTTACCAAACCCTTCCTTCACTGATAATGATTTTGAACCAGCTTATAATCTATTTGAGGAAGAAGGAAACCAAGATATCAATCCATTTGTTGAAGACCCACTCGCTGAATTTCCCTTTGACCTTGCTGACAAAGAACCCCAGGAAAATCCATTTGCTTTGATACTTCATCAAGAAAATATGGCACAAAATCCACCTAATCGACCTCCTACTTTTGAATTCCCTATTATAGCCAAGCAAGATAATGATAACCTAAAAAATATTCCTTCTTCATTACTTCCCAATTTCTATGGACTAGCTATAGAGGACCCAGACACTTTCTTGTTTGAGTTCGACATCCTCTATCAAAGTTATGATTATACCATAGATGCTCACAAGCTGAAGTTGTTTCTTGCTACTTTGAAGGAGGGAGCTCTAAGATGGTTCATGAGTTTGGGGAGGAATGTTGTTGATAGTTGGGCACTCATGCAAACAAAGTTTCTTGAGAAATATAAGGAATATTGCAAGAGTGGTAGTAAGGGTGATGATATATTCTGAATTTAGCAGAAGGAGGATGAAAGCTTGGAAGACTATATCTCAAGGTTTTTGTTTTCCTTGAAAAAGAATTCGGACCATACTCTCAATGAAGAATCTCAGAAATTACTTTTTCTAAGGGGAATCAATGATTCCTGTATTGATGCTCTGGATCTAATGGGAGGAGGAGATATAACCCAAGTGCCTTGGGATGATATTAAGAACATATGCTGCAATTAATCTTGAGCAAGTGTCAAGAAGGGGAGGTCATCAGGCCACAATGGGAAAGTCTTCTAATAATGGAGTTTCACGGATGGAGATTTCAAATTTGTTGTCTGTTTCAAGCAAGATATCATAAATAATATGGCTACATAGTTGGATACTATGCAAGCTCAAAAGAAACATGAGGAAGCTGAAGAAATCTTGGCCAAGTTTTGTCCACATTGTTGACAAAAGAAGCGTGACTGTAGATGTAAGATAGTGGCTAACATGGAGGCTAAGCAATTACCTACTGACTTTAAGGTAGTAGAAGGTGATGATGACCAAGTATTCTACATTGCACAAAGGCGCCCATGGGCTCAAAGATAAGGTATGCCTCAAGACCCTTTAAATTTTGGTAATCCTTACTCTAATTATAGTACCAATGGCAACCTACATATGGCCCATCACCACCATGGAATACCTCTCAACCATAATGGCATAACTATCCAAATTCACAATGGTGATCTCCTCAAGGAGGTTGGCAGCACCCACAAGGATAATGGGCTCCAGCCCAAGGTAACTGGTAGTAGAATTCTCAATGGAGAGGTTCTTAATAATGGCTAAACCAATCCCCTGGCTTTTTGTAGCTTCAACAACCACAAACTCAGGCCCTCATGCCACTGCCTACAACACCTGCAGCAAATACTAGTCCTCCAAAACAAACACCTATGCCTGCTCAACCATTGCCAAATCGTAATAGTAAGCAGCAACAACAACAGCCTATGTATTTTGCATAAGCCAATTAGTATCTAGCCTATGCCCTAAATATTAATGATATCCATCTCAAGTCTAGAACCACCCTACCCACTCCACAGCCACCAGTAATTACTGAAATTCAAGATCCTCCCTCTATTGAACAACTGACTGGTCCTGCAAAACAAACACCTATATCAGATAATGCCTCTATGGAGCTCATCTTGTAGCATCCAATAAAACCATGTTTTCCTCAGAGATTGCAAATCAATACACCTAAGTCTATAGAAGAACCTACCTTTGATATTTTGGATCAGCTAAAAAATGTACACATTCAAATCCCTATTTTTCAAGCCATTAAAGATGTTCCAATCTATGGGAAAGCCATTAAGGAGGATTGTTTGAAGAAACCTGGAAGAAAGAAAAAGGACCCCCAAACTATCCATGTTCTAGGACATTTGGCAGATATTATGTTAGGGAAGGTAGTCATTCCAAAATATGCTGACCTTGGAAGTCCTGTGGTACAAATCAATATTAATGGTCAGATGGTAAAAAATGTTTTAGTTGACCTTGGTGCAGCCATTAATATAATGACCAAGCATACTATGGAACATTTGAATATCCTAACCATTAGGTCTACACCTACCGTCCTGTAGCTCGCTGATAGTTCCACTATAATTCCTGATGGTATGGTAGAAGATATAATTGTCAACCTTGAGTCTTGGGAATACCCAACAGATTTCACCATATTGTCCACCAGGGCAACTTTGGGAGGATATCCTATCATTCTAGATAGACCATGGTTAGCCATAGCTGATACTTTTATAGGATGTCATTCAGGAAACATGACAATCTCTAATGGTCAGTCAACAAAGAAATTGGCTTTATACCCACCTACTCAACCTCAGCCAATTTGGCCAGATTTGGGTGAGGAAACAAAAGAAGTCAGATCATTGGCTCACTTAATGATGCTGAAAACTAATCCATTCTCCCAACTTTAGATTGAGGATTACCTTCTCTTACAAATTTTGTAGTCCAATTCTGACATAAGTAGCCCATCACCTGTCCTCAGCAGTGCTTGCTGTAGCAGCTAAATCTTGAAAAACCACCATTTAAAATCCCTGTAGTCTATCAACATTTGCTTCCACAAGAAATAGAGACACCACCTTTGCCAGTAGATTCCATGAATGATCTTGCCAAACAAATTGAGCTATCTCTAGGCCACTATCTAAATATCAACAATCAGCTACCTAAATCTCAACAAATTACCCTAGTTAAAATGCTGCAAGATCAACACAAAGCTTTTGCATGGGAATATGGGGATATGAAGGGAGTAGATCCTCAACTATGTACTCATAGGATCTACATTAAAGAGGATTATTTGCCTATTAGGCAGCCTCAACGAAGGATACCCCCAACACTCAGGGAAATAGTTAAAAATGAACTCCAAAAGTTGCTTGATGCTGGTTTCATCTACCCTATTTCAGATAGTCAATGGGTATCTCCATTAGTGATTGATCCTAAAAAGGTGGGAAATGGCGAGTTTGTGTAGATTACAGGGAGCTAAATATTGCAACTAAAAAGGATCACTTTCCACTACCATTTGTTGATCAAGTACTGGACTCATTGTTTGGTAAAATGTATTTCTCATTTTTAGATGGATATAGTGGGTATAATCAAATTAAAATTGCCCTTGGGGATCAGGACAAAACAACCTTTACTTGTCCATGGGGGACTTTTGCTTACTATGTCCTACCTTTTGGCTTGTGTAACGCCCCTACAACATTTCAAAGGGCAGTAATTAGTAGTTTTGCTGACATTTCTCATGATTCTATGGAGATCTACATGGATGACTTCACCAGTTATGGAGTAACTTATGAAGAAGCATTATCAAATTTAGAGAAAGTGTTGAAAAGATGTAAGGAGCATAATTTGTCTTTAAATAGTGAGAAGTGTTTTATGATGATGCAAGAGGGAATTGTTTTAGGCCATCATATCTCTCCAATAGGAATTCAGGTTGATCTTGCAAAAATAGAAGTTATTCTCACTTTGTAAACACCTATGAAACAAAATGATGTTAGATGCTTCTTAGCGCATGATGGCTACTATAGAAGATTCATTAAATATTTCAGCAAAATAGCCAGTCCTTTGTATGGCTTATTGACTAAGGATTGTGAATTTAACTGGATTGAGGCCTGTGACAAATCTTTCCTGTAGCTTAAGGACTTACTTACTAAAGCACCTATTCTTCAAGGACCAAAGTGGAGTCTTCCCTTTCATATACACACAAATGCTTCTAATTATGCCATAGGGGCAGTGTTAGGACAAAAGGAGAATTCCATAGAGCATGCCATCTATTTCATCAGCAAAAATCTTCAAGGCCCATAATTAAACTATACTGTCACAGAAAAAGAATTTCTAGCAGTTGTGTATGCTCTAAACAAGTTTTGGCATTATGTCACTGGTTAGCAAATATTTGTTCATACAGACCATGTAGCAATAAGGTACCTTATGAATAAGCCTACCATATCTGGTAGATTAGCAAGTCGGCTACTATTATTGCAGGAATTTGATATCACAATTATTGACAAGCCAGGTAGGGCAAATGTGGTGGTTGATTTCTTGTCAAGACTTCAAACATCTACACCTGCCACATCTAAGGTAATTGATGATAGCTTTCCCGATGAACATCTATTTTCTATTGCTACTCAAACACCATGGTATGCATATATTGCAGATTATTTAGTAGCCAACAAAATACCAGCTCACTTCTCACCAAAGGACAAGAAGTTGTTGATTGAGAAAAGTTTTAACTTTTCATGGATTGCAGACTGTTTGTTTTACACAGGGCCTGACCAAGTCATGCAAAGGTGTGTCAGAGAAGATGAGACATATGAAATTTTGCATGCTTGTCATGATGAGCCATGTGGTGGGCACTTTACATCTAAAAGAACATCAATGAAAGTGCTTAATAGAGGGTACTATTGGCCCACACTACCTAAGGATGTTGTAGCCTACACCAGAAAATGTGACAGATGTCAAAGAATGGGGAGACCAATGAAGTCTGATGAAATGCCCCTAAACCCACAAGTGGTGGTTAGTCCCTTTGATAAGTGGGGAATGGATTTTGTTGGGCCGATTGATCCTTGATCTAATGGAAAATCTTACATTTTAGTTTGCACTGATTATGTGACCAAATGGGTGGAAGTGAAAGCAATGACACATGCACATGACAATAAGGTTGTTGAATTCCTTTATGAACATATTTTTACCAGATTTCGAGTCCCTAGAGAACTTGTTACTGATCAGGGAACTCAGTTTACTTCAAACCTGATCACTGCATTAATGAATGACTACAAGATCAGGCACAAAAAATCAAGCCCCTACCACCCTCAAGCTAATGGTCAAGCATAGGTAACTAACAAAGAACTGGAGAAAATCCTTACAAAAATAGTCTAGTTACACAAGAAAGATTGGAGCAGTCATCTTCCTAAAGCAGTTTGGGCCTATAGGACAACATGGAAAACAACTACAGGGTTTACCCCTTTTGAGTTACTTATGGAAAAACTGCCATGTTGCCAATATAATTTGAGCATAAGACCTTACAAACTGCACTTCAACTTCAACATGATCTTTTGCAAGCAAAAAAGGAATGCCTCCTATAGTTAAATGCATTGCATGAGATGAGGAAAGCTGCCCTCCAACACATTGAAGCAATCCAACAGCAAAGGAAGAAATGGCATGACCACAATATCCACACAAAGCATTTCTCCATTGGCAATTGGGCCCTACTCTATGACTCCAGGTATAAAGAGAATCAAGGTAAGCTTACAACAAGATGGCTTGGTCCGTATGAAATTGAAAATGTATTTGATAATGGTTCGGTTCAATGGGCAATAGTCGATCCTTTCTGCTTCAAACTGGTGGTTAATGGACACCATCTTCGGTTGTAGCATAAGCCTGCATCAAAAGAGAAATTTATAAAATAGTTTATGTTAGATGCAAGCACTGATCCTCATGCAGTGAAAGGCTTCAATCTTCTTCCTGTAGCATCTCTTTGAACACTATGTTGTACGTCCATAATAAAGGTTTTCTTTTCACGAAAACCACTTTCTCCATCACCATCCATCACCATCTATCATTTCACCTTTCTTGTCTACATCACCCATCCATGTCACCCATCTTACCGTACCACCACCATTCATGATCTCTTTTTCAAGCAGTCATTTCCAACATCTGCGAGCATTTAATACAAGGTACGCGATATTCTTTTCATTTGTCACATTATTCATTTATTTTATTTATTCATTTATTACAAGTGTCTATCAGTCATTACTGCTCATTCTTCACCTATCCTTTCGCACATATGAGGACACATGTCAAATCTTACGTAGGGGGTGGGGATTGTTTGTTTGAAACCTTTTTCTTTTGCCAATGCCACATTTGATAAAAATAATTTTTAAATTGTACTTCCCAAAAATGAATGCGAGTGAATGCATGTTTTTTCCTTATCAGCAAGTTAACTGCTTAATTAAGTAGTTTCTAAAAATCATTGGATGCAATTGTCTTTTATATCATTTTGGGAAAAAATAATGAAAAGAAACAAAGCAAGAAAAAGGTGTTTTTCAAATTCTCAGAAGAGGTTAAGTTTCGAGGATTTTTAGCAGAGTCAGTTTTTGAATATGGGTGGTCAGCTAGTAAGACATGAGCCAGCAGCTCATGAGGCCTTAACACAAGATCCTTAGGTGGTTCAAGCATTCAATATTTGTGGATGGTTGAACTATTTCCCAAGGATAGATTCTTTTGATGAAGAAGCTTCAAGTGAATTTCTGAGAACTCTTTCAGAAGGAGAGGCTATAGTATGGGGTTTAATAGTTGTTGTAATAGAGGAATGAATTGCTGAAGTAACAAGACTTCTAGCTATAGGAGAGAATTTCTCTTCAAGAAAGGATGTTATCTCTTCCAGGGCATAATTCACATTGCCCATGGACGGACCCTTGGAGGTTTCAAAGCAAGGATGGAAATAGGTCTCATTTTCTTATCCATATTTAGAATACGCTTCTTTCATAATCAGGTATTTGACTTGTGAAGGATGCTTTTCTTATTTGCATTCCTACCATTTTAAACTGTTAAGTCATATGAGGCACGGGTTAGTTGCAACATCCCAAATTTCTTGTTAAATCTTTTGGAGCATAGTGCCTATGAAACTTAGAAGGGTAAAGATAATTCCATCACCAATCATGCCCTAATCAAATTGTTGATTGAGTATTCTTTGAGAGATGTATCACCCCTTTCTTGGCAAGAATTTGTTGCCCAGAAAGGACTGCAACCTCCTAAACCTCCTAGAACACTCCCTACTCAACCCAAGAAAAATAAAAAGAAATTAGAGTCTACAAGTAGGGAAGCAGAGCAAGAATTATCTATTCTTGCAACACCTAGTCCTATAACCTCTACACCTAAGCCCTCTATCCAAATAAAAACTAGGTCTTCCACAAGGAAAGAAAAGGGGAAAACAAAAGTAGGCGAACCATCTAGTGCTGAGCATACCCTAGAAGCAAACCCTCAAACAGCAAAGTAAAAACTTGCTACCCAGCTTTTTCCTATAGCAACACCTGTAGTTACCATAATTTCCTCATCACCCTCTCCTGCTGAGTCTGACTCCCCTAAGCAAGTTAAAAAGAGAAAATCTGTTAAAGAACCTCTTGCACCTACTGCATTGCCTAGAAGAGTTTCAACAAGGAAACAAGTAAAACTACCTCAACAGTCGTCCAATTAGAAATTATAATTATTTCAAAGGAATCTAAGGGGTTTGGTCATGAGGATTCTCATAGTGTATCTAAGAATGTGAATAACAGTCCCTCTATTGTTCCCGAGGAGTTACAAATAGAAACAAAGGAAGTTGAGGAAATGCAGCAGCGTTGCAGTGATGAAAAGAGGATGCCAAGCCTTAATGACTTGGAAAAGGCAGTCGAGATAATTTCAGGAGAAGCACAATCCCCTCTTGAGTAGTGAGAAAAAGAACCTGAACAAACTAAGTTATTCAATGAAACACCATTGCCCACAGAACCTTGTTGTGCATTGGTTGTGTACAAGAGAACATTACTAATTGAGTACTTAGAATATCTCAAAATTTCCTGGAGGCCTGTGACACTTCAAACTTTGAGTTTTCGTCATCTTGCAAAAACTAAAATGCAACAAAGTCTATGGGAAGAGGATAAAAACAAATTGAAGAAAGAAATTGAAAATCAAAGGCAGGAAATCCAAGAAATCAAGGGGAAAATGAATGACATGATGAGAGTAGCTCAGAAAATCATGTAATGTAGACCACCACCCAGGGTGTATGCAATGTGTCTAAAGGAATAGTTTGTATGGTTTCAATTAATAAGAATTTCTAGAAATCTGGATCCTGTCATTCATTCCACTAAAGAGTTTTATGATGCCTATCAGATAGCACCAAATTGGTTAAGAAATTCTATGTGTAATTTTTATTTGCATGGTTTATTAATACCTTTCAAAACATAGTGGAATCCGCTCCTTTACATTGGTGACATTCATTTGAGGTCACTTATGTCTTGGGTGGCTAATGAGATCAATTATGGGAAGCAATTAGAAGATTATGAGGAAGCTAAAAGGAAAGAACCAATTCCCCTAAGACCAAAAAGTTCCGATCCTTAAATAGTTCTTAGAACTTGTTTTTCTGTTACATATGGGTTTTATGATCCTCCATCAAGAATAAGGATATTTGATCTCAGAAAATAGGTATATAATGAATTTAAAGGCCAACCATACTTATTTTGGAAACATTCATCTTCCAGAATCATAACTAGATGGGAGAAATTGACAGTTGGCCTAAGAAAGTCTGAGCCTCATAGTTCTTTGAATTTTAGAGTAGCCATCAGAAGATCAGAAAGATACATACAGCTGGCTCTCCAAGAGAGGTTTGAACTGTGGTTGCCATTGACATTTCACCACCCTATTTTGATGTGGCCACTGTACCCTTATCTAGCCACAGATATTAATGAAACCAATGAAGCTCGTAGGTATGAAAGGTGGCAGAATTACAGACGCTTCTACTACAAGTTTAGGACTGCAATGCAAGGCCATGCTACTTCTACCAACTCCAGGGAAACAACCAGGAAGGTTAATGCTAGAGGACCAGCATTAGCATAAGTAGGGGGCAAATGATGAGCCTAAAATATGCTCATTATTTGAATATCATGATGTATTTTTGAAAACCTTTTACTCTTTCTAATGGTTATTTTAAACTCTATGATTATAAAATTTTATCTTAAATCAGGTAGTATCCTATGACAATGCATTCCTATATTCTTGCAGATTAATATCTCCATATGTCTATATTCATGGCCCTGTTTGACCTCCCAATTGACTGATATGATACATGTGGTTTTTGGATAAATGAGATGAATTTAATGTTTGTGATTAATGATAAGTATCGTGCTATTATATGTATGCTTTATTTTGCCTTTGTTTCCATGTGCTCCACAGGTTGTTAAAGATAGTATGAACAAGTCAAGTGCAGTGAACCCCGGTTCTGAAGTGAAGACCATTTCCACCACAACACCAAGGATGTTGTCCCTGCGAAGATGCTCTATCTGGGTCATCAGGAGGAGATCTAAATGGTCATCAATCTAGGAAGCATGGAGCATTGTATTCTCTATGAATCGGTTGGATAGATACACTTTCATTTATGGAAATATGTTCCTCAAAATTAGGAAGCATCTACGTCAACATCTTTCTCTGTTAAGCTAGTTAGTTAGCTGTTTTTCTATAAATAAATGTTCCTCCTACACGAGTGAACATGATTAGAGGATTAGAAAGGTTAAGGAGATTATACTAGAGAGTAGAAACATTACAGAGTATGTAAGAGTAGTGCTATAATGATGAATATAGTTTTGTGTTAGTTTTCTTACAAGCAAAAAAACCATGTATGTGATTTTGAGTTATGAATAAAAAGCTGATGAAGTTTTGATTTCAATTCTTGCATAGTTGGTTAATGCTTTCTAAGAGGGCCCACTTAGTAATTATCTTTAGTTAGTAGTTTATTTACTATTCTTTATCAATTAGAATTTCATTCCAGGAAGTTTAGCGCAAACTCAGTCTTGTATGGTTCCTGTAGCATAATGAATCCATCCCTGTGTCTGTTCCTATAGCGTAAGACCAGTTCATGGTTTGTTTCTCAAAAGTAGTTGTTATGATTTCTGCTTTAACTAAGTTATGCTTAAGTTGATAAGACTTTGCTTTACGTTCTAGTATCAGAAATAGAATTACTTTCATGCATTTATTTCTAGTAGGTTGTGGCTAAAATTGGTTCTTAGTGCACATACAGTGCCGCTCCATTTGAAGTATATGTTCCCTAGTTTAACAAAGTAAATGAATGACCATGAGAAGATGTTAGTCACCTACTGGAATGTCCAATTCCCAAGTCAGGATTTTTTGTGACTTATATCCTTTTGTGGGAAACAACCACCCCCACTTTAGTAAGAGGATGAAATTGCTTCAAAGTCACACTAAATTAGCCAACCATGCAATCAAGAGGGGTTCAAATGTACAATTGCTAGTAAGATAGGATGACAATCGATCAAGAGGGATGATTAAGCCCCTAGGATCGAGATCCTATGACAAGCCAATAAAGGCACAAAAGAACATGCTTGTAGATGATATATGAAGCCATAACCAGATTGCCATTATACACCATCAAGAAACAGAAAAATGCAAAAGGAAATTAACTGCAATGGATCAAGCTTTGACTGGTCATCTAATGTGATGGATTGGGTCTAGGCTTGGAGAGGGTTTACAGGTGAACACATTTTCCACTATGCAAACACAACACATGCTCATAAGGGCTAGTGGGAGCTAGTTATCCACTAGGTGAGCCCCAAGGGGGACCATATCAAAGACATACCTCCATGACTTTAATAAGGTACAAAAAAAAATACATGCTCACACGGGCTACTAAAGCTAGTTGTTCACTAGGTGATCCCTAGGTGGTCCATAACAAAGCCATATCTCAGTGAATTTAATATGGATGAAAAGAAAAATACACGTAACAAGAAAGAGAGATGCTCAAAGGGATTTTTCTTAGTTTCCAAGATAGGACAGGTCAAAGAAATATCACACTCTTGGAGGAAATCAAACCTAATGATGCCATTAAGAAAGAAACACATCATATGAAGAAATAAAACTGCACAATGAAACATGAGTTTTGATGTATTCCCCCACTTTAAAGTGGTTGCTAACACCATTGCTATGAGAAATTGATTTAAATTAGAAAAAGAAATGAGAACTTATTCAGAAAGCCCTATGCCAAGTCATATGTTTCTGATAAGCTATGATCATGAAAAGGAAAAGGTTGGCCCCAAAATGTCACATGTGAGCCAACTTAAGGCATGTCACCTACATTCCAAGCTTGCTCTTATACGTACATGAAAGGTGGTCATCTAGCCAAAATAAACAATGAAAAGTGAAATACGAGGACAAGGCTATGTAACCCCTTCCCCCCACTTAGTGCAAGACAAGGGTGAGCCAAATAGGATTTAAATAAGCATCAGTTGGAGGAAATAGGTGCTTCAACCCAAGGAAGAGCACCACAATCCTTAAGATGTTGAAGTTTTCTATGCAAACCCTTACATTGATTAGTCGCATGACCATGAACTCTATGATATGTGCAAAATGAAGTCTTGTAGTAAAATTTATTTTGTATTTTTGGAGGGAGGGAGATCAAATGATCTTGAACTGGTATTGCCAAGATAATCTATTCATCAAAAGGAGATGTTGCTTTGTTTTGTGACAGTGATATCTTTTTCTTAGTACAATATTTGACACAAGACTCTTTAGATTGCAAAATTTTGTTCTCTCCTTTACTGGAGGGTGTAAAATCTACTAAATTTGAATCATTAGTATTTTGTGTGATGACATTGACATTAAGCAAAGATTTATCTATTTATTTTTTTCTTTCAAAGAGTCTTTTGTAATAGTGTTGATATTAAGTGAAGGCTTGTTTATTTTTATCAAAGGACAATAACCAAGACCATTAGTTGTTTTTTGCACATGTGGCTCTATGGGGACATAGATACCTTGTTCTCTAGCATTGCATCCTTTTCCAATGTAACCAAGTAGTTTCATAAGTTTGTAACCTTTTCCATAAATCTTTTGTATTTATTTAGGATTCAGAGGTTTCTCATGGTTAAGTTCGTCAAATATTTTTGTCTATTGTTCTAAAGTGCTTTAGGGAGATGCTTTCAGAAGGTCTTCCAAATTTTACATTGACATTACTCCCTTTTCTTTTCCACTTTCAAATTCTTTGTTTATGATCTTGTATTCTCTCGTGAATGTTGGTTCAAAATTTAATGATCCCAAATCATCTAGAGATATCGTGTTGAAAGGTATAGGGAATTTTTCTTTTTGTTGTTCTTGCATGGGTACCAATTGTGTAGTTGGTTTCAATGTGTTTAAATAATTCTCTTTATCTTTGGCAATTTTTAAATAAGTGTATGGTTTAGGATCAACTTTGATTGAATAAACTTTTTTGTTGTAGACATATTTCATGATACGATGAAGGGTAGAGGGCACATCATGCATCTCATGGATCCATGGTCTACCTAAAAGGAGATTGTATGAAAGGTCATGAGGCATGAAATGTATTGGGGTTTTTAAGGTACCCTTTCCAACTGTAATAGGCAAAGTGATCACACCAAGCGATTTCTTTCCTACATTATCAAATCCCTTAATAGATAAAGAGTCGAGTTGAATTTTTTATTTATAAACATCAAGCTTATCCAAAAGGTTTACATTACACACATTTAAGGCTAAGCCATTTTCAACAAGGGCTCACTTTATCCATACCATCTTGTATTGAGCTATGATCATGAAAGCATCATGTTGTTTTTGCACTTCAAAATGGGGGAGTTCACTTTGGTGGAAAATAATGTCAAGATTTATGCCATGAATTAGGGTTGCTATGTCATTTTCTCATGCATTAGAATGGATAGGAACTTGTTGTAAGGCACTTTGAATCATGTTATGATAGTGGGGGGAGGATTGGATAAGGTCCCATAAAGATATCTTAGCAGGATGGTAAGATGGGATTAGGAAATGGGAGGGATGTTCAAGGTGTTTGTGTTGGTTGTTGATTGTTCCTAGTGTTGTATGTATGAAAATGCTATTGTAACTCAATTGTTGTCAAACATTCTTCTTAGGTGGTTCAAGGATAAGGACGGGTTTTTTTTGAAGTTGTGGTGGATAAATGATAAGTTTAGGCTCAAGAGAGTAATCCAAGGGGTATCTAATACACATAACCTCAAAATAATTATCCTTATTTTCATGATCTCTTTGTGAAGAGGAGTATAATTATGTCACTTCAGCATCTTCATCTAAGGAATTACTATTGTCAAAGTTCCCTCTTTCTTCCATTGTGATATTTTCCCTAGTAGGAGAGTTTTTAGGAGAGATACAAACCAAATGGTCTTGACATTAAAGGATTGGTTCTTCCAAAATGACTTCATCGCAAGTAGGGAAATGATCAATGGTTGAATTTTATTACTCAATTAGGTTTTCCCTAGGTGTAGATGATAACTAATATTTTCATGACTTTCATCAATCAAAGAATCTTCTTCACAACTGAGAGAGATACTAGGAGAAGAAAAAATGTTATTGTCATGATTACTTATGGTTATGTTGTCTTTTTCATCAATGTATTGTCCACTAAGAGAGGTAAGAGGAGAGAAACAACTAGGAATCTCAAAAATCTCATTGATTAGTTATTCTAACATCAAAATATCTCCTTCACAAATAGGAGAGATATTAGGAGAAGAAAAAATATGATCGTTAGGATTGTCCAAGGTTGTATTCTCTTTCAAATAAACACTCTCATAGGGAGGGGATATGAGCTTTTTCTTAGCATTCCTAGAAAGGTAAGGTACTAACATTTTTTGACAAAGAATGAAAAGAACTTTTAACCTCTCATGCAATACTTTAAGAATGTGAACAATGTATATCCAAAGATGCAAAACACATGTATCCAGTGTATGTTCAAATATTTAGACCTAAAACAAGGTAACTTATTCACTACACTATGCAATAGACTAAAAATGTGATGTTGTAAAGTCCATTTTGAATGTTGAAAATGCATTGAATGAAGAAAAATTATGCTAGATTCACTAAATCTGATGAAACAATAGATCAAAAAACTGAAACAAGAAAGTAACTGCAGCAAACAAAAGCACATAAAAGCAATTTCAAACCCTAAAAATTGAAAAATAAAAGTCAATAGGGACTAATTTTCCAATAAGGGCGTCTTAGTCCTCCTCATGAAATTATGAGTTTTTAGTAGCTAAAACGGATATTAAATGGTCCAAATATGAATTTGTGATAGGAATCTAGAGAGGGACTAAGATGCCACCAAGGGTGTTTTGTCCTAGTTAGTGACTTTTTAGAAAATAAAATAATTCTAGGTTGATAATAGTGTTCTTATATTTCCTATCTAGGTACTTGAAGTTTGGAAATAAAAAATTATACAAATGAAGGCCAAAAAAAGTAACTAGTGACAAGAATTTGGATGCAAAAGTGAAAGGATTTTTTTTTCAATTTTGAATACAATAACAATGATCCTAAATGAAATTAAGAGGATGAAAAATGCACTTTTCAATTTTCCAATGAGATGAGATGATGTGAGAAATAAAAAATGCAACCTATATGTAGTTGTACTAATGCAAATATGAGAAACCCTAGATGTAATTTCACTAAGTATGAGAAACCCTAGATGAAATTTCACTAAGTATGAGAAACCCTAGATGCAATTTCACTAATGGAAGATGCAATGCAAGAATGAATACGGCCTAGATCTAGGATTTAAATGGAAACCAAATTAGAAAATCAATGCTCAAGAAGTCAGGTTCACCAAAATGATTAGTTGAAAAAGGGGAGCTCTACATAGAACATCATTCTTTCTCCAACTAACATTCAATGATGTCCTAAGAACCCTAATAGGATTGACCATCAACCTCTCAAGCTGAGTCAATACATAATTAGGACTTAGGAGGGGGTGTTCTTTTAGATTTAAGGGGTTCACCACCAAAAAAATGCTTGGAAAAGACAATGTTTGAAAACACACTATGATATGCAAAACACTTAAAATGAGCTAAATGAAGTTTGCAAATATTGAAAATGAACAACTCAAAGTTAGGCTATGTGTACTTGGGAAACCTAGAGATGTAAATAGGATTATTGAAATGCAAAAAGATAGCCAGAATATGCCCTAGAGGCCTAAGATGCCCTTGCTACCATCTTAGTCCCGCTGCTAGTTTTCAGGGAATACACAAAATCTTCGGATGACAACAGAATCTCGAAGAATTTATAAAATATTACACTTGGAGGAATAAGATGAATTTTCTCCCATATTACTTCCAATATGAATTTTTGAAAAGTGTGAATGTGGTCTTGAGCTCCCAGATCTGCAATTACTTCCTCTTGGATCTTAGGTTTAGAAACAACCAAATCTGACCTATAGGTAAGGTTTTTTGAAGATGACAACTTTTCAATGCAACTTCACAACTTTTCAATCTTGCACTCCAAATTATATTAAGGCCTTCAACCTATATCTGCAAATACAAACCCACAAGAGATGGGAAACTTGTTGATTGTTAGTGAATGCAGGTTTGCCTTGGTCAAACCCCTTGTAGCTAATTAAACCAAATGATAAAATGAAGCATGAAACATGAAATATGTAAATGATATCACCATGGATGATTCCTTTTGAAGAAAACCTACAATATACCATGTAGTTTCCATGAGGAATGTATATATTGGATCTTTGTATTTGATGTCAACAATGGTTGCAGATATATCTTCAATGCTACATCCATAATCTTTTCTCAACAACATGAATGGATGCACTGAACCCTTAACATGATGCTTGAATCTTGATTATGGCTTTGAACACTTGATGAATTACTCTTGAATGCTCTTGTGACCTCAATTTGATTATAATGAATTCTCTCACAAAATACTTCGGTTGAAATGAGTGAAGGAACCTTGTATATATACTTATTCATGTTTAATATCCCAAAATTACACCACAACAAGCTGACATATGAAATCATTAATTAAAGGAGGCCAAATCTCACCCAAATTTGAAACTGGACCCCAAAGATAAGCCAAGGAGTAATAAGATTCCCTAGGTGGAGTCTTAGTCCCGAGTCACAAATTTTGGGGCACAAACTCCAAAAAGGGGCCTTATAGAGAGGTTTCAAAAGTAGGGTCCCAAGACCCATGGAGGACAAAGACGCCCTAGGTGGAATCTTAGTCCCAATCCAAAAATTAGTTACACACATAACATTAAATTATCATTTATCTTTTGATGTTTCTCAGGACTTACTATAAAAATATATAGTTTAGAGGGCTTGTGTATGCAAATTGGGACCAATTAAGCCCTAAATGAGCATAAATAAAGCAAGGCAGGCCCAAACAAGTGTGAAAATGCAAGGGTATGAATTTTACTACACTACAAGAATAATTCCCAATATTTTGCACTTCAATACATAAACAACACTGAAAATTCATTGATCAACTATATATGAATATAATGAAACTGAATCGACACACTCGTCAATTTGAAACTTAGCAACCATTTGGTCAAGGGACAAAACTCAGAAGTTTTTGGTGTTCTTAGTAGGACCTATTCCTTTCAAAGGCATTAAAAAATCACTCATTAGTCTCTATAGGAGTGACTACCGCTTATGTGACTGATACATATTTTTCTTAGAAAAACAAGGGTCATATTCAAGAATACCCATATAGGCTTGTTGGTTTAATACTATATATTTCGACATGAAAACTCATATTTGTATTTATTTTAAAGAAAGAAACCCATTGATCATGAAGATCAAACCATACAAGGGTTAATGAATCCTAGAATTAAATGCTCCATAATTCCTACTACATAATGGTGACATCATTATGCATACATTTGACACATTTTGTGCAATTATTTTAGCCCTTTACCATTATCAGCCCAACTAATAATGAGAATTGATACATTTGATTAGAATGAAATTTTGATAGCCATAGTATAGCTAGCACAATCATGAGAGGTTAAGTGAAAACCACATCTAAAATGTTTGCAAGCCTCAGCCTAGATCTATAAACTAGTGGATAAGCCTCTAACTTAGATAATTCTCATGCAAGGTAGGTCATAGACCATGCAACCCAAAAATATGGTCAATATTACACAACATTCATCTCAAGGCCATAACAAGATAGCCAAATAATTAAATTTTAATTGTGCTATTGAACCATTCATTGAATGAAGAAAATACCACTAGAATGTTATGGAAATGATAATAAAATTGAGCTTTTTTCTAAAAGAAATTGAATTACCTTAATATTTGAGCCTTTTGTGAAGCTTTCCTCTAATTTTTCCACTTCCATGAGTTCTTCCCTAGTTTTTTCCTTTTAGCCAATTGATTCAATTCATTGTGCTTTTCCCTCACGTTATGAATTCAAAATGGAGAAAATATGTTTTCATGTTGCTTGACATTACCATTATGGCATTATTTCCATAGCCATAGGACACTATCTTGATTTGAATATTTTCCATAATTTTTATGGTAGACCACATTCTTCATCAGATGCCTTCATGATTTTGATTTGATTCTCAAATAGTCTCATGTAGATAATATCAGCTATTAAATTCAATTTCAAAATAGTTTAAATATGTATATGTATATATATGTGTGTGTGTGTTATGTTACATTCATTCACAAATTTAATATATTTTTTCTTCATTTTATATATATATGTGTGTGTGTGTGTGTGTGTGTGTGTGTGTGAAAATTCACATTTATATACATACATGTATATATCTATAGGTATATATTATTCACTTTATTTCACTTCAAGCATCCATATTTTTTTTTTACATAATGAAACTCGTATCCTTTTTAATCATACACTAAAATATGTACTTTCATTTTCTTCAAAACAAAAAGTTTAGGTAGACAATTTAATATACAAGCTATTCATTTTCAACCACTAAAAAAATTCAAATCATTTAATTATGTTATTTTATATATGCAAAATAGTTCAAATGCAAGTCATCATGCTATTTGTGGTGTGTGTACCTAGATTCCATCTAGCTTACCATTCGATCTGGCTAAACAATCCTACTTCAACTGTGTTCTTGTCCTTTGACCTAACACCTTGCAAATTTGCACACTTACACTTGCAAAATTCACCAGTAATATTTAATTCTTGATAACATATAAGATAATTTAAAAAAATCGCATAGTCGGGTATGTGCAGGATCATCATGGAAAAATCAGGCCCTTAAGTGGCAAAAAATTCAAAAACATCAGAGTTAGGCAACTTGAAATAAAAATTTGAATAAGTTATCTATATTATTTCAAAAATATGTAACAATAGAATTTTTAGAAAATTGAATGTAGTCTCTAAATTACTAGGTTTATTTACAAAAAAATAAAATCTATTTGGTGAAAATTTAAAATTTCAATATAGTAGTACTTAAATTTCAGGTAAAAAATAAGAAGTAGGTGTCTGTCTGACCACCCTAGCCACATTAAGATGATAATATTTTTTTATAACATTTTATATATAAGTAGAGGACTCATGTCCCGATGTGATGCATATTTTTTTGTAATTTTTTTCAAAGTAAATAATTAATTATAATTTTTTTATGATTTTTTTTAAAAAATATAAAGACTTGTATGTCTGGCCACCTTAACTTGGTCAAAACTTCATGAAATTAATTTTTTTAGTTTTTAATATTGTAGTATCCAAATCATAGAATGTGACGCATGTTTTGGATTCAAAAAATATGATATTGTTTGAAAGCTATAGATGTTTTTCAATCAGCCTAAAAACCAGGACTTTAGTCGTAATTCAATAGAAAATGAATAATAATTATTTATTAAATTCAAAGTAAAGCATAATTTATATTGGTGGAAAGCTGAGAATCTCCTTTAAAAACCCTTTTCGTTTCATCAATTTTGGGTAAGAAAAAAGTCATCAGCCACATACCCATCATATTGCCACTTTTTGGCCGATCATGATCCCACACATACCCAGTGAACATCAATCAACTTCTTTTAATCTATTTTTGAAATTTCCAAAATTTCCATTTAATATATATTTAATTTCTTCAATAATTTAATTTACTATATTATAATAAATAAGTAATAAAATTGTGTTGTGAAAAAGCTTAGGTTAGTTCATTGCTTTTTAGGAGAAATATGAGTGAAATAACCTTGTATTTATACTTGTTTATGCCAAATTTCCCAAAATTACAAGACTACAAGCTGAGATCAGATCTAAGAGAATAAAATCCCACAAAAAATTTGATTGTAATTTAGATTTAAGCCACATGAGACTCATATGCCAGAAGTGGTGTATGAGTCCCATCAGGCTAGGCTATGGGACACATTTTTCAAGAAATGTCCAGATTCATGTGAAATCCAGATTGGGGCCCCAAATTTTAGGTGAGACCCATATGGCCAAGGTGGTGTATGAGTCCCAAATCACTAAATATGGGCCATACAATCCAAAAACACATGAATTATGATTGGATGTTGGTTTATGTTAGTATTATTCTTGGAAAGATGTATTAATTAAGGCTTACAGGTGCAAAATAAGGCTAATTAAAGCATAAAGAAGCCTAATTAATAATGAAAACACTAGATTAGTGTAAAAGTGTAATAAAACACTTTACAACACCCTAAATGAGGAATAATTGAGTCTATTCAGTTCACAAGGTCCCAAACAAGTGTGAAAATGTAGAGGGATGCATTTTTCTATAGTACATTTAGGCCCCACTTTAGTGAGAGGAGGAAATTACTTCAAAATCAGACTAAAGTAGACAAACTCACATTAAGAGGGCTTCAAATGTACAAATTCTAGTAAGATAGGATGAAAATTACCAAGAATTTTGTTCAAACCTCCACGATCAAGATCATATGGCAAACCAACATTGGCACAAAATAACACACATGAAAAATAATGTAAGGAGCAATAACAAGGCACAAGCATACACTACCAAAGACAAAGAGAAAGAAAAATGAAAACAAAAAGGGGTGGATCAATCCTCGACCATTTTTCCAATTCAATTTGGATCAGATATAAGTTGTTTGTCTATAAATACATACTCACTCTAAGGAAATGGAACTTTAGGCCATCCACTGGGTGAGTACCAAAGAAGGTGAGACACATATGCATGTGCCTGGTATGTGCTGACACACACAAGCAAGTGGCTATGATAAAGTCATGCCTAAGTTTTGCCTCCCATCCAACTAGACCAAATCTATACCTCCTAATAAATTTGATAAGGTTCCACACAAAAATGAACTTTGAGCTTCATGAGGAAAGAAAAGCTTTGTATTCTTTCAATTCATGAATAAACAAGATGTCACCATACACAAGAAAAGCATGTTATGATAGGTGGCCATAAAACCAAAATTATAAATTAAATTTGAAGGATTCTTACTTAGTTTTTGTAAGCTCTTACCTTAGAGGACATTGTGCCTAATGTCTCCAAGAGAGGACCAATCAAATAATAGAATATTCACAACTTAGGGGATGCAATGTTTCACATCGAGTCACTAAGAGAAAAATAATATGCTAAGCGAGATCATGGTCTTGAGGGACATCACATGCAATGTCACCACAAAGAGAAATATGCATCACAAGAAGTAAGAAGACTACACATTGAAACATGAAATGTAGAAGAATAATGCCAATGTATTCCCTCACTTTAAAGAAATTGGTAAACATTAGGTTGTGAGCAATTACTTTAAAGTAGAAAATGATCAAAGCTAACAATAAAGAGGACATGAGAGATTATTTGGAAATCCCTATGCCAAGTCCTATCTATCTAAATAAAGCTATTTCATGAAAGAGGGAATGAGGGGTTTCCCCCAAAATGAAATCCCAACTTAACACAAGGGATCCATGGATTTTGGGTTAATATGTTCTTGTTACAATGTTTTTAAAACAACTTGAAACTATAATCATTCCCAAAATACTCATGAAACTAGGAGAATGATAAATAGAGAGTGAAAACAAAGAAAAAAATTTCTAGTCAATATGGAAGAGACATGAATATCTCAACACCTTGTGTCATCCCCAAAAGGAAAACACAAAAAAAGATAAAAAGATAAAGGAAAAGATTTTGGGTCAACATGGAAGAGACGTAAATGTCTTGATGCCTAGTAAAACACAATATAAGAGAAAAAGATAAAGGAAAATATTTTGGGTCATCATAGAAGATATTTAGACATCTTGATGCCTTGCATCATCCCCAAAAGGAGAACTCAAGACAAATGAAAAAATAAATATTAATGGAATAGATAAGAATGCAGGTACAAATAGAGAATGTCACAAAAAGAGAGACATAAAAAAAATAGTATGAGGGAGATCACATTATGCACATGTAATCACATGAAGGAAACCATGCAAAATACTAGTAAGGAACATGCAAGTCAAGCTATTAGCAGGTCATCCACATCCAAATTGTGCTCATCATATATAGAAGGTAGAAAACTAGCCAAAGGGACAATAACAAGTGTGAAACTAGGATTATCACCAAGTTCAACACTCTTATTAGGAGAATTGTCATTTAAGCTCATAGAAGAGGAAAATAGTGTATTCAATTCCTTATGCACGTGTTCTTCTATCTTAGCAACCTCTTCATCATCATCTAGGTTGATCATAATAGTAGGTCAAATGATAATGTCTAAAGAAGGATTTAGTTCCTATTATAGTTAGAATATATGATCTTTTTGTTGTGGGGAAGAGGTAGACTCATCGTGTATTTCTTCAGTCGATTTTGGATTTTTTTTTCCTTTTTTTTTTCTTGGTTTACCCTTTGATTAAGACCACAAAATTTATGCCTATTCTCTCTAGCATTTCTATTTCTTTTAGTATGACTTTCAAGTTGTGTTTGTATAGGAGCAAGTTTAGTGACCATAGGTTTATTTTTTTTCCCTACTCGAAGGAATAGAAGGAACCATGGAAGGTTGTTCAACCACTTTCTCTTTAGCATTGTAAAATTGTTTTCTTTTAGGAGGAATGACGAGATTGTTTTTGTTATCTCTTGGTCTTTTTTAGGAAATAGGAAAAGGATCTCTCTTGGGTTGGTCTTGGTTGTTTGGAATGTATTTAGGTTAAATCATAGTTTTGTCAAGGATGGTAGGCTTAGTCATAGGTTGAGGCATGTTTGTAAGGGATAGTTTTTCTAAACATTTTTCCTTAAACTTTTGATAGGATTTGAAAAAGAAGTCTTCTCCTGATTTAACAAGTTCCATAGGCTTAAGCCAAAATAAAACTAATGAAAAGTTTCCATGGGAAGAAAAAGGATTAAACCACTATGGTGCACAATAAAGATTTCATTATAAAAGGGAAACTTTAAGTATTTATGCACAACCGACAAAACAACTTCCATGGAGCATAGCTATGGGTAAACAAGTTTCAAACAAAATTGGTCTAATGTCAAGATGATGGAGGATGAGAAAACTAATTTTTTGGTCCTATTTGTAAGAGAAGGGTGATCATTCACATCATAGGGCAAGAGAAACCATTATGCATTTTTATCCATGCTTTTTATTTTCCATATGTTTCTTCATAGAGCTCATGTACAAGTAAGAATTTCGTAGTGATCACATTCTTTCCACATATGTGATCAATTATTATTCAATTAGTGGGCTTATCATTGATTTGGTTAGGCATGTAAAGAGGACCATTAGGTGCATTTCAAATAATATCCTTAGATGAGAAAGTAATGTCAAGAGGATTTGTAGTTCAACCCTTACGAGGTTGAGATTCAATCAATGAAATTGAACCTTTTTTAATAGAATCCATATCCATAGGACTAGTATGTATAGGATCTTGTTCAATAGTATCCATGTTGTTATCATCCATATCAGCATTCATAACATTATTATTTGTAGTCTCACTAGCTTTGAAAAATTAAATATTATGTTTAGGCATTTGGGGTTGGTAAATATTTTAAATTTTTAGTTAGGAGGGGCATTGGAATTATTTCCTTTATCATTAACACCTTCAATTTAAATGTGACTGGAAGCAATGAGGTCTTGTACAAGATGTTTAAGATGCTTACAATGTTCTATGTTGTCTCCATTTTGTCAGTGATAATGATAATAAGTGTTTGATCTAAAGTTTAATGGTAAAGGTTTATTAGGATCGAGAATTTTAATGGGAGGCAAGGTGATCATTTTATATTCTAAAATATGTGATATTATTTTATGGAGAGTATCAGGTAAGGGAGTGAATTTCCTAGCCAGATGCCCAAATGTGAAAGGAGTCATCTTACTTATAGCAGCTACTTGGGTATCAACATGTTGAGTTATTTTTTGAGGAGGATTTAGTTGAAGAAAGCATTTAATCTATTTTTGAAAAGGTTGATAATTATTTTGGTTTGTGGATTCAGACTTCTTAGGAAGGCTAGAGGTGGATTTTGTGTCACGACTACTAACCAAGTTTTGAAAATCATGAAGGGTAGTGAACAAGTGTACGAAGGAGGGAAAATTCATCATGGTAAGCTTATCTTGTATCTTAGTTTGCAATTTATCAATGAACATCCTTTAAAGGTGAGGATTAGAAATTTTTACATCAATTTGGGAATAAAGTGACTAGTAACGTGAAATAAAGTCAATAAATTTTTCTTCATATTTTTTCTTACATCTCATAAATATAGCTAAGGTCATCTTAGGAGTCATATGCAGTTGAAAATGGTTTATAAATCCCTCAACAAGTTCATTGAATGAACAAATTGATTTGTTAGGTAATGAGGAAAACCATTCTAAGGTGATATCCTTCAAGGATCTATGGAAAATATTAGACAAGAGCTTATCCTCAAGAATAAAGTCACTACATAGGGTGGTATAAGAAAAAACATGGTTTGAAGGATCTCCTTTCCCTCCATATTTCTTGAATCTAGGAACCTCTATACCTTGTGGCATCATTTTTTTCAATATCTCCAAGGATAAGGGATTTATTTTGATATAATATGTAGGTTGGTCATTTTGACTTTGGTTTATGGTGGAAACTTGGTTTATGAGGGTGTTATTATTTTCATTTTGAGATGGAGGTGAATATAATGGAGGTGTATATGTGTTTGATGGGAAGGTGAATGGAATTATTATGGGAGGGAAATTGGTAGGATATATGATGTGTGATGCCACAAAGGTACTAGGAATACTAGCGAAAATACCCAAGATACATTGTTTGAAGGTAAGCCACAACTAGTGGTTGAAGTAAGATGTTTCGCAAAACATTCAGCTAAGTTATGCATAAGATCAAATTTGTCTTCACTTTCAATCATGTGATGTATGTTATCTATGACAAGGATAGTAGTGGTTGAATTTTTTTCAATACTTATTTGATTTTTTAGGTTTGCTAAGTCTTCATGAATTTGGATTATGTTTTCTTCCAAAATACTAGCAACCATTGTCTGAACACTTGTAACACTACTTGAAGGCAAAGAGTTGTTAAGGGTATGGTCCATACCTAGTGAGCTAGTGTCAATACTAGTGGTGAAAGAGCTTGATAATTCAAGATCCATGATGATTGTGCTATTGCAGGATGACATGAGTCTTGAACTTTGTCTCACTATATTATTAGCAATATGACACCAAGTTGAAAAGCTCATGCAAGGGAAAATCAAGGAAATGCAAGATGTAATGAAAACAAGATAAATTTTATGCTCTAATTATAATTCAAATTAAATTAAGCTACATCTAATAAAATGGAAGTAACAAAAATTCTACAAATTGAAATAGCGAACTAATAGCAACACATAGAAACATAGAAACAATTTTAATTCTAGAAAATGTAGTTTAAAATCTAAAACAAGAATAAATCAGCCAAAGGGGCATATGAGTCACAATCAAGGTTTTTTAGGGGTTTGAATTTTGATACATAGTCAACATAGAATACCCAAAAATCAAGAAAAACCAACTATATTGGGACTAAATCACCTAGGGGTCATATGAGTCCCAAATTAGGGTTTTTGCAACATTTTGAGTAAATTTTATGTGAATTTTATGTTTTCTAGTTTGTATGATGTCTAAGCTAAGTAAAAATGAACATTTAAAATTATTCAATGACGCAAGATGCAAAAATGAAACCTATATGCACTTTCACTAATGCAAAATTTAAAAATCCTAGATGCAAATTAACTAATGAAAAACCTAATGTACTATTAATGCAAGCTAGATATATGATTATGATCCACTCTAAATCATAAATAAGGTGTTGTAAATGAAGGTTCACCGAAATGAAACAAAGAAAATAGGTGGAACACTATCTTTTTAGGAGATGGAACACTAGGGCTAGGACCAAGACCTATTTCACTTAGTTTCAGTCAAGGAAACCCTAGAGATATCAATCCAAAGATGGAATGAAGGAAAGAGATTTGTTGAAGGTTGTCCTAGTGTATGATTAATTATTAAAGAGAGGCTTCACCACCAATCTAGGGCTTGGAAAAATAAGTAACATGCAAAACATAATTATGAAACTTAATAATATGCTAGACTATAATAAATGGCCTAGAAATGAATTCAAATTAGAACACCAAACTGGAAAAGTACAAAGGTGCACCTTGAAACCTATAGAAGATTGAATGAAGACCTAAAATGTTGAAAATTTTGATTTTAATGTACACTAGGACTCATACGCCAGGCTAGGTGATTTAGTCTCAAATTAGGGTTTCTAGATAGGAACAAAAATATAGTAGAGAGAAGTCTGGAACACCTAAAACCTAGAAAAATCCCCATATAGGGACTCATATGCCATAAGTATCATATTAGTCCCACTGAATATTTTTGGAAAGTCGAAGTTTGAATCTAATCTTCAACCTCTGTTCTATCTTCTCAACTTGATTTTTGGATATGAATTCATGAATTTTGGTCTATATATGCCTCTCAATAACATTATTTAAACAAGGTATAACTTTGACAACTTCGCACACTTGAAAATTTCTTTCCAATCATTCTCTTCAATGTGTCTTCAAACTAGATCTGCTAATCACACACTATAGAGAGGGAAATGTGTTGTTTTATTAGTGGAAAGCGGTTTGACTTGGTCAAACCCCGTTTTGGTAATCAAAACTTGAAATGAAATTGTGAATATAATTTCCCCAAGTGCCCTTTGGGTTATTTTATTTTGCTCAACACCGACCATGCCTTTTGATTGAATGCAACATTGGGTTCCTTTTGCAAAGCTTTATCGGAATGCTTCCACTTGTAAGTTGGATTTTCTTCACAAGGATCCTTTCCTTTTCTTTTAGAACTTCCCCACCTTCCACGTGTCAGAATTTTGCATTCTTTAATGTTTCTTCCCGTTGCTTCCCTATTGAGTCCCGACCGCATGCCACATGGCATCAGTCCGTGCACATTCCTTGATGGCCCCACCTCTAGTGTCATAAATTTGGGAGACCTCCATGTGTCTTCAACGCACAAGTTTTCATCGCATGGAGCAAACGATGAATATCAGGCCCTGACTGTTGGGAACGTGGATCTTCTAAAAGGTTTCATCGCACAAGCGAAAAAAACAAACAATAGCCTCAAGCAGTTGCCACATATTATAACCATCATCATGAGTGGGTAACACATGTTGACAATTTGGTCTATTGGGACCACTATCATCATTCATAAGGGATGCATCTAGCACTGGGCAACCTCGTTCATGGCCCGAATGTTTTTCCATTGCAACAACCGAGGAAAATCATTACCATATACACCATTAATCATTATCGAAGGATATTTTCTATTACTAGCTCACTAGGCAGGGCATTTTATTATAAATACTGCTTCTTTGGAAGAAAGGGTTCAAATTTTGATAGAGAAATTGGTGGAAGAACTAGGCCTTTTACTAATTTTTTAGATTATTAGAAAAATAACTTACAGATTGTGTCATTATTCGACCTTTTTGTTTTCTTAGGATACTTGATAAGTTTTACTATGCCATTATGGTACTGAATGTTTCATTTTACGAAAATTCTATAAGATTAATGCAAGTTTTCTAGTTTAGATCATGTTTTCGACTCCTCTCTTTAGTTAATGTGCATAAATATTATTTTATGTCATTGGGTGAATCATTCAGACTTCTATCTTTAATCGCATCTAAAAGATAGATTTACCATGCCTTACATCTGGGTGATCCCACAATAATGGGTTACACTTTTTATTCAAACTTGACATTGAAATCAACATTTTTCACTAGATCTTCACTTTCGTATGCCTATAAAAGCTAAACCATTTAGAATTTGAAGATGAAGAAAACTAGTGATTTGTGATATTTTGTCTTGAGAATCTAATTATATTTTTTAAAAAAATGAAAAAATAAATTGTGAATTATTTTATGTAAGTTTTATTTACTTATTTTTTTTACTAAACATATTTTCAAAAACTGATGCTTACTTTCAGCTACATAACTTTTTTTATAGAAAGAATACAATTCTAATTTTTTAAATACAGTTTTTTCACACCATTATATAGTGGATAGATATTTTTTCATAATTTTTTGTTGCATATAAATTTTTTAATTAATTTTCTAATTCAGAGTAATTATAATTTGGATATATTATACTTTCAACTGCATGACTTTTTTTGTATTCATTTTAATTAACTTATTCTTTTTTTGTTGAAATAAGGACATCAATTGATAGTGTACATGCATTTTTAAGAATTTTTTTTCTCTCTTTTTTTATTTTTCCGTATGTGTGAAATAAAGACCTTGATGTTCATTGAAACACCTAGATTCACAAGAAATAAAAAATAAATATAATAATAAAATTAAATATATTTAAAATTATACTTTTTGGGAAGCTTATAATAAGGGCTACATGTTTACAAAAATTTAATTTTAAATAAATTAATTTGATCTCCTAAAAGGTAAATCAAAAGTTGTTTTTTATCAGCATTTTGATAGGTGTAGAGGAGACTCCATTATAGGTATGGTTTAAAACTAGCATCTTTCTATCAAAGGGGGTTTGATATAAGTGGGTCTGATCAAACCCTCTTCAATTAAAACCCTTAAAATGGATCCTTTTCAAGGCTTAAATCATTATATTTTCTAAAAATATGTGATTTCAGCAAAAATCAGGATGTCCCAAAAAGTGTAACCCATTATTGTGGCTGCACCCATCTAAATCTTGGTGCATCACCCTAGTTTGATCTTTTATTTTATATTTTCTTCCATTTCCCATTCAAAAACCTATTTATAGAAGAAGTTCGCTTCTTTAAAATCTAGAGGTTACTCAGTCCAACACAATACGTCTCCCCTTTAACTGAGTTTCCCATAAAGGTTGTCACCTTGTCAAATTTTGGCATTAATAGTTTTTTTTTTTTTTTTTCTAGCATGCCCGGTGGGATCTTCTAGATGTACTTAATCCTTGAGCAGGTATATGAGCCATCAGCCTATCACAAGATACCAAATAGAAAATAACCCTAGTTTGTTCGTATCACCACTAGGAATAGTACCAACTAGAACCCATCATGTGAATGTTTTGAATCCTCCACCAGCCATGTTACCTTTCACTAACCAAAATTATGTGGATTGGGATGCTAGTAATCCCCTTATAGCCCCAATTGTACCCCCCTTTTGGGCCCTTATCTTGGTCTCTGTTCTCAAAGCCATTCCTAAGTTTACTAGAGATGGCTCAAGAACACCCTCCAAACATCTAAAATATGTGGTGGATGTGTGTTTGGTACATGGAGTCACATATCAGAACATAGTGTTGAGGTTTCTTGTAAATTCTCTCAAAGGAAAAGCATTAGATTGGTATTGCACTCTGTCGACTTACACTATCAATACTTGGGACCAGCTTGGGGATCCTTTTTATCAAAGATTGTCAAATGGAAGAGATAGGTCTTCACTATATCATCAACTAAAGACAATAAAGTTGGCCCCATCTAAATCCATGATAGAATTCAAAATTTGGTTCCATACAACCTAACAAAGGATCCAGACTGCCATCTGTCCACTGGCTGAGTTGGCATTCATGTTCTACTTAAAGTCCATCAACACTGATATCTCAATGATGATCCAGTCACTTGGTGGAGCTACATTATCGGATGCATACAACGTAGCAGTTAAGGAAGAGAATAATCTGATCGATGCCAAGAAGTTTCCACCTTAGCTCATTATGTTGATATTCCCCAAAGTATCAACTCTCACCCAGGAGATGCCATCTACTAGTGCACCAGCACCGCCCTTGTCTATGTACACATATCCAAGTGCATCGCAGAATGTTTATTTTACATCTGGTGCTTCGAAGGACAAGATGAGTGACATAAATGAGATGTTATGGAACTTAAAAAATGAAGTGACCACTATCAAGAATAACAAGTTCGCTCCTCTAAGAATAGCCTGCCAAAGTTATCAAAGCGACAAACCCTCCTACCAATATTAAATATATGAAGGAATCGCATGCACAAATCCGCAAACTCAAACAAATAACCAAATAGTACAAGAAGAGAGTTGATCGGAGGGTAGAAAAATCTCACCAAAGATTTCAATCCTTGGTGCTTTCCTTACGGCGATGCACATATGCCTCAAAATTGTCTATGTGGCAATTTATAGCAAAAGGTTGTCGAAAAGCACAACTAAGGTGTAGCAAAAAATTTAGGAGGTTATACATATGCCTCTCCCCAAATGGAGAATGTGGTTCTTACCACATAGATGTAGGGAATGTCCCTGGAACAAGAAAATGACATAGCTCCCGATCACACTGTTTTCTCATGGATGGAAGGGGAGGAAGTAGTTTCACATATGAAGCATCCACATCGGAGAACCCAAAAGTACGGTCTGACTAAAACACTCAATCAAAAAGAAGATTCATAGGAAATTTGATCACTCCACAGCCTAGAAGTGTCTTGGGCCAACCCCCTGGCCCTTTCACAATTTCTCTACAAAGTTGCAACTGTGCAAGGATATTTTCATGATTAGGGCCAAGGAACAAAATCCTCCAAATCCATCACCTTTCAACATAGTAGAACAATTGAAGAAATCTTCTACTAATGTATCCCTTTGGGATATATTAGCCATTTCAAAGAAAAAATCATTACTATAGAAGGCCCTTCAGGAAGATGTGGTTGTGCAATTGACATAATAAGCTTTTAAAAGGGCTATTAAGTAATCACCACCAACCAAAGTTCTCACGAATACTGTAGAGGAGGATTCGACCGAAGTCAAAGAGGAGAAACCAAAACCTAAATATTTTTTTAACTCTCATTGTGGGGAAGAAATTTGTGCACAACTCCATGATTGACTCTAGTACCAACATTATAGTCTTGCCCAAGTAGATAGCTAAGGCCCCAGGGCTTAGCTGTGAGCCCTTAAAGAGAGTAGTTATGCATCTAAATGGGAACAAGGTCAAAACCATAGGTCTCATTAAATACCTCCCCTTGACTTTGTTCTCCTATCCTAGCATCACGAAACCGCAAGATACTAAGATCATAGATGTACCTCCCATGTTTGGCCTCTACCTATCCAGGGAATTCACCTCAAAGATAGGTGGATACCTTTCTTTGGATTGGTCCCACTTAATTCTCAAGACCAAGAATGGAGCTAAAATAAAGATAATCCCAGACCCTCTGCATTTAGAACATGTATCTAATGAAGCCTTGATAAACTATGAAGTCACTCATTATTATTTCACCAAAGAAGAAGTTGGTGGTATCGAGCTACTAGGAGATGAGAAGGTAACCAAATACTAGGCCAATTGAGAAGAGGTATTCTTAAGAAAATATGAAGGTATACACTAATCCTTTCAGAAATTATCATGCTACCAGGTTGGGAACCTACGTCATCTATGATAAGGATCAATATTTCTCAAAGATATTAAAGGACTCTATGGTCGAACAAGCCTCAGAGCTCTGGACATTGCAATTTGACAGTGCAAGATGCAAATTTGGTGTTGGTGTCATGATATGCCTAACATCTCCATCCAATGAGTAGATTCTTAGATCATTCCACTTCCAATTTTCTTGTTGAAATAATGTAGCCAATAATGAGGGTCTTGTGCATGGGTGTCAAACAAATAATGGTGTTTGAAGATTCCAAACTTATAATAAATCAAGTGAAAAAAATCTATGTTGAAAAAAATGTTTGCATGTGGTCTTATAGACATAGGGTATGGGACCTCATTGAAGGGTTCAAAGCTTTTAACATCCACATAGTGCACAAAGAGCAGAATTCAACTATAGATCACATGGAAATAATACGATCTCAATTTGGTCTTATCTCCGATTTGATTGAGAATGTGCACTCTGTGCGAGTGATTGTCTGACCCTCCATCCCAAATAATGATCAAAGATGGAAAGTGTTCGAATGTGATGAAAACATCACCTCATTCATTTAAGAGTTAGGAGAATTTGTCGATTAGTTTTAGCCAAAGATTGAAGAATCATATGAATGGTAGATCATCTAGTTGAGGTCAACCAAACTTCCAAAAGGGTTGGTAACTCTCAAAAAAAAATTCAACTATGAGGATACAAGGAATGATAGGAGAATTTTTTTAGCAAGCCAAGCAAACTATGCCAACCTTGAGGTAGGAGATGATAGAAAACTAAAGGTCGGGAAAGAAGTTCCACAACACGACATGTAGGAGTTGAGAAAATACAACACCACAAACCCCAAAGATCACCTGCATGCAAATAACCTGTCACAAAAGAAGAGATGGAGAGAAACAAGCAAGGGTTCTTTGAAAACTGAAAATGTATATATTAGAGAGAATGAGAGAATGAATTGATATGAAATACAATGGGATCAGTCGTTATAAAAAGGAGATCATGCAAACCCTAATAAAACCCTAATAGGAAAAACCCTAATAGAAGCCCTAATAGGATAACATTTAATAATTAATATAATTATTAAATGTCACTATATGCAAACTAACGTGAAATCTTAAGAAGGGAATAAAGGTAACTTAATCAACATAATTAAGTTAAAACCTTTACTCTAACACCCCCCCTTAAGATGAGCAACAGTGCAGCTACAAACAAATGCAGAAAAGCAAAGGTAACTACAATGCAAGAAGGCAACATGGGTCCCGACAACTAGGCCAGATCAGGTACCCAAATACAACCAAATCTCTGTAAAATGGAGAAATAGAGAAAACCTCATGGGAAAAAGCTCTACTCCAAAAAGAGAAGAAGAAAGCCAAGAAGAGACATCACTGAAAGTAGAAGAAGCTGCAAACAACTGTCGAAAGATGACTGCTATGGTACTGAAGAACCTCCGCTGAAGATAGGATGATCAAGAACAAGAAGACAACAATTTGCATAAGTGCCCATACGACACTACTCAAATCAGATGGCAAACAAAGGCAAACACCTGGAATGAAGATACAGATGGCACAAGAACCAATAGTCTGAAACACTGATCAACTGAGAATGGAAGATTCCTTCCAAGGAAAAACCAAGGAAGCATTAGCACGAATAGTATAATACCCCCCCATAATGGTGAACTGGGAGCCTGACAGATCAACTGAAATGGTGTGCAACACCCTGTAGTGCATGAAGAAAAAGATACAACATCTGAAAGTGCACAAAAAAGCACCTGCAACTAAAAAAGTGGTGTGCAAAACAAAGCACACATGCATGAGGTGGGAATCATATGGATCCATGGTCGTCGTGGAGGGACACTCACTAGACAAAGGTGTGATGGCAAACAAAGGCAAACTACACAACCCCCCATGGTATGGATTCATTGTCGTCATGGAGGGATACTCACCGGATAAAGATGTGATCGCAAAACAAAGGAAAACTACACAACCCCTCATGGCACTCTATAATATCAGTGCGAGTACAAAATATGGCACAACCTTATGTGCAAAATCCCCAAAAGATGCATGTACAATAGTGCGGCACTTTATCTCAGTGCATTTACATAAAAGATAGCTTACAAATGATGCTCAAAATGTCCTTAAAGGACAAAATGCTGGAAATACATGAAGAACAGCCAAGAACAAAGCATCCCATGTGAACAAAAAGTTTCCAAGAGCAAATATGTCCAGGTAATCCACCAGAGTGTGAAAACACAAATAACTGAATAAAAGATACCTGGAACGAAATTTGGAAAAGTGGCATAGTTGAAACTAAAGAGCTTTGAAATACGGTTCCAATGCCACTGAGATTGTGAAAAACGGAGAAATTGATCAAAAGATATGAGCTTGAGACTGAAAATAGCCCCTTTGTCTTCAACTGGCTGTAGAATGCACCAACGGAAAAAAGATGTGATGAGACCCACACCACTGGAAAGATGAGAAAACCAGCTTTCCGACGATACCTTGTTTTCCAAAAAACGATATCGTATGCCCAAGTTACGGCCTCCGGAATAAATCAGCTCCAAAGAGGGAAAAAACCAGTGTTGGGTTAAATTTGACGGTCATACAACCGTCGCAACAAAAACACTGGGTTAAATTTCACGGCCAAATGGCCGTCACCGTAAAAGTGCGATTGGGCTTATTTTGGAAAAAAAATTGTTTTTTAAAAAATAAAAAACAACAAATTTTTTTGGCATGGGCGGGGGCCGCCGCCTGCGGCCGGCCGCCACTTTACTGCCGTCGCTGGTACTGTCTACCGCCGGTCGGCGCTAAGGCCACCGGCGGTCGGCAGTATGCCGACCAGCAAGCAAGAGGGCCCGCAGGCCTACAAGCACAGGTACCTGCGGGTACCTACTGGTACCGGGTCCACAAGCCGAAAGGCTTTGAAATAAATTTTTTTTGCCTTTTTTAATTTTTGATTTTTAAAAGATCAAAAACTAAAAATTTTACAATAATCTCTTTTTTTGCATAAATAAATTTATTTTCGAAAAATTTCCGAAAAATTAGATAGGCGGAAAAAAAATTCTAAAATAAAAATTTACCAAGCAGGGACGGCCGTACGGCCATATTTGCAAAAAAAATTTGCCTTAGATTTCGACTTTGTCCAAAAAGGATGAATGGACAGTCGATTTAGGGGTTTTGGACCGCTACAAATGCAATGGCGATGTCCGTTTTAGCTGAAAATGCTTCAAAATTGCAGGTATTCCCTAGATCAAGAAAACAAGCCCCAAACCCTTGAAGCTCCAAAAATCTTCAAAACAAGAATAGGAAGCTGCAGGTGTGGAGCTCTGATACCATGTAGGAGTTGAGAAAATACAACACCACAAACCCCGAAGATCACCTACATGCAAATAACCTGTCACAAAAGAAGAGATGGAGACAAACAAGCAAGGGTTCTCTGAAAACTGAAAATGTATATATCAGAAAGAATGAGAGAATGAATTGATATGAAATACAATGGGATCAATCCTTATAAAAAGGAGATCATGCAAACCCTAATAAAACCCTAATAGGAAAAACCCTAATAGAAGCCCTAATAGGATAACATTTAATAATTAATATAATTATTAAATGTCACTATATGCAAACTAATGTGAAATCTTTTATGTAAACGCACTGAGATAAAGGATAAACTTATACACTTTTGTGAAACATATGAATGGGTAGTGGCCCGATCTTATGATGACCTTAGGGGATATGATCCTGCCATCATCCAACACACTATAAAACTAACAGAAGGTGTTAAAACTATTTGACAAAAATAGAGTCTCGTCAATCGAAAGATTCAAGCCCTAATGGCATAAGCGCTAGGGAAGTTGATCTAGTCCAAGATTTTGTTTCAATTCAAGCATAGTACATGGGTATCTAGCCTCATTCTGGTTTGAAAGATGAATAGATGCATTCATCTTTGTGTTGACTTCTATGACCTAAATAGGGCATCACTAAAGGATCATTACCCACTACCTTCCATGGAATCAATCTTGCAAATTGTGGTAGGTTTGGAGATGTTTTCTATATTGGATGGCTTCTTGGGCTACAATCAAGTTTTGGTTAAAGAAGAAGATCAACACAAAACCATGTTCACCACCAAGTGGGGAATTTTCGCATATGCTAAAATGCCTTTTGGCCTCTCAAATGTGGGAGTCACCTTCCAACAGGAAATGGACATCACTTTCAGCATACTGACCAACAAAATCATCCTCATCTATTTACATGATTTGACTAGATTTTCCTAATTTAAAGATGACCATTTTGATCATCTAGAAATGGTTTTCAAAAAATGCCAAGAGTTTCGGTTATCCCTAAACCTGAAAACTTACATCTTTGGAGCACCGCAAGGAAAATTGTTGGGACATGTAGTGTCCCAGGAAGGAATCGCTATTGATCTTGAAAGAGTAAAAGAAATCAGAGAAATTCTCCTTCCAGTAAATAAGAAAGGAGTCCAATATTTTTTGGGGAAGGTTAACTTTGTAAGCAAGTTTTTTTTTAATTTTTTAGGAATAATTAGACCAATCACCCTCATGCTAAAAAAACCAATTGTTCAAATGGACAAAAGAAGCAAGAGAAGCCTTCGAGAGGTTGAAGGATGCTATTTCTTCAACTCCTATGTTGGTAAATCAAAACTTGTTGAAATAATTCATAATGTATATTTCTATTCGCAATACAAGCATCACCATTCTTATGACTCAGAAGGACGATGAAGGAAAGGGAGAACATCTTATAGCATTTCACTCTCAGACCTTGAAGGAATATGAGATGAACTATAACTTCATCGAAAGGAAAGTGTTCTTAATTGTAAAGGGACTCAAAATGTTATGACATATTATAGCTTGCAATAAGTTGATCATTTATGTTGCACATTTCAGTGTGCACGAATACATTATGAAAGGAGAAATCACCGAAAAAAGGGCCAACTAGATAACTAAGATCCTAGAATACGACATTGAGGTCAAGCCTAGAAAGACTATCAAGGGAAGAGGGTTGTGCAAATATTTGGCACATGATGAAGAAATGGAAGCTAAGGAAGAGCAAGCAAAGCTAGTCCTAAAAAATGAGTTTGAACTCAAAGGCTACTGGCTAGCAAATAGAGTAATATTTATCCACACCGACAAGTATCTATCAGGACTTCCTTCTCAGAGAAGAAGGTTCTACTGACTAGAAAACAATGGGTACTCACTTATTGAATGGATCCTCTTCAAGATGAATTTCAATGGTTTCTTACTACGATGTGTCACCATGGAGCAGGAAAAGAGAATTCTCGGCACCTTCCATAGCAGCCCTGAAGCAGGAAACTTCTCTTTGAAGACCACTGCCGTAAAAATTCTGCATGTTGGGTACTTTTGGCCTACACTATTCAACAACTCCTACAACATGATAAAATCCTACAAGGGAATGGCCTAGCTAAGTTGGCTAACAAGAATCTAGTCTGACACATTAAAAGGATCAGGTCCGATCATAAGAATGAATGGTACAAGAACCTTTGGATAGTGTAATAGGAAGACCACATAACTCTTTAGCAAGCCCTAAAGGCTTCACCATATGAGCTAGTGCATTGGAAAGAGGTGGTGTTTCCTATCTCTATAGAGATACCTGCACTAAAAATACTCAAATTTCTAGAAATTGAGGAGAATGGAGCTATGGAGGTTCGGTTAGCTAAATTTCTAGAAGGACAATAAAATAGGGAGAAGGCCCTAATAGCCATGTCCAACTGCCAATAGGTGGTTAAGAAGTGGCTTGACAATAATCTTTAGACCAGGGTCTAAAATCCAGAGACTTGGCACTAAAGTTCAACGAAAGGGCCACAAAGCCTAGCCAACATGGAAAAATCGAAAAACTATGGGAGGGTCCTTTCAAAATAATTTAGTGCAAACAACATAATACATTCAAATTACAGAACATAGAACATGAAGCACTAGGATTTCTGGTTAATGAGATTCACTTAAAACTGTTCAATTAAGTTTCAGTTATTTCATGTGAGTGTAAATTTGTGAATAATGTAATTAATTTCCCTTTCATGTTTTGTCGGTCGATCTTTTCAACAACTTCATAGATGTAGAAAGCATGAAAATTCATGGAACTTATTATTACAAGAACAAAGAAAGACTATAGCACTCATGTTGTAGAAAATAAAGTCATAATCAAAGAATTCAATTCAATCCATATGCAGAAACACAAGAATGAAGACAAGGAGTTTAAGATAAGCAATTATATTCATTATATATATATATATATATAATTTGATAGAAAACAATGTCAAAATGGCTTTGGGGCCATACACTTTAAAGTATGACTATATGTATATGGATTCCTTATATATATGTACATAGGCCTTTTTTTAGGCATATATATACAAAAAGAGGAAAAAGTGTTTTAGGATTCAGGTATCTAGAACATGAGTATTCTCTTCATTAGTAGGAGCATTGTTAGAGGCAATAGGAGGGTTATCACCAACACCTAGAATGAGAGACAGAGGGAAAAAAAGGTTCCTAAAGTCAGTGTACCAATCCAAGTCATAAAACAACACTACATTATAGTAGCATAGCATAAAGTGGCACACACAGGTGGCTCTCTCACGATGCTCAGCAAGTGAGTGAAGCCAAAACTCTCTCAGGAATGATACCCATGGTACTACCACATCTTCTTCAATATTCCTCCACAGGTTAGTAGTAACAGGGAGACCTAGGCCATACACTGCATTGGTCACCACTTCACTAAGACCTTTGAGGTATATCTTTAGAAATATTTGGAGCGTAAAACATAGAATCATGGCTTTTGGAACCTAAATGTCAAGCAACTAGGAAACAAAATGGGAATAGATATCAGTATTCACATGATACTTATCTTCATACTCAATACAATCCCTACCCAGAACCCATTTCATGGCTATAATAGCTACTGAGTGCTTGTTTTTAGTCATGTACTTGAGGTGCCTATTGGGAATCTCTCCCAGAGAAGTTGTTTTAGACTTGTTGCACACTGGTCTGATTGGACTATTCATCATATTATTCTCTACTCAATCACCTAAGTCTAGGCCCTACACAAATTCAGAAGCTACTCAACTGCCTAAATAATAATCCTATCTAATTACCCAATGCTACTATTGCTAATCGCTAAGTGTGATTCCACTACTATATTACGGCCTGTTTATAGAAATATTTGAGGTATCCTGTCTACCAAGCATGTTGCTAACACTATGTTAACTTGAAAATCCCACCAAAAGGACAACTCAATATTTCACCCTAGTTGCATCCATAGGTATGAATTGTTGCATGCAAGATGAAGGAGTGATAATAAACTATTGAAAATTGATGGTAGTCCTAAGCAATGGATCCTATGAACAGATGCTGAGGTGTCACGATGCAAGCAATTTCAAGCTCCAAGGTTGAGTGCAAATATTTTTTAAGTACTCATTGCACTTTCAGTTTAATTATTCTTTTAGGGATAATAATTGAAAAGGCGTGCATGAGGATGACAAGCATTTCACTGACGACTCAATTTCCTATGAAAATCATGTAGAAGGGACTTTATTACTCATGTAATTATGAATTCTTGTCTTTTCAAAAGGGGCAAGTATTTCATTTTGCATGGATGGAAGAGCTAGCAGCACATATTGAATTAAATGCAAAAAGGCAACGACTGTCTACCGATTAAAGGCAAGAAATCAAAGAAAAAATCTAAGTCGCATGGAAAGGCTAAAGAGAGAATAAAGTTTCTTAAGTAGGAAAAGGTTCTTGGAAGAGGAGAATTTTTAAGGGTGCTAGTGTGATAGATATAGCAGCAAAGCAACTAAATTTTGAGGTAATTGTAGAAGATTCATTGCCTCGGTGTGAATTGAACCTAAAGCAGGAGGCTATTTGGTTTTGAGTTTGGAGCCTTGTGTTATGTTCTAGTTTCAATTTATACCACTTCATTGTGCTTTCTAGTTAGAGGTTTATTAGAGTTCCCAAACAAAAATGCAAGAAGAGAGGGCCCAAATTTTATTTGAAGCCATGCACATAGCACAAGCCATCTATGTCTTCAAGGATATCTCTTACGCTTCGCTTGGAATACCAGACAAACCAACATGGTTTAATACACGAGTAGTAGAAAAGAAGAGTCCTTACAAATATTAGAGATGAATTAAATAAGAATGGGATAATATTCATGACCCCATCCTTCTGAAGACCCTAAGATGCTTAGGGAGGTAGCCTATGAAAGAATGAAAAGGAATAGTGAATCAGATTCCTTGGTGTAGAAATTTTGGTTCAATTGGCTTCCACAATATGTGGTCCTGATCATACATTACTACCCTAAATTGGTCAACGAGGCCATTAGACACTTTAACCTGGATACAAATACCATTGAGGGTTAGGAGCTAAGTGTTATTATCAGAAAAGAGGTTATCTGTGATATGTTGTGCATCCTAGAGTGAAGCTCCAAACTACCTCAAATGGAGTCATTCACTCCAGTGAAAGGGGAGACCTATTGGAAGACTAGAGAACTTTCTCTAAAATTTTATAACATGGAAGCACAAAGGCCCAAAGAAGCTCATAAAAAGCCAATACAGATCTTGACAATGCATACAAAATTCAAAGATGATATGCTCAGCAACTTTAGCAGAGGTTCAGGTTTTCGTCTTTCCTCGCCAACATGTTTTTGCATCAGAACCCCGAATTCTTCTAGAAGCATCTGGGGTTGTCCATTTTTCATGAAAATGAGAGGAAGAAATCAATTGCCATGTGGAATCCTCTCCTTTCTACAACATATGATTATTATACATTTTTTTATTATTTCTTAAATCCAATTTTGCAGGATTGAAGGTAAGATAGTAGTGTCTTACGGTTCAGCTCAGACCAAATTGAATTCATGCAAAATTTCACTCCGAAGTGTGATTGGTTTTTGGGCGAGACCTTCACATTCATCTTATTGTGTGGCTTCACTAGGGATCCCTTTCGGATTCCAACATGTCTTACAGATCGAATATTGGCATTTAAAGTGTTTTACTAGGTATCAATTAGCGACTTCACCTTTTGTAATGTAAAATCATTAAAGAAAGGATTTTTTAACTGCCCAATGAGCTTCAAGATCGTGGTCATGGCCAAAAGGAGAGCTCATGACTTGCTAGAAGCAAAGTTGGCTCATTTAGGGTTGGTATGGATTTGCGATAAGGGGAATTACAACCCCGATGATGACTTGTCGAATGAGTATGTCAAGGTACCACACAACCCCCAACCTTACTGAGAGAAGCATCAGAATCAAATGAAAGATGTGGATGAACTTATGGTTAACCTAGCTCATATCTCAACCAAATGTGGATGGCCTCCTTGGCTCAGATTCTACTACCAAACTGGGAAGTATGATAAGATAAAGTAGATTAGGGCTACTCTTCGCAACAACCTAGTGAAGAATTACAACTGGAAAGAGGAAAAGATTAATTATTTCTAGATATACCGCAAGGAGATCTGGCACACTAAGGCCCCTAATGATAGCATGGAGATGGATGAAAAGTTTGAAAAATTATGGAATGATGAGAATTTGGAATCTAACGATAGCAATGAGAAAAAAATTGATTTGGAGGATGCTAAAGCACAATTAGATGAAGGAGCAGAACTAGAAACAAAAGTCCAAATGGCTTTGGCACATAAAAAGGGGAAACCCATGAGGCAGCCTAGCAAGGTTTCTTCTAACATTTAGGTAAATATATCATCTTTGTGGTCTTCGTTGACTCGCACTTGGACTGCAAGGAGGACCAGGACAACCCAGTTGCAACAATCTAAAATCGTAGTGGTGGAGGACTCACCACCATCAAAGCAGCAATGAACATAAGCATCTTTTGGAGAGTTTTTTTAGGAGCCTAGAGCATGCCAAGAGCCAGCAATGAGCCAAGGATCACATTCATCTGTGCCTTAGGTATCTTTTGCTCCCTTTTCTCTTGTTTTGCAGTCCATAGTTACCCCCGTTGTGTTCGCGACACCTCTCATTTCAAGTGCTAACCCTTCCTTTTCGGCCTTTGTTCCAACGGTCGTGGGGGATTTCATACATTTCTCTCATATGAACCCATTTTCTCTTACTCCTCTACAAACCTTTGAACCATTTTCGTTGGCCCATTCCATGTCTCTAAGTGCCTCACATTCTGCCTCTGCTACCCTCATTGATAAATCTCTTGTCGTTGCCATGTCAAACCCAATCCAATCTTCCCAATAGATGGAATCCCCCATGACATCACTTCCCTCAAGTCCTCCTACTAGTTTATAGGTCAGGGATTGGAATATCCCTCCTTTATCTCCTCCAAATAGTTAGTGTACCAATGAAGTCACCCAAAACGCCTACCCTCTCATTTTCTTTTGCCCTTCCTCCCAATGCACCATTTGCAAGCAGACTCATCAAGTCACCCTCAAAATTCTTATCAAAAGGCATTAAAACCAAGTAGGAACAAGCAATCAAGGCCGAAAAGAAAAAATCTAAAGATGCTAAGAGGCCAACGAAGCTAAAACTGTAGACTATTTTTAATGAGGCTCAATAGTCACTACATTTTCTGACTATGTACCCAATTGTCAGCAAACCACAAGGAGAGATGCAGTTGGATGACTACAATATGTATGTCATAGGGCTCAATCTAATCATAGCCCGACCTCAGGAAAATATGGAGCTCATGGAGGAAACACAGCGGGTGGTGACCACCAGGTTTTTTAAGTTCAGTCACCTGTTAAGGAAGAGGGAAGAAGAGTTGAAAAGTGCCAAGGAAAGGGTTGAGGTCTTGCTCACTAAGGAAAATGCATGAGATGTTGAATTTAAGTGCTTATCCCAATAAGTGGAGGAGGAGCAAACGAATCTCTAAGAGTAACTTGTGATGTTCTAATCTCTCGATCCTAACCTGGTTGGTGAAGGGTATGTGCAAGATCATCATGGAAAAAATAGGCCCTTAAGTGGCAATGAAAATTCAAAAAATCAGAGTTGGGCAACTTGACATAAACATTTGAATAAGTTATCTATATTATTTAAAAAATATGTAAAAATAGAATTTGTAGAAAATTGAATGTATTTTTTAAACTACTAGGTGTATTTTATTTTTTTAAATCTATTTGGTGAAAATTTGAAATTTCAATATAGTAGTACTTAAATTTCAAGGAAAACATAAGAAGTAGGTGTATGTCTGACCACCCTAACCAGAAAAAAATGATATTAATTTTTTATAAGATTTTAGATATAAGTAGAGGACTCATGTCCCAATGTGATGCATATTTTTTTGTTTTGTTTTTCCAATTAAATAATTAATTATGAATTTTTTATTACAACTTTTGAAAAATATAATAGCTTGCATGTTTGACCACCTTAACTTGGTCAAAAATTCATGAAATTCAATATTTGTTTGTATTCCTATAGTATGTGAAGCATACAATGTAACACATGTTTTGGATTAAAAAAATGTGATACCATTTGAAAGCTATAAATATTTTTCAATCAGCCTATCAATCAAGACTTTAGTCGTAATTAAAATAGAAAATGAATAATAATAATTTATTAAATTCAAAGTAAAGCATTATTTATATTGATGGAAAGTTGACAATATCCTTTAAAAATCCTTTACATTTCATCAATTTTGGGTTAAAAAAGGTCATCAGCCACATGGGAAATCATATCACTTACATATCGCCACTTTTTGTCCCATCATGATCCTGCACATACCCTGAACTACAATAGTAGAACCAAGGATATCAAGACTACCTGGCATGGTTAGGGCAAGGAGTGAAAAAAAAAAGATGAATAGGTTCATCGTCAGTGCGCTCAACTAGAGCAATAGATTCAGTAGAAAGATGCGGATTTCAAAGTCCGTCAGGCTCAACTAGAGAATGAGGTTCAAGAAATGAGGTCTTCCTTGGAGAAGGAAGCAACAAAAAAGGAACGAGCCGAGGCAAGCTAGATCGTAGAATCACAGATGCTATAGGGGAAACTCTACATGATGAATCAAAAGGTTGCAAAGCTTGCGCATAACATGGAATTAAGGGATGCAAAGATAGTCTAATTAAAAAACTCCACCCAACCTCCTTCCATTGGGTCAGACCTTCTTCATGTAGCCCAACAGTTATATGTTTAATAGTAGGAAACAGTGAAGGATTTTTTCCTAACTCTATAGTCAATGGTCCAATTTATGGTGAAAGCAACAAGTTTGGGCATGGAGGTTCATGAAACAATCAAGAAGTTCCCTCAATCCATCATAGAAAAAGTCTTGGAAGCTAGGAGGTTGTTGGACAAGCTATATATGGTCCCAGATGAAGTCTTGGAAAGTGTAGGGGTTGAAGATTGAAAGGTTGTTACTAAAACAACTAGCATTTTCATCCATTTTCATGTATCCATCCTTCATGCTAGCGAGTGCACCACCACATTGGATCAGACCATGAATATTATGTGAACAAGGTTATCCCACCTAGCTTAGATGGGCTTACCATCCATGTTCCTTGGAGATGAGTCGGTGGACATGGCAGAGCATATTGCAGCTAGGATTGAAGAGAAGCAATGGGATGCATCTACTTTTCAGAGTTTCAATTAGCCCCTTATTGCAAAAGATATTGAGAGTGTCACTCATCTAATTGTATGAATTCTTTTTCAACTCAAGTCCTGGGCTGGCATATTGACAACACTTCCTTACAAAGAAATGATTGATTCGCATGGAGTGCAAGAAAATTTATGTGACATATCGACTCCCTTTGATGTTGAATGGCTGCCCCTATAGACTACTCTCTCTAAGCTCTAATCATGTTGACCAATGGAGAAGGCTCTGGTCTACAAACCGAAAATTTTGGGTTCCTCGTTTCACAGGTGAAATGGCCCTGATAGTCACCAAAAGTTGTAAATGTAATTTCCCCAAGTTCCCTTTCGGGTTATTTTATTTTTGATCAACAGCAGCCACACCTTTCGATTGAACACAACATTGGGTTCCTTTCACAAAGCTTTATTTGAATGCTGCCACTTGTAAGTCACACGCTCTTTACAAGCATCCTTTCCTTTGCTTTTCACAGCTCCACGCCATGCTTCCACATGTCAGTAGTTCACATTCTTCAAAGTTTCTTCCTATCTCTTCCCTATCGGGCCTTGACCACATGCCACATGGCATCGGTTTGCATACATTCCCTAGTGGCCCCACCTCCAGTGCACTATATTTGGGAGACCTCCACATGTCTTCACTGCACAAGTTTTCATTACATGGAAGGAAGGATGAACATCGGGCCCCAATCGCTTGCCACATGGATCTTCTAAAAGGTTCCATCACATAGGAGAACAAGAAAAAGAAAACAACAACCTCAAGCAGTTGCCACATATTATAACCACCATCATGAGTGGGTGACACATGTCAACAATCTGGTCTGTTGGGACCATTGTCATCATTTGCAAGGGATGAATCTAGCGCTGGGCAACCTCATTCATGACCTGAATATATTTTATTGCAACGGCCAAGGAAAATCATTACCATATACATAATTTCTCATGATTGAAGGATCTTTTCTATTACTAGCTCACCAGGCTGGGGATTTTATTATAAATATTGCTTCTTATTTCAAAGAAAGCGTTTAGATTTTGATAGAGAAATTGGCCGAAGAATTAGGCCTTTTACTGTTTTCTTAGATTATCAAAAAAAGAACTTACAGACTGTGCCATTATTTGGCATTTCTATTTTCTTAGGGTATTTGATAAGTTTTATTGTGCCATTATGGTACTGAATGTTTCATTTTATAGAACTTCTATAAGATTAATGCAATTTTTTTGGTTTAGATCATGTCTTTGACTCCTCTTTTCAGTGAATGTGGATAAATATTATTTTATATCATTGGGTTAATCATTTAGACTTCTATCTTTAATTTTTTTCATTCTAGGACATAGCAGATTGTTGAATAGGCCCTTAAATCATATCTAGAAGATAGATTTATCATGCCTTACATCTAAATCTTGGCACATCACCCTACTTAGATCTTTTATTTTATATTTTCTTCTTTCTCCCATTGAAAACCCTCGTTATAGAAGAAGTTGACTTCTTTAAAAAATGAAGGTTACTCAATTCAATGCAATAGGTCCCCCCTTTAAATAAATTTCCCATAAAGGTTGTTAACTTGTCACTTTTTTGCATCAACAGGAATAAAATAGAAAGGAGAAATGATGAATGAAGAAATAAGCAATATTGCAACTCAAAAAACCCTAAAATAAGATGCTACAAACATGCATGAAATAGCTACAATGTATGTGAATCTTGACTCTTTCTTGAATGTTGAAGATTGAATTAAATTTTTGCTTGAATCATGAAACCCTGAATCACAAATGTTAGCTAAAAAATAAACATGATGCATGATGACTTTGACATGATGCTTGATACTTGAGTAATGCTTCAAAATGCTTGATAATCAACCCTTGAATTCTCTTGAATGTTCTTGTAAACACTTGTAATCATAATTTTCTAGAATGCATTAATACTTAAAAGCTTAGGTCACTTGATTGTTTGTTAGGATAAAAATGATTGAAATAACCTTGTATTTATACTTGTTTATGCCAAATTTATCGAAACTACAACACTACAAGGTGACATCAAATCTAGAAGAATAAAATACCATGAAGAATTTTAATTTAATTTGGGTTTAAGAAACACAATACTCATACACTAGAGGTGACATGCGAGTCTCATTAGGCTAGGCTATTGGACACTTTTTTGAAGAAATGACTAGATTCATGTAAAATCCAAATCAAGGCACAAAACTTTGGTGGGGCCCATATGCCAAAGGTGATGTATGAGTCCTAGATCAATAAATATGAACCATACAATCCAAAATCATGAATTATGATTGGATGTTTATTTTTGTCAAGATTATCCTCAAAAAGATGAATTTATTAAGGCTTGTGGTTGTAAAATAAGGCTAATTAAAACATAAAGAAGCCCAATTAATAATGAAAACCATAGATTAGTGTGAAAGTGAAAGGAAACACTTTAAAAAATGCTAAATGAGGTATAATTAAGTTCTATTAGTTCACAAGGGCCCAAACGAGTTTGAAAATATAGAGGGATACATTTTTCTACATGATAGTCTAAAATCCCCAAACACATCAAAATCAACAGTCTTGGGAATCAAAAAAGTGAAAGTAGCATTCAATCTTTAGGAAATCTTTCGGAGACCACAAAATCCGTGGTATAATTAATAACATCCACCACCACAATATCCCAATAAGATTGAAAGAATAGAAAAGGGAAACCATCAAGCCCAGGGTCCTCATTACTTTCACAGGAAAGCACCACCTCCTTGATCTCATTTGAGGAAGGAATTGCAACTAGATTCTTATTTAGGTGATCCAAAACAAGTTTTTTGATGACTTCCAAAAAAGACTCCACACTATACTAATCCAAAACTAAGCCATCCCTGAGAAGATGCTCATAAAAACCAATAGTAGCAATCCTAATAGACTTGTCATCATTCAATAGCAGCCCATGAGCCATGATCGAGGAAATCCTATTCGATGACTTATTCCTTGGGGAAGTAAGATGAGAAAACATAGAATTTTGATCCCCACACTTGAGCTAAATAGCTTGAGATCTCTACCTTCAAAAATCCTCCTCCTTAGGAATAATGTCATGAAGGTGCACCAGGAGAGTCTTCCCACCATTGAAGTCCCTCTCATAAGCCCTTAGAGTGGATTTCCTTCTAAATAATGTCCAAACGTTGGATGAGAGACTTCCTAATATCAAAGATGTGTCCTAAAGAATCCTTGTTCCATTTTTAAAGATTTTTTTCAGAATAGCTAGTTTTTTAGCAACTTTGTACATTGCACTACCATCAATGTGTTCTTGCCACTATATCCTAATACAATCCATGAACCAGGAGTCCCTCAACCACATAGCTTCAAATCGAAAAGGAAACTATTTTCTATGACCAATCTTGTCAGCCACAAAAGATACGGGGAAGTGGTCCAAGCCACACCTCATGATCAAAGAAATAGAGCAAGAAAATTCCATGAACCATGAAGCTGAAACAAGAGCTTGATCCAATTTGACTTGGATATTATTAGAACCAACGATCCTATTAGACCAAGTGAACCTAGATCTCGTTAGATCCACATCGATGAGAGCATTATCATCAATAAACATTCTCAAATCCATGCTACAATCAGGGTGAACTTGTGATCCATCCAACTTCTCATTATCAAAAAAGGGAGTATTTAAATCTCCCATGACCGGCCAAGTGGAATTTAAAAATGCAGAGCATAAAGAACCAAGCTCATCCCAAAGCCTCTTCCTAGCCCTTTTCAAGTTAGGTGCATAAATATTAGAAATAACCTAAGAGGAATTGTCTCAAAGATGAACAAACCTAGTATCCATATGATTGAAACCATCCGCAATCAAATACCTTTAACCAATCTAGTGTTCCAAAATGTAGCTAAGCCACGCAAGGCACCTTTTGAGCTAACCCCATGAAAAGTCACAATCCTTCAAAAAGTAGTTCTTCAAAGCATCCAACTTATGTACTTTCTGATCTAAGATAAGGTTTTTCAATTTCAGAGTTGTTTTATTCTACTTTATTAACTTAAAAAATTATTTTATTTAGTTAAGAGTTATTTAATAATTTTATTTTAACTTTTTTATATATAGATTGAGCATGTTTTAGTTTTGATGTACATGGTCACTACATTGGACTCTTTGACGTCACTAGAGAATGTCTCTCATTATAACTAGATACATGATCTTGACATGAGATTCGGTTATTCCATTATAAAATATCAATCATAATTATAATATAAATACAACATTATTTATATAAATTTATAAACACACATATAAACATAAACAAACTGTTTCCAGAACAATCTTTTAAGAATCATACCGTTAAAACGTTGCCATCAAAAGATAGCTCTCATTATATTAACCCGAGAAACCATCGTTCATTGAAGATACAAAAATTTACAAAATCAAGAGGATTGCAGGAAGAGCGAGCCTCGCTTCAATTCCTCCAACCATAGAAGCAAATAAGCGGAAAGAAGATTTGGGTGATGAACCAAATTTTTTAGAAAAAGGAATAAAGTTTGTAATAGAAATGCCTTCCATTGACCGCTCCAAGCATGCACGTAGTTCCTTATTGTTCTTTTAAGTTATTAGTGGTCAAAGATAACGCCACAGGCTCTAACGTATTATTTCAGTCGTAGTTTTAAATGGTTCGTGAAGGAAATTATTGGCTGCCAAATTCCTCAAAAGCTTCCTTCCACTCAAGTCCAAATAATATCCCAGAAAGTTCCAAATGAAAACATGGTCATGGATATGGCTGCTTGCTAGTCATACGATACCAATCACCTCCATTATTACCACTTCCATCTATACATTTCTTACTTTTTAACAGTCGACGAAGCTTCTTCGGATATGCATTTGAACATACCATTATCAAAGTCCATCGATTCCATTAACAAAATCCAAGAGAACATCACACCCAGCATTTAATAGACGTATGGGAAAACTAATCGATGGAAGGAAAACAGTCGAAGGGATCCCTCGCCAAGTCCAATTACATTTATTGATTCAAATCTACCCAGCGACATGTCTAATCTGACATAAGCAACTCCGTAGCCTGATCACGACCACGCTTTGCAGCTATTTGGTAGTTCAATTTCCTTCCCTTAAAATATGCCCTAATGTGTAATATTTTAGCTAGCAAATGGAGAGATATTCACCTCAAGCTTTTTCTGTAGATTCAAGTTCATTTTACTTCTCTCCTAAACCGTCTAAATGTAAAGCAATGTAGCATCTTTCGATATCAACTTTGTCAAAGTTAAAGGGATAAACGTTTTTTGATCTGGGGGTATGGATCGGTGAGGTCATAAAGGGGATCTCATTTTCAATTAATTTCAATGAGATTTGAATCTTGATGACAAGAACATCTGAACAACTTAACCATCATACTATGCTACTATTGACACAAATTTTTTAAACCTTGATATAAGACTTTGAAGTGAACATTGTTCGAGCTGGTCAAGAGCCATTTCGACACAACCCACATTAGGAATCTCATTTTGTTCCTTATGATGGAACCACTTCCATTGACCCTATCAATGTTTAATTTTAATCTATAAGGGTCATAATATATTTATATTAATTATTATAATTAATAATTAAATATTAGTATTTTTATTATTTTATTAATAATAAAGTATATTATATATGTTATTATAATATGTAAAATTTAAAATATGATATTTTAATTTATAATTTATTTTTATTTTTATTTTTTTCATTAGTTTTAAACTATATGAAGTGAATTTCGATTGGCATGTTAGTCTTGCGTTACTACTTCAAGATAGAATTTATGGCAATCATTTAAACCTTTTCTCATAAAATATATATTTTTAAAGTGCTAAATCAATTCTTTCATTTGCCTTTATTAGATCAATAGTACAATTCTCATTCCCACAATACAACATTATCAAGGAAAGAAAATGATTTATTATTACAATATTCAAGAAAACAAATGCTACACCACTAAATAACGCATGAATCTCCCAAAAATATTTGTGTTGTAAAAATAAATAATGGAATGTTATTATTTATAGATATGGATAACAACTCTACAACTGGCTGCCTCATATTATATCTTGAAATGGATGTGAATATATGAAATCACATTATTTTATTTATGATAATAAAGCATCCACTACAAATCTCTATGATCTTACGAAGTAACATTTAGTATAAGAAGGGATTAAACAAAAAACAATAACATATAGTTTTTTTAACCAATGTCAACATGGTCATGATCCCAAAGGTTCACATTCAATTTATCTTGATTATCAAATTTTAGAGAATAACAATGTTGTCAACAAGACTTTCCCTAGTGGAGAAAATCTAGAACAAATTTAGGTAACTCAATTGTAATATCTTTACATAGTTACTATGTAAGAACAATTGCATCACCTATGATAATATCAAAAAGAGATGATATCAAGATCATTTTAAATTTATTTTGAGTGGAAATAGTAAAGAAAATGTTTCTCACCTTTCCCTTTAGTGTCACTTATCCTTGAATATCTAGAGATTGTGGTAGAAGTTATGGAGTTATCCTATCGTTCATTGCACTTATTTATGTCATCTTTGAGTAATATTGGCTCATCCTATTGTATCATTTTCTTTCCTTGCAGTTGCATTAGATCTTGATCCTTTTCTTTGTAAATCGAACTTTATTGTGTCTCTTGGTTGTTTTTTAAGAACCAAGTTGATCTTTAGAATTACCTATGGACTTTTCCATTTCCAATATTTAGTAATCTAAAGGGATTGGCCAATGAATGAATAAAAGCTACAAAAATTTTACTCCTACACTTTGGGCTCTATAAAACTCAGGAGGGTGATCCCACAATGTATACTCAAGAATTTATGCGACTAGTATTTAAATACATTGTCAACAACAAATAGTTCTCATATAACCACTCAACAATTGTAATATATTAAAAGGGTTGTAAACTCTTGAAATAATGTACTACACTTGGAGCGTGAGAATAAAAAAACTCAACATAACTAGAATAGTAACTCATTTGAAAGGTTTGTAAATAAAGAGTGATTTGCTGATGAATTGACCCAGAAATTGTATTATGAATATTTTATTTGAACTAGTGCCTTATCCATTGGGCACATAGTCAATATTAACCCATGCAATCTGATAATAATTATTCACATAGCAACATATAAGCTTCAAAAAATATTGCATTACAACATTCCCATATTAATTTCTCGACCACCACTTCTTATAGATATCCTAGCACATAATTTATATAAATCAACAGCCTCATTCAAGAATTTATACTAGTTCCTTCAACTAATTAGCAAGAATGAAATCATAAAACCACTAGAAACAATGGAGATGAACAAAAAAATCCTTGATTATATTATTCATAATTCATAAAACACATACAAAGGAGAGAAAATGGCCATGAAATTAGCACCACTCTACTTCATATTTGCTATCTTGTTATGAAAATTACATATGCAATTGCAGACTCAAAACCTAAGATAAAACAAAACTTAAAATATGCTCTATATTCCATTTTACAATTCACTGTGTCAATTGCAATACAATGAACCCCACTTTCTCATCTTGAATTCCTTCTTATAGAAATAAAGGAGAAAAATAAGCCTCAGACTAGAAAGCACACATGTCACCATTCTATTGGACAGTTGTAAAACATATTCCATTTTCAGTTACACTTGATCTCCCAAATGGTGGGAATAAACATGAGACAAACGTAATCCTCATTCATCATTGGAGATCCGGTCCCACCTTTCAAAAGGCATCTCCAAGAAGTTTCTTCAAAAGTTGTGCCCACACACACTAAGTGAAAATGAAAGAAAGGAAGAAAGAAATAGAAATGAAAGGAAAAATAATATGTCCACTCCTGCAAACCTATTATTAATTCAATTTGGAAAAAGTGCACTATATTTTTTGTACTTTAGCAAAAGCCTAATATTTACTAAATCCAAGCTATGTAGTGCATTTTCATCTATTTGTTACTCATCATGGTTGTAGACTTTAAAATCAAAATTTTTAAATCACCACCCCACCATGATTCTACCAACCCGTCCAAGTATTTATCTCTCCATGCCAAGAATTATTGTTTAGTAGACCAATCAAAATTCATGACTTCACCAACCTTTTCTCTATAAGGTGAATACTTTGTAAAAATTTGATCAGTCTCCCTTTGAAATTATAATAAGACAATCTTTGCATGAGCCTACATGTCCATATTTATTTTCAATGTACCCATATCACACCTTTGACAAATTGAAACTACCTGCTTTGAAATGGTTTTATTAGTTTCATCTCTCCACTCTTGCAGGGTTTTTATATTAACATCACCCCTTTAAATTGATGGGAGGAGACCATGATGTGATTCATGAAAGGAATTCACCAGTTCCCTTATTTTGACTTCCAAAGGCTCAATGTTTTTGTTTTATCCTCTTATCTCACCTACAAGAGTAATAGTGTTATTAAGCCTTTTAGGGGGGTTAGGTTCCTACTTAGCTCTATTTGACATCATTCTCAACTCTCGATATCTAGGAATCCATATATCCATGAGTGGAATAACCCTTTCCCTATCGTTGTAAAAATTATTTATAGCAACCACCATGGAGGAGTAGTTATCATGAATACTATTCAATCTATTATTCACTCCTCTATTTATATGCTCTAAGATTGTAGTCACAATCTTCATATTGCTTGTAAATATTTCATTATCATGATTGTCAAATTTCTCTTTATACTCTTCTAATTTCCTGAGCAACTCATCCTTGTTGATATCCTCCTTAGCCTGTGGTACTTCTGATATGTTAGGCTCTATCATTTAAATGGGCACACTTCCCATGTTGTATGACACTATTTCCAATGAGGAACTTACTTCAGGGGTAAAGTCAAGGGTTGCAGCTTCTTGTGAAGTGGTAGGGGAGTTAGCACCAGTTTTCTCATGCTTTCCTAGTTGAAAAATTTACAAATTTTCCTCCAATAATGCTACTCTTGTTTGTAACTACATTTTTTGTTGCTCAACCCTTCCATAGTCAACTAACAAATTATTTAAATTTTTCCCAAGCTTTTCTTTTTCTACAGTTATTGATTCCATAGCGGCCCTTGTGATCTATTCAACATGTACTAACATGTTTGTTGTATCTAGAGTTGAGTTCTTTTATACTCTCTTTATTATTAGGCCTCCACTATAGTTAGGTGTAGGCTCAACAATGTTAGACTTCCTTGTACTTAGGGCTAGAGACCAAATAGCCAATGCATCCCATTGTTCACTGAAGGTAGACCCCTTTAATGAAATTACAACCTCTTCTTATGAATTTTAGAGTGGTCTATCACATCTCTTTATGGTATCAAAGGATATGGAAGAAGCTAAATCCCACTCTAGTAGCAACAAAATACCACTATTCCTCACTAGCTCCCTTCCTTCCTTTATAGTCATCTTTTGAAACCTAGCTCTCATATCACCTAAGAACCTTGCTTGAATAGTAACATCAGGCAATTCTAGATGAAGAATTTTTTCTCTAACTAGATTGATGACATACTCATTCCTCTTGGACCTATATGCAAACTCCATAAAAGCTTGAGACTTTACAAATGAATCATCATTCATGAACTTTGTACATTCCTCCACTCAAATATCATCTTTACCATTAGCCCCAATGAGGTCAACCTTGCTCAACCTCATACTTAATTGCTTTGATGCCATCTTTGTTGGTGCAAATGGTGTTCCTTCTTGTATTTCCTTATTTGATACCCAAATGTCATCATCAGATTCTTCATAAGCATAGTCCACCAAACCAGTTCAATCTTATGCTTCTTTAATGGTGTATCTTTTGGAGGTGATGCATGCAATGGTGGACCATCAACATCTACAATTTTAGGCCTTGTTGGTATCATAGGAGATGGTGGGGGTATTTGTGGCATAGGAGAAGGAGGCCTTGGATCCTCTTATTGGGAGGGAATAATAATTGCATCATTTTTATTTGCCTTATTTTTTCTCTTTATAAAGAACTTAATCTTTGGTTCCTCAAGGGCTGAAGGTGTAGATTTAGATCTTCCATAATAGGGATTTCTCCCCCACCGTTTTCTTCTTCAATGAGGGCTTTCCCCTTATCTAGAATTACCTTTTCACTTTCAATTGGGCCCACTATTATTTCAAAGTTTTGAAACACATATTCCACCTTGTGCATTACATTTTCAATTTCTCATAAAGCAATGAAATTAGGTTTTTTCTCCCTTATCTTCCTTTGCATTTTATTGAAAGTAATCCATCTTGATTTTATCCTGCCTTGCTGCAAAAGATCAGACACATTTCTTATCACATCCTTTTGTAATTGAAAAATAAACACAAATTTGTAACTCTTGTTCCTTTCCTTTAACCAATCCATGAAACCTTTGAGATCATACATGTTCCTCTCTACTTCTCTTTGTATGTGGAAGGTTTTGAGTATGTCAAGTATCTTATTCCAACCTCCTTTTTTCATTACAAAATCAGAAAATCATGTGTATGAAGATAAAAATGTTCATTTTCCTTGATTCAAAAAATATTTATTTTCCACACTTCCCAATTGCCATATTACCTCAAGGAAACCAATTATCTTTGGCACACACCTTGGAAGAAAGTGAGGTGCCATAGAGGAAGCATATACTCTCAAAATAGTGTATGCAAGATATGGGATGACATCTCCCCAATTGTGATCAATTCCCAACTCAAGCCTTCTTTCTTTAGGTCTTAAGAAATCATGCAAGGCCTTGGGAATTCTAGGCACATTCATAACTAGGGCTCTCTTTAATTATGAAGCAAAAAAGTTCTAAAAATACATAATCATATGTCCTATCATCCTTATCAAGACAATAGTCCAACACTGAACAAGTAGCTCTAAGGTACCCTCCATCTTATCCAAAGTCATATTTTTCCCAAAATAAGATTCACCTTTGATTAGAAACATATGCACTAACAATGAGTACCAACCAAATCTTGCTCCATCTATTCCTTTCTTCAATGCTATCAAACCATCATGATTTTTTTTTGCGAGAAACCGTGCCATATACTATGCAATATTGGGGGTGTTGAATATGGGTTGCCATATACGTCCATGCCATAGGAATTCCAATGGCAAGATAATAACCAATTATCTAGAAAATGGAGTAAAAATTAATTTGGAAGTAAGGAACAAAGTAACAAATAGGAAAAGGCTCCTTATCACATGGTCTCAATGTAAGTCTTCCACCCCCAATTTATACTAAATAATTTGACAGTATGTGGACTCTAATACCAATCTTAGTTCTATCATATTCCTCTCAAGGAATGATTTTATCAATTTTAGGCATTTCATCACTCCATCTAATGATTTTGAAAACATGAGCCATTTCATCTCTGGTAATTTTAGCCATCTCCTTACCATCATATATCCTTGCAATTTTTGTAATTGGGTCATAATTGGTGGCTACTGCTTTAAGAAAATCAACATCCATATAAACATTGCCTACGTATAGTTAACTTCCCTAGGTCACAATTCTAAGGGTTGCCAATTGGGATTCCCATGTTTATATTTTTGAACCAACCATAAAACAATTCCCACCCAATGCAATGTAATCTGATGTCCCTTATAGAACTATTCTTGTAAATCAAGCCCTCAACTACCTGAGGACCTTAGAGAAGCAACTAACCCTTAGATTTTTCACTGGTCGAGGGTGGAAACTAGTAAGTAAGTTATTTACTCAAAAGTATTTTGGGAAACTTCTTCCCCTTCAATGATGACACTTTTGATTTTGTTTTGGGATCCATGGCATAAGAATTTTACAAACTAGGGGTTTTGGTTTCTTAGAACAAAGCTTACGACATAGATAAGGGTTCGACATAGATTCCAAGAATGTTGAGTCAACTATTTTCTTTTAATGAGCACCAAAACTTAAAATTTAAAATGAATAAAACCCTAATTGACTCAAAGGTTTGGAGACCACAATTTATCAATAATTTAGATAAGAAGGAAGTAACTTACTAGTTTTTGTATGTTAATAACGCTAGCCTCGAAGTTAGACAAGCTTGAAGACTACAACACAAGCTCTCCAAACATGCAAAATATCATTCACAATGCTCACTTATAATTCTAAGATAGGTTTTAATAGTTATGCAATCTCCTACTTTGGCAACTTGATATCCTTTATGTTATTAAGGCTCGCTCGCATGAACCAGAATGACTCACTTGCCTTCAAAATAAACTTTGAATGTCAGTCATTGATCGTGTGGGTGTGTTAACTGATGGATGGTCCAGATTTAGTCAACTTGATTTGAAAAATGTAACTATATGCAGCTGTAATGCTCGTCAAATGACAGTAATCCACTTGGAACTACTTGTTGATGATCTGAGAGCTCCACCATTTTCTTTCTCACCGCAGCCAGAATCCACATGTCCACTTCCCCTTGCCCCTGTGAGTCTTAACCCATGTTCAACTTTCATCAATGGGGTGATAGGGAAGGGTTAAGATTGAATCTCATAGCTTTGAAATACTCACCCCTTAATCTGGGACCAATTGTCCATGGCCTTATTCTTTTGACACAACCAATGGCTTAGATTAAAAGATATCAGTTGTCATTAAAACATGTGCCATATATTTCCCTTTATTAGTGCATTCTTTTTTAATGCCTCATGCTTAAATATTTGATTAATATTTGTTTGTATTTCAATGTCTTCCATGCCCTCCAGGTTATTCCATGTGGTAGTCACTCGCTTCCCCATTGAGAACTTGGTAGTTGTTTGCAAAACAAGGATATAAAACTAGGAGGGGGGGTGAATCAATTGATACAAAAATTAAAGTTTTCTTCCTTTATCAACCTTTAATCTCATATTAGATAATTAAAAGTAAAATCATGAATCAATGACATATCAGAAACACACAACAACAAGATTTTTGTGTGAAAACCTTGTTAGGGGAAAAACCACAATGGAGGTTAATCCATAATTATACCCTATTAAAAGTATAAGTGAAATAAATAAGGAATGCACATGCATTCAGGCACACTATCTAGAGCTCACTGCCCAAAAGGGAAGGCTCGCTTCCTTACATAAAAACTTCAAATTAAATCCATTTGATGAGGTTGAACTGAGAAATTAGCTTCTTCAAAAGCGTGATGATAGTTCTAGTTAGGCATAGAGACACTCCTTCACAATTTGCTAAAAATATTTCACACTCTCCTATGCAATTAAATGATCTAATATTTATTCGCACATATATCACACATACTTCACGTACCTTCCCCTCAAATGAATAAAAAAATCAATCTTATATATTCGCTTCATGAAATTACATCAACAACTCTGCCGGCCAAAGATAAATAATATATGAGTACAAATTGTTGCCCCAATTCATGAAAAAATATCAATGTGTACCAACCTGAGTTAGTCACAATATAATGAAGATATAAATCAACATCCTCAAACATGCCAAGCATTCAAAAATTACTTCACAAGGATCCACAACATACTACAACCACCATGTTGGCCAAGAACATGAAAACTCGAATATGCAAAGGAAAAATATCTGATCAAAAGCACATCGAATGATGTGTATGTACAAAAATGATAGAGAATGGTCTAGAAACATCAGTGAAAATATCAAGAGCATACACAGCAACTCAATTTACTAGAATCAGGGTATGTGTAGGATCATCATGGAAAAAATAGGCCCTTAAGTGGCAATTTTTTAGAAAAATCAGATTTAGGCAACTTGACATAAAAATTTGAATAAGTTATCTTTATTATTTCAAAAATATGTAAGAATAGAGTCTGTAGAAAATTAAATGTAGTTTCTAAACTACTAGGTTTTTTTTTTTTTAAATATCTATTTGGTGAAATTTTTAAATTTCAATGTAGTAATACTTAAATTTCACGGAAAAAATAAGCAGTAGGTGTTTGTCTGACCACCCTAACCATAATAAAATGATAATATTTTTTATAATATTTTAGATATATTTAGAGGAATCATGTCTTGATGTGATGCATATTTTTTTGTAATTTTTTTCAAAGTAAATAATTAATTATGAATTTTTTATTAAAACATTTTAAAAATATAAAAACTGGTATGCCTAACCACCTTAACTTGGTCAAAACTTCATGAAATTCCTTTTTTTTTTTTGAATCCTATAGTATGTGAAGCATATAATGTGATGCATGTTTTGGATTCAAAAACTATGATACTATTTGAAAGATCTATAGGATTTTTTCAATCAGCCTATCAATTAGGACTTTAGTCATAATTCAAATAGAAAATCAATAATTATTATTTATTACATTCAAACTAAAGAATAATTTATATTGGTGGAAAGCTAACAATATCCTTTAAAAACCCTTTTCATTTCATCAATTTTAGGTAAAAAAAAAGTTGTCAGCCACATACCCTACACATATCCATCATATCGCCACTTTTTGGCCCATCATGATCCTACACATACCCATCACATTTTTTTCTTCCAAAAACACCAACTTCAATAACAAAATAATTGTAGGAACACAAAAACTCATAACTTGCTCCAATATTAATGCCCACATCTGAAACTTCTAAAGGATATACTAGATAGGTTGAGAAACAAACCCTTTAATGCACGACTTTGGAATACCAACTTACATAACTTTCCACCACTCTGATCTTCACAGGTTCATAGACTACCTACAACATATTTATTATAATGTTCTCAATATCTTTAACATATACAACCTTGAAGGCACCAATGTTAATAGTTTTGGCATCAATGACAAACACATATCTGCAATACAACCACAACATCAAACAATCTGCCCCTTTGGCATTGATGGAAACACATGATGTGAAAAATACCATCAACACAATTAGGTCTTCTCAATCTATTTCTTCTTTCATGACTCTTCTCCCCCTTTGACATCAATGGAAAAGGTACACAAGATCTAAACCAAACATCTGAATCATTTGACTACTCCCCCTTAGTAGCAGCCACCATAACATCAATCTGAAGCAAGATCTGACTATAAGTGCATGGATTGATGCAAAGACTTGCATCTTAGTTTAGATTAGGAGGGGAAATCACCTCTAAATTTCCTGTGAGATACTCAAAAGTGTCTTTAGGCAATGGTTTAGTGAAGATATCTACAATTTGTTCCTTAGAGGGCACATACTCCAGTTCAACTTCTTTATCAGGGTATGTGCAGGATCATGATGGGCCAAAAAGTGGCGATATGTAAGTGATATGATAGCCCATGTGGTTAACGACCCTTTTTTTACCCAAAATTGATGAAATGAAAAGGGTTTTTAAAGGAGATTCTCATCTTTCCACCAATATAAATTATGCTTTACTTTGAATTTAATAAATAATTATTATTCATTTTCTATTTGAATTACGACTAAATTCCTTATTGATAGGCTGATTGAAAAACATATATAGCTTTCAAACGGTATCACATTTTTTGAATCTGAAACATGCGTCACATTATATGCTTCACATACTATAGGATTAAAAAAGAAATAATTGAATTTCATGAAGTTTTGACCAAGTTAAGGTGGTCAGACATATGAGTTTTTATATATTTTAAAAGTTGTAATAAAAAAATCATAATTAATTATTTACTTTGAAAAAAATTACAAAAAAATATGCATCACATCAGGACATAAGTCCTCTACTTATATCTAAAATATTATAAAAAATAATTATCATTTTATTATGGTTAGGGTGGTTAGACAGACACCTACTTCTTATTTTTTCCTTGAAATTTAAGTACTACTCCATTGAAATTTAAAATTTTCACCAAATAGATTTATTTATTTCTTAAATAAGCCTAGTAGTTTAGAAACTACATTCAATTTTCTACAGATTCCATTCTTACACATTTTTGAAATAATATAGATAACTTATTCAAAGTTTTACATCAAGTTGTCTAACTCTGATTTTTCTAAATTTTATTGCCACTTAAGGGCCTATTTTTTCTATGATGATCCTGAACATACTCATCACTCAGTTTGTCTCTCAAAAAGTAATACTTGATAGATATATGTTTTTTCTTTGAATGTAGCATCAGATTCTTAGAAATGTTTATGGAACTTGAGCTATCACAAAATATAGTAATAGTCTAATGATACTCAATTGTGATATCTCTCCCCATCTACTTCATCCATATTACTTGAGTACAATTGTTTGTAGAAATAATATATTCTACATCAGTAGTAGATAAAGAAATGAAATTCTTCTTTTTACTTAGCCAAGCCACCGACTTCTTCCCCAATAAGAATGCACCACCACTAGTACTTTTTTTTCATCCACATCTCCTACCCAATCTAAATCTATAAACAAATTCAAATTAAGATCATCATCCTTAAGATACCATAGCCCAAAATCAACTATCCCTTTCAAGTATCTGAAAATTCTCTTTATTGTAGTTACATGTGATTCCTTTGGATCAACTTGATGTCTATCAGCCATGCATACAAAATTCATGATGTCTGGTTTGGTTTGAGTCGAATAGAGAAATCCACCAATCATTGACCTATACCTTGTTTTATTAGCCTTAGGAGAATCATCGTTCTGTGTTAACTTGCATCCAGTTACCACAGGTGTACCTATAGGTTTTGAGTCTTCCATATCAAAAAATTTCAATAACCCTCTTACATATCTGGATTGAGATATAAAGATTCCATCATCTAACTGAGTAATTTGCAATCCTAAAAATAATTTCAGATCTTCAATCATTGACATATCAAGCTCACTTTTCATTTCATCAGTAGACTTCTTGCATAAGTCATCATCACCTTCAAAAATAATGTCATAAACAAAGACTTCAATAAGCAACTCTTTATCCTAATCCACCTTGAAATATAGATTGTTGTTAGGAGTACCTTTATTGAATCCAATATTCAACAAGTATTTATCTAGTCTAGCATACTAGCCTCTAGGGGATTTCTTGAGTCCATATAATGCTTTCTTCAATAGGAAAGCCATGTCTCCTTCATCAGTCAATTGAAATCCATTCGGTTGCTGAACATAAATTTCTTCTTCTAATTCACCATTCAGAAATGTTGACTTCACATCCATTTGATAGACTTTTTAATTCTTGGAAGAAGCATAAGAAAGAAAGAACCTTACAACTTCAATTCTAGCAACAGGGGCAAAGGTTTCTTGAAAATCAATACCTTCCATCTATTATTACCCTTTGCATACTAGTATTTCTTTATTTTTGACCACTTCACCTTGTTCATTCAGCTTATTCCAGAAGACCCATTTGGTTGCAATCACATTTTTATCCTGAGGTCTCAGAACAACAATCCATGTATCATTTTTCTCGATCTACATAAGCTCTTCCTTCATTGCTTCCATCCAATATTCATCTTTACGTTGTTCATTGAAATTTCTAGGCCCAATCTTGGACATCAGACAATACTCTTTTATAATTCTTCTTCTAGTCTCCACACCTTTTTTCTTGTCTCCTATAATTTTATTTTCAGAATGATTTAGCTTTACATACCTTAGGACTTTAGGATTCTCTCTAACTTTTGGTTCTTTTGTTCTTTCTTCTACACTTCCACTAGCTTCTCCTTCATGATTCTCTTGATTTGCTAGAACAATTTGAACTTGATTTTGTGCCTGAGTAGTCTTTCATTTCTTGGTACTATCATGTGGTCATTTGAATCATATCCACAATATCTAGATGATCTATCAATATCCTCATCAACTCTACCATTTTCCCTTTCAACTATTTTCTTCAATCTTTTATTATAGCACCAGTAGGCTTTGCTCTTACTAGAGTAACCCAAAAAGATTCCTTCATCACTCCTAGCATTAAACTTGCCTATATCTTCATCACTTGTGATATAAAATCTACTTCTAAAGATTTTGAAATATTTAATAGTAGGCTTATGACCAAACCACAGCTCAAAAGGAGTCTTACCAGAATTACCATTGAAATTTACCCAATTGATAGTATATACAATAGTGCTTAAAACTTATCTCTAGTATATGTGAGGAACATTACCTTCCAACATAATAGTTTTGGAAGCATCTAGAATTTTTTTGTTCTTTCTCTCAACAACTTTGTTCTGTTGAGGAGTCCAGGGAGCAGATAATTGTCTTTTGATTCCATGCTCTTCACAAAATGAATTCAACTCCTGGGAAGTGAACTCACCACATTTGGCTGATCTTAATCATGTAACCTTCAAACCTATCTTATTCTTTTCCATAGCTTTGAAACATTTGAATTTTTCTAGTTCTTCATTTTTTTCTCTCAAGAAAGCAACCCATATCATCCTAGAGTAATCATCAATAAGCAACATAAAGTACCTTTCTCCTTGTAGACTTCTAATTCTGGATGGACCACATAGATCATAATTTACTAGCTCTAGTACTCCATTAGAATGATGTTTGCTCTGAAAATAAATTCTAGTCTGCTTTCCCATCTGAAATTCCTTTCTTATGGTGTTAGAAGGTTTTACTAACTTAGGTAGATCTTCGACTTCTTGAGTGGAGCTTACTTTGACAATGTTAACAAAATTCACATGACACAACCTCCAATGTCATAACTAGCTTACATCAACTTGAGATATTAAACAACTTTCACTAGCATCACTTAGGTGAAAAATGTTACCTCTTGTCTTTGTTCCTGAAGCAATTATCTTTCTAGAGCCTCCCAATATCCTACATTTTCCATGTTTGAACTAAATATTGTATCCTTTGTCGACCATCTATCCAACACTCGACAAATTGTGCTTCAATCCTTCGAAATATAGAAAATCATTAGTATTATATTTACCACCAAGATAAATATTTCCTCTACCGCAGATCACACCAGCATTGTTATCTCCAAATCTTACAACTTCATCACCATATTTCTCCAAGCTTATAAAATTGATTTTGTCACTAGTCATATGATGTGAGCATCCGCTGTCAATTAACCACTCATCCTTTTCATCAATTCTAGCTACAAGAGCTTTCTCAATATTCTGATTACTAGCATATTCAGTGGACACTAGACCATTTTCTTTGATAGCAATGAATACCCATCCATATTCATTTCCATTTTGATTATCAGATTCATCATTAGTAACACCTTCTTCAGCATAATAACATTTCTTTTGAAATATAGACTTGTCAGGTTTGTACTTAGAAACTCTTTCAGGACACCTTGATGCAAAATGAGCTATCTTAATGCAAGATAAACATTTAAAAGGAAACTTTCCTTTATACTTACCTTATCCTCTAGCTTCTATTTTCACAATAAATGCTTCTAGCTCTTCTATCTCTCTTTCTTCATCTTCAATCTATTGCATTTCATCTTCATATTTGAATGTCTTTCTGAAACTTTCTCCTAGATCATATCTCTATTTAATTTTTCTAGATATAGTAACTTTAAATGCAAATTCTATTTTAGGAGTAGACTCACCAAATTCACTCAACTCAAAGACAATAAGTTTACCAATCAACATGTCTCTTGTCATATTTGTTACTATCCTAAGCTCTTCAATAACATGATCTTTTGTCTTCTAAGAAGTAGACACTGATTTGAGCACTTTAGCCACAATCTCATTTTCTTCAAAAATTCCACCGACACATCTAATACCCATCACTAGTTCACTTACTTTATGCATGAATGCAATAATTTTTTCATCTTCACTCATCTTCATGTTTTCCCATTTTCCTTTAAGACTTTGCAGCTTAGAAAATTTCACTTTTGCATCTCCTTCATACAATGTTTCCAACTTCTTACAAATCTCATGTGCTATTTTTTAGACCTATCACATTTGTTATCTTTGAATCCATCAAAGCACTTAGTAATGCTTCTATAGCCCTGATATTGGTTTCAACTTCTTTGATCTGATTAGGAGTAGATGGACCATTATGAAGAATAGTATATGTGTTCTTTCTAATCTTCCAGAAGGGTTCACCAATGCACTTCAAATTACACTCCATTCTAACCTTCCATAGAGAGTAATTTGTACCATCAAATCTAGGATTGTCCTTCTTGTATGAATCCATCTCAGATCACCTCAAGCTATTAAACTTCTTTAGAGGAACCTGCTTTGATACCAATTGTTGGCAAAGCAAGGATAAACAACTAAGAGGGGGGGTGAATCAGTTCTTACTTTATCAACCTTTAATCTTATATTAAATAATTAATAGTGAAAGAATGAATAAACAACACATCAGAAACACACAACACCAAGATTTTTGCATGGAAACCCTATTAGGGGAAAAACCATGATAGAGGTTAATCCACAATTATACCCTGTTAAAAGTATAAGTGAAATAAATAAGGAATGCACATGCATTCAGGCACACTGCCTAGAGCTCACTTCTTAGAAAGGAAGGGTCACTACCTTACTTAAAAAAAATAGATTTGATCCATCTAATGAGGTTGAATTGAGAAATTAGCTTCTTCAAAATCCTGATGATAGTTTTGGTTAGGCATAGAGACAATTCTTCACACTTCACTCAAACTCTTTCACACTATACTCTACAATCGAATGATCTAATATTTATTCACACATATCTGACACATAATTTGCATATATTCCTCTCAGATGAAGAAACACATTTCTCTTATATATTCACTTCATGAAATTACATCAACAACTCTGTCGGCCAAAGATAAATAATATACGAGTACAAACTGTCAGCCCAATTCATGAACAAATCTCAATGCGTATGAACCTAAGTCAGTCACAACATAATGAAGACTTAAATCAACATCCTCAAACATGCGAAGCATTAAAAAATTAATTCACAAGGATCTGCAACACGCTACAACCACCATGTCGGTGAAGAA